>JAKLMK010000012.1:0-348024 GCA_022813445.1 Neophaeococcomyces aloes
CCTATATAATCCGTAGTTTCTAGTATAAATACCTCTTTTAACTATAAAAGTCCTATCTTATTTAACGTAAAGGTATTCGAAGAGGAGGTATACAGCTAATCTAGAAGGTCTATAGGTATAAACTACTATTGTTATACGTACTTTCCCTTAAAGATTAACAGTAGTTTAATCGTACGACCAGTTATAGAAATATACTTAATTAAAGTCGCCTACTCTCTCTTATCTAGTCTAGTAACTAACGTACGGTTAGAAGTAGTAGACCTAATAACTCGCTAATTACTACAGTCCTCTAACGCGATACCAGTTTCGTCTATATTAAAGATATAATCTTTTCGTATTAGCCTACCTGTTAATATCTTTAATAGCGACTCGTACTAACCGCGAACCGCTTCCTCCGTTACCTTACGAGATCGCTTATATCCTATCTTCCTCCCCAGCTTCGATTTAACCTTAGGATACCTCTTTAAAAAGCGCTATATATACGCCTTTTCGACGGTACTTAGACCATTTAAAACAGCAGAGATAAGACCAGCTATCGCGCGTAGCTACGCGAAGTTTAGAGCTTGTCTATACGTATTAAGATCTAAAATCCATCGTACAAGCATTTCCTCCTATTCTACAGACAACAATTACTGGCTCGTACGCGCTTCCGCGCGAGTTTTCGATCCGTGGGCACGGGCGCGTACGGTACTCTCTAGTATACCAAAAGCACGGGCAGCAGCTCTTAAAGAAGTATAATTACCAGCCAAAAAGGCGGCCAAGGCATCGTCGACAGCAGGCTTCGAGGCCATCGCGATCTCAAGACGTATACCAAACACCAAGAATTGCTATACAAGATCAAGATCATGGAGTTCTACAATTTACAAGTGGATCCAGACTGCGCAGCTACACCATTGCGCAGTTACACCATTGGCCGGCTTAAGCATTTCCACGAGGCCTATCTGGGCGGCTCCAGGGAGAGGTGTATGTGTCACGTGCGATGCTTTCTGCGGCCCCTTTTAGCTCTGCAGATTTGCGGGTGTCAAAACGCCAGCGAATTTCTTTAACCCCAGTCACGCGTTGCGACAAACGTGGCTTCACAACAACGACTTTCAACAATTTTGCGAACACTCCATTGCCACCCATCATTCGACCATCCACCACCGATACATATCGAGTCCACGCTCGCAATTCCAGCAGTCATCGTAGAGGTTGAAACACTCGTTATCACCCTCCGTACTCTTCAACTTGAATGCGCAAGCCTTCAATAGTCACAAATCTACCATTAGCCATGGACGGTCCGGAGCCCGAGTCTACACCTTTTGATGCAATCAGTGTGCAGTCAAACAGGGTATTAAGAGTACGGCTTGCTAGCATTTCCAACTTGAAAGAGACCAGCGCACTGACAACTCGTTCAGATCTATCAAAAGTATCTCGACAAATCGACCCCGTACGTGACGTATCGTTGGATCGGTACAGTTACAACCCTATGTCTCTTCTTCGTCCGCATCATCCTTGCTCAGGGCTGGTACATAGTAGCCTACTGCCTCGGCATTTATCTCCTCAACCTCTTCCTCGCTTTCTTGCAACCGAAATTCGACCCGAGCCTGACCCAAGACGAAGGCCTTGAGGATGGGGAAAGTTCTCTGCCGACAAAACAGGATCAGGAATTTAGACCGTTCATTCGACGGCTACCGGAGTTCAAATTCTGGCATGCCGCGACAAGAGCGGTTGTGATCGCATTTGTGTGCAGTTGGTTCTCCGTGTTTGATCTGCCAGTTTTCTGGCCGGTGCTGGTAATGTACTGGGTCGTTCTGTTTGCATTGACGAGTAGGTGTTGCGAAATGAGATCCCAGGCGAAGCTTGCTAACAGTGATCGCAGTGCGACGACAAATTCAACACATGATCAAATATCGATATATACCCTTCTCCATGGGAAAGGCAAAATATGGTGCTAAGTAAGAGCAGTCTGAGTGTATTGGGAGGCGTTCAAAATCACATGTACTAAATAGAGGCGCATTTAATCAACGGCGAGATTGTATCGCATTCAATCACAGTCACAAATCTGAGATTTGTTGAAACATTTTACACACCGCCACATCTACGACATGCACATCTCTACGAATCTGGGTTTCATGTCGAAAGATTCATCTGGCCAGGGCTTCGAGGTTTGCCTGCTATTGGCATTATTCACAACCTAGCAAATGAAACCTCAACTTACCGCAAGGCTAGATGCCATAGTGCATTGTGGCAATATCTGCATGTCGAATTCATCATACAGGCGACTAAATGCCAGCTGTTCAATTTTCGCGAAACGTCCTTGGCCCCTTCCGAGAACCACAATTTGCAGCTTCTCCAGACCAGTGTTATGGAGTTGAACCTATCCCTGTCATTAACTTACAGTATGAGCAGACCCAAACAGACGGATACCTTACCAGCGTCTTTCTCCCACAGTCTGCGCCCGCTTGGCGAGATTTTCCCCATACAGACCTGACTGTATTCATGCTTCCATCCGTCAAACTTATTGGATCTTGATGAAATTAAAACAGCCTATGAGGACGCATTTCGCGAAGCTATGGCTGAAAGGAATACGAGTGATTGTGGTTGTGGTAACTAACCAAAACTAGTGAATTTCGCGGGGTGGTGAATCTTGCCAAGTGGTTGCAGACAGTACCCGTATCGTGAGTGCAGTGGTTGATTAACCTTCTCCAATCGGTAAGTTCAGCAGATTCGCTCTACTCCGCTTCCGGAACACATTGTGCGGAATACCTCCATATACAAGTTTGGAGTATTCAAGTCTGGGAGATCCCCCTGTCCCAAGGAACTACCTGAGTACCAGCTCTTCCTAGTGCATCAGTGGTAAGCGTTCTGCTAGACCCGAGATAAAATGACCTCCGTTCACTCTTCAAGCGAAGACGTAGCTTATATCAATGGTCACGTTTACACTGTCAACGAGAAAGCACCATGGGCGGAGGCATTCATAGTCGGGTCAGATGGTACCTTCAGCGCTGTTGGTACGACCAGCGAGATCGAAGCAAAGGCTAGACAAGAACATGTCACAATCTGCGACCTACGACACCAGTTCGTCATGCCTGGCATTCATGATGCTCATGTACATATGCTGTTGTCGGCAATTGCAGTCACCTCACAAGCTCGACTACCTATCGAACTCACGAACTCTAACGCAGCAGAGGAGCTCAAGAAGGGTAATTGCCTCTGCAAATACACCCACGTGAACCAAGATTGGCTCGTTGGTAACGGCTACTTAATTGAAGATTTTCAGCGTTCTGCACTCGACGACGTGTTCCCTGACACGCCCGTCATGGTCCGGGGCGGCGCCGGACACAGCGCCTTCCTCAACACCACTGCCCTGAAACGCGCCGGATACTCCGTTGAATCTGAACCGGATGGGCAAGGAACTTGGTACGGGCGGGATTCGTCCGGGCATCTGACTGGCGAACTGGCCGAAATGGGCATGAGTAAAGTCCTTACAACCATGCCCCAACCCAGTCCTACACATGTCAAACGGGTTCTCAAAACAGCTCAACACATGCTCCACCGTGCAGGCGTGACATCCGTCCAAGAAGCCTCCAGCAATACACCCCTTCTAAAAGCTCTCCGCGAGCTCGATGCAGAAGGCAGTCTAAAACTCGAGATGCACACACACATCGTCTACGCCCCCGACTGGATCGGCGAAGAATCAAGCGCTAGCCTCCACGCCCTCCTCGACGAAGCAGAAACCTACAAATCGCAACACATCGACACGCGCTTCGTCAAAATCATCCTCGACGGCGTCCCCCTAGAGCCATACTGGACTCACGCAGCCCTAACCCCGGACAACAAAGTCGACCAATCCAAACTCTTCATCACAAACGTCCACGAAGCCGTGCAAAAATATGACTCCCGCGGCATGACAATGAAAATCCACTGCACGGGCCAAGGCGCGACACGCCTGACCCTCGACGCCTTCGAAGCCGTGCGCAAGACCAACCCCAACGGCCCACGCCACGAGATCGCGCACTGCAGCGGCGTCCACGACGCCGAATACCCGCGCTTCAAACAACTGAACGTCACGGCTGAGATGTCACCGGCCTTCTTCTTCGTGCATCCTGTGACAGAAGCGAACAGTAACCTCATGGACTGGAATTTTCCGAAGATGATGGCTGCAGATGCGCATGTTACAATCGGGAGTGACTGGGGCGCTGGCGAATCACCGGACCTGCTGCCTTGTCTCGGCGCTATCGTAGAGAAGGTCGGCAAAGGGGACAGGACAGCCGGCGGACAGAAAATCTGTAGGTGGCTGACTTTGAGTGGTGCCGAGGCTGTGAATCGTCAGAACCAACTGGGGAGTATCGAGGTGGGCAAGAAGGCGAATTTTATTGCTGTGGATAAGGATTTGAGTAAAGGTGAGTTTGAGGGGGCGCAGGTGGTGACAACGTGGTTTGAGGGGGAGATCGTGTATGAAAGGGCTTGAGACATGATAGTGTTTGCTGCTGCTCTTATCTGTTGACCAGGAAGCATGAATGGAAAGCGGTTCGTGGCCTTCCTGTGGTTGTTTTATATTCGCATGAACCGCGCCACTTGCCTGTTGCACTACAATGTAACGTACTTATCTGACGTCCATTGCTTTTAGAGGCATTTTCCCTCAGCTGAGCAATGGTTCCGTTGTGATGGCTCGCCTGTCTTTCGGTTGGGCCTATAACAGGGAATTGAGTGTAGTTGAGATTCAGACGCATATCTCGTATTGCCAGTTGTTGAAGAACTATGCCACATGCCAGGGCGTCAATGGACATCATATTAACTGCACCTTCGCTTATGAAGCCTTCTTCCCCTGTGCCTTCTCCCTCTCCATCTTCCTCAAAGCCCTCCTCCTAATATCAACATGCATATTCTTATTGATCCTCAACAACAACCCTCCCATTGTCCCTAGCACACCTGTCAAGAACGCTGTGACGATAGCGTGACTCCAATACGGACTTCCCGAATACGCATATCCAACACTCCCTCCTCTGCGTCCAATCTTGCTCAATGCTGACCGGACAAACGCCTTCTCAGTCGGCACTACCAAGCTCGCTTTCTTGATCTTAGACATGGCGGATGTTATGAGATAGGCTTGCACGAAATGCACAGTGATACCCTTGTCCGCAAGCTCACTCGCAAGAGCGCTGGACCACTGCTGCAGAAACGCCTTGCTGCCGGAATATGTAGCGAGAAGCGGTGTTGGTGTCAGCCCGCCGAGTGAGCCCATGGTGAGGATTAGACCTTTCTTGTGCGGTAACATATACGGCAATACAAGCTGCGTGACTCTTAGCGTAGCGTGACAATTGATGTTGATGATGTTCTCTATCTCTTGTCGGTCGGTGTCTGCGAATGGAACAGGTATGCTATGTGACTGCCCGACATTGTTGATCAAGACTGCTATCCTCTTGCCCTCGAGTAGCCCCTTTAAGTTCCTGTAGTCTTCGTCCGTCGGACTTGAGAAATCAATCGCAATAGTCTCAACTGATGTCGAAGCGTGCTTGCTCTTGATTTGCTGCGCAACATTGTCGAGCTTCGATTTCGTCCGTGATGCAAGAATGAGGTTGAACCCTTTTGCCGCAAGTTGGGCTGCGAATTCCTTGCCTAGCCCGTCTGAAGCACCTGTCACGACTGCCCAGGAGCCTCTGGGTCCAAATGAGGAGAGCTGCACTCGCACGTCAACAAGTCGTTCTGCTGCATATTGATCTTGAGGAAACTCACAGATTGCCCGGGAAGGACAAATGTGCTCAACAGCACTCGTCCAACAATGTAGACCACGTAAGATAGGTAAGTTGCACCAATAAGTACTAGCATTGCTGACAATGCATTTTGTTGGCCGAGCGGCCCCAGGTCGATACTCATGTTGTGCGGCTCAATCGATGCAGGCGGTCTGGACGGTTCGAATGGTCTGAATGATACCGGCTGCACTGGTACCTGGGTGAGCTAACTTGTCAGAAAGTCACGTAGGTTTGTTGAACAGCCTAGAATCTAGAACCAGGATTGCTGAGGGAAGAAATTCCTAGCTGAGTATCGTAAACACAAATTCCATCTTCAATCGGCGTCATTTTCAGCGAGCACGCTTGCCAATTTGGGTTCCACAATCTGGACCGCGCTGTTTGCTACACTGTTTACCTACCACAAGAGGTCAAATCAGTCAATCACACCGATAGACATAGGGGAGCACTACACGAAGAAGCTCCAAGCCATTTCACAACCTTCAACGGCAGCTTGCATTATTCCAACCTCATAGCATTCATGGCAACAGCATATCTCCCAGATTATTCCCAAGGTTGGCTCCCGGTGTTTGTCTTCATAGTAAGAACAATTTCGAAGCACATACACATAATTGATCTCTAACACCACATTTAGGTTGGCATAACCGCTATAACAAACGCCCTACAATGCTACAATGACATATCGTATCTTCAACGAATATACACTCCTTCCTTCCCCGACCAAAAGATAATCCTCAAAACAGTATCAACCTCCACAACTATCGAAGAAGATGACAGCACGCCTGCTGCTGACCGAAGAGCCTCCATAACTTCCCATTCAACCCCTACGAAGCCTGTGTCCGATGTGACACCACTATCTGCCCGAACGTTCGGTACATGGAATTTTGCTGTAGGGGTTGCAAGACTGTATGCTGCATACCATCTACATGAGAGGTCGTGGTACCAAATGTCAATATGGACGAACGTGATCGGCATGGTACACTTTAGTCTCGAGGCATTTGTGTACAAGACTGCACAACCTCAAGGGCCATGGCTCGCTCCAGTTATCACCGCAGGAGTTGGCTTGCTATGGCATATTGTGCAATACAACCACTATGTCAGGTAGTTGAGATTCTTTAATCTTACAACCTCTTTCTATACAGCTCTCCTCCACACCCTCGCAGCCTTGTTGCTGCTTGCTCCGGCGTAATATCTCGTTGTGGTTCACCTAACATTTCATATCCAACCAAGAATTTTCGAACGGTCGCGCTGCGGAGAAGAGGAGGGTAAAAGTGGAAGTGCAGGCTTGAACATTCAATTTCCTCGGCTGACCCGTCTAGTGGCGCTTGGTGAATGCCCATGCTGTAAGGAAAGCTTGTCTCAAACAGATTGTCGTACCGTCTGGTCACCTCGGCAATAGCGCCAGCCAGATCCTCCTGCTCTCGCTCAGTCACATCGACTAGTGCTCGAATATGTCTTTTGGGTAGTACCATCACTTCGAACGGCCACACAGCCCACCAGGGACACACAACCAAGAAGGTGTCGTTGCTGAACACTATCCGCTCTCCCCTTTCTTGCTCCAGCTTCGCATAATCCTCAAGCAGATGCGACCCTCGCTCCTTGTGGTACTTCTTCAACTGCTCGAGCTCCGTCGCAGGCTCTTCTGGCAAACTTGTTTGTGTCCATATCTGGCCATGAGGATGAGGATTCGAGCAACCCATCGCAGCTCCTTTATTTTCGAAAATTTGCATATATCGGTACTGGTCACCCGACTTCGACGAATCAGTGCCTGGGCTCGATGGCGGCACGAAACTCGTCTTCCACAGTCTAGCAAGCGGCGAGGTTGGCGACAGATGCGCAGCATAAATATTCGTCCACATTTTCACCACCGGCAGAATCTCCTCAGGTGACATATCAGCCAGCGTCAGATCATGTCTCTTGCTAAACGTGAGTACATAGCACTTTCCCTTCTCTGGTTCTGCCCTAAGCAGCATACCTGACAGCGAATCGGGAGACTCAGACGACTTGTAGTCATCTTGTGCTTCCTTCACAGCACTGAAATCATTCACAAAGACAAATGTACTCTCATAGGGTGGGTTGTTGTCACCTGAGGCTCGCTTGTTGTTTGGGCAGAGGTAGCATTTGGGGTCATATTCTGGAAGAGTAATAACACTCGGTGCTTCTTGTTGTCCTCTATTGTCATGGTCAACGAGATCGAATCGAGTTGTGAAAACCGCTTACTGCCATGGTCTTTTCGTTCTGTGAGGAGAGACGAGCACCCAGCTGTTTCGGAGTGGATTATACCGACGATGCGAAATGTCATCAAGTATTTTCTCTGGCATATTGACAGAGTCTCGTGCGGAGTGAGGGCACGGAGTGAACAGTACGTAGATAGATTGGTCTTTGCACCTGACACTGTTCTGTCAGTCAATTTCCCGTGAAGACAATGTAGAATGAATAGCAAGTAAAACATCACGTCGCGAATGCACAGAAATATCAGATCACATGTATTCCACTGTAGATCGTTGGTGTTGGTGGGGTTCAGATTTCCACGTGTAACGCCGGACAGCCATTTTTCCACCTACCAAGTACCTAGGTAGCGAAGCTATCAAGTATTCAGGCTAATGCTAGGACAGTTGCGACGTTAAAAGTGAATCTACCGAACTGAACAAGCTCTGGCTGGCAGTTGCATTGCACCAGGATCAATCTAGGTACCTGTCCTTCTCACATTCGATTCACCGGTATTACAGTACAGCTGTACGTCATCTCTAAGCTTTCAAGCTAAGCTATACGCAGTTAGCACACTTCTGAACATCAAACGGCATGTCTTCCTTCCGTGGTATATTCACACGGTGAAGGTGATGACTTGATTAAGACATTACGTATACAAAGGCATTCTGTCGTGCTGTGTGTTGTGTGTTGTGTCTGGCACTGTCCATCAAGGTCAGACGAGCTACTGGGGAGATTTGCTATGATCGCTAGTCTGTGAAGAAGGACTGCAGCATGAATATGGGACCAAAAAGTCAGAGCCACCGTATAGTTGGCTGGCAAGGTATAGTCACTCGCAATCTCATTCGAAAGCTCTAGTATGTAGCCGTTCTTGGTTCCTGTTGTTGAAGTACACGGGCATGCATTGCAACTAAGGCAGGGAGAAGGAGGAACGTTGTGTTTATAAAGCTTGCATTTGTGATTGTGTCTTTGCAGCTTTCTCGTATCCCGGAAGATACGTTTAGCTCCGTACTTGTTTTCGCGAATGCGCTATACTGAAGACCGGGGTCTTCTAGCGACTGATATGCACCATGTTTAGCGAGTAATGTCCGCCATTGTTATTTGCATTCCGAGCCTTGTCGCTCCGTACCTTCCGAATATCTTCATCACAACACTAAGTTGTGGTATGCTCGTTGTTCGCGATTGTCATCGTCGCACATGCGACAGCCTAGCCTCGCCACAGAAGTGGAGAAGCATCTGTCTGTTGCCAGGACGGATTCAACCGACTGTTGGGTGAGCATCCAATCGTCCCGCGGCGTGTGCTCCAGGAATTCGACAGATGCAGGCTGGGTGGAGGACAAGGTCGATCTCATTTGTCTCGCCGTAGGTCCAGTCTCCTGAGGTCCGATAGGCGCAGTTCGTGTCCTTGCATTCGACGATTTTGCCGGACTTGTGAGCTGTGTTTTTATCAGGGTTAGTGACCAGGTTTTATTTGAGGATTTGGTTGGTTGTTTCAATGTTTGACGACCTTTTGACTCCCTTTGGGACTTTGGGTATGGTGAGATGTGCATTTATTGAGGGGGTAGCGACACAGCGATGGGTGGTACCACGAGCAGTGAAGGTTTCAGATGTGTGGTACTTACAGGTTGGTTGTTTACGGCATTTATTGCAGTATTGCTGCTTGAAAACCTTGCTGCACATGGTGGCGTTCTTGATGTTCTTTCCTTCATGGATTTATCAGTTTTTTGCTCTGAGTGTACAGCGAATCAATACTTACAACTTCTTGGGAGAAGGAAACTCTTAGGGAGGTTTGAAGGTAGCGATAGACTGAGCGTGGGCTGGCAAGGGTTGAGTCTGGATCATAGACAAGTCAACAGGCAGTTGTCTGTTGCAGAGATTTTGTTTTGGTGGGAATGTGTAATAGAAGAGGACGAGACGTGCTCAATTAGCACAGAAGAGTGGATAAGTTATACCGTGAAGGTCGCTGTTGTTGTGTTTTGCCGAAGTGATACCGAGTGAAGTGACAGCGACTGCCATTATTGAGGAGAGCGAATGTCTATACGAGGGGGCGGGGGATTAGAAGGCGGGGGCTCTGTGTCACCATACTCATTAGGCATCATTGGTCTTTGGAAACGATTTCGTTCGTTGCCATATACACTCGGATACAAAGGAAAGACATTGGGAGACGAGGACAGGTGTCAATGAGATCCTGTCCACCTGTCTGGTCGAGCTCCTGGCAGAGAAAGCTGAGCACATACTAGATCGTCAGTTTTCATGTATAGAGAGGGTAATAGACAGCTGCTCTGAAAGCCTCATTGTCCACGTTCTGGCAGGTGATGGTACTGCAATCATGAGTTGCGCATCGCAGCCGGAACCCACCTCCGTCATAGAATGTTCGAGAACCAAAACTGAGCAAAAATGGTATGAATTGCCAGGACGAGAACGCTCGTGACACTTGTGTGAGTGTTATGCCTGCTCTTTGTGAGGAATAGTGAAGAGCAAGAAGTTGGGTAATGCAACAGGAACTCACTACCTGGTTTTGTCTATACCTGTTTGTGGTGCAAAAAGAGTAAGCCAAGTATTGATACACTCGTAAAGCACGCTTGCTCTGCTAACTTTGAAGCTCTTGTGTCCTCATAATTTCGTCTTGTCATTCTATAGTTGCTACCTGTCTGCACAAAGTATTGGTCTACTTTGTGTTCCGCACAACATCATCGACAGCCTTAGCGAAGTATTCGACGTTGTTGGTGTTAAGCCCAGCCATGGAGATTCGTCCATTTTTGGTTAGATAGACATGGTGTTTCTCGCGGAGAGCTAGAACTTGTTGTTCATCGAGACCAGTGAAACTATGATGGTTAGTACTGGATTGTGTTAAGGAGTGCCAAGACATACCTGAACATGCCGATTTGGCTTGTAATATGGTCCCATGTGCCAGGTGTGTCTAGCTTTTCTAGCTCCCCCTTCAAAGCTTTTCGCATATCAATTATTCGGCCGGACATGGTTCGGAGGTTGTCTTCCCATTCGGCAAATAACTCAGGATCATTAAGAACCTTAGATGCAATTCGAGCACCATATATCGGAGGATTTGAGATCTCAGATCGCTGCAGAATAGCTAGTTGGGAGGCAATGCGTTTGATAGCTTCCGAAGAGTCCGAGGCCGAAGCGACCACGTAATGGAAAGCACCAGCTCTTTGACCGTATAGACCGAAGTTCTTCGCGAACGACTGGCTGATACAAAGTTCGAATCCCTGTTCGACAAAGTGTCGAATCGCGAAGTTGTCTTGAGCCAAATCACCCGTAGCAAAGCCCTGATACGCGCAGTCCAGGAATGGAAAGAGGTCGTGCTCCTTCATTACAGATGCAATCTCCTTCCATTGTTCTTTTGTTGGATCGACACCCGTCGGATTATGAGCACAAGGGTGTAGGAGGATAATAGAGCCTGCTGGTGCTTGTTTGATCCCATTGATCATACCCTCAAAGTCAAGCATCTTAGTCTTTGCGGAGAAGTATGGGTATGTTTTGATTGATATGTCAACATTGCTGAAGATTTGATTGTGGTTCGCCCAAGTTGGATTGGATAGGTAGACAGTGGGGGTCTGCTTGATGAATTTGGACAGGAAAAGCGCTCCCAGATGGACCGCACCTGTTCCGGAAACCGTTTGGAACGAAGCGACTCTATTTTCTTTTATTGCAGGACTTTCGGGACCCAGAATAAGCTTCTGTGCGGCAGATGTGAACTCCGCGAGACCGGCAATGGGGAGGTACTCGTGGTTGACATTGGGATCATTTCGGATGAGATCGTCAGCCTACCACCGGTTAGCTCACATAGAGATGGTTGGAGGGTAGGTATATTCCCACCTTTGTCACGACTGGCAATATCCAAGGTTTTGCGTTGTTGTCTCTGTATGCACCAATGCCGAGATCAATCTTCTTGTCAGATGTATCTTTTCGATATGCTGCCATCAACCCGAAGAGGGGATCTTCAGCGGCTTGTGGACAGACATCCGCTTGAAACCTCGTCGCCGAGGTAGTAGGTCCTGCCGATCCCATGGTGTGATCTTTCAACTGTGATAGGCGTGCTTGACTTGAAGTGCTTAGAAGATATACCTGTCAGCTGGTAGTTGCAGGAGGGTAACACAGACGTTCTTTCACGGACTCGATGAGTGGACGTGGTATAGCAGCGAGTGATATCGAAAAACCTACTTTTGATTGTTTGTAGAGGGTGAGGACATTCTGAAGTCTTCGCCTTAACGTATAGACGGATCTGAAATATGCGGCGCACTTCCCCGAAGACAGATGCAGGTGGCCTCAGCAGTGGGGGATGAAGCTCGGGACGACCTCCACCGTTGAATGCAAAATCCGGGGCAGAGGAGCGCTTATATTTGGCCCTTTAACGATCGTTGACGCTTCTGTTGATACTTGTTCCTTTGGGCCGAGGCTACAGCATCACGTCCATTCTCCGAGTGTCCCACGCCATTGATGTGCAGATCGCAAAATATTCTACGTGTACAATTGTACATTTGGGATGTGATTGTATTGTTATTGGATCGGGACTTACAAAACCCTGGAACCATTCTTACGAAATCAAGATCGCAAAAGGCCTGACGATCGTGAAACTTAAAGTGGTCGCTCTTTTGATGGTAGGCCAGTGCAGTCTTCGCTCCCACCACCTGAAAGATATATCGGTTGTGGAGTTCCACCACTGTCTCAAAATATGAGGTCCCAAACGACTAGGCCAGCACATAGCCATAACGTTGAATGATACATGATTTTGGCTGTACTCGTCCTTTCTGTCGCTCTCTTCAACTCCTTGTTTCCTCGCTGCACGTTTTCATCCGTCCTCTCGGCATCGGCGACCAAATTTCCAATCATCTCCCCTTGGACAGTCAGGTGACCAACCAGCGTCTGTTGCAATGAGCTGATTTCCATCAGGCTTTTTTCCGCCTGTGTAACCTGTGCTAGTGTCTCGTTGTAATGGTTCAGCAAACTGTTGTTTTCCTCCTCAAATAGCTGCAGCTGCTCCGGTGAAAGCTCAAGCTGTCCTCCACGGTTACCATTTGCCTCCAAGGTAGGATTGTAGGTATCCCGGCCTCGAAGATCAATGTTGCCGTAGCCTTCATCTCCATGAAGCCCGTCTACATCGAGCGCGCGTTGCGACTTGACATTCTTGTTTCTCTCATCGTAAAGCACACTTGCTCTCTTTTCTTGTTCTCTTTCTAGTCGTATCTCGACCATCTGCTGCTGAAACGTGACGGCATTTTTCAATCCCCAACTAAGATACCACAGAACACCTTCCCGGAACATATGCGTGGTCCTTTCCTGGCCCTCCTCTACTATTCGTTCTTCACTCTTTCCTGCATCCGACTCGGCATCCGCACCTCCAGCAGCCCATCGCAGTAGGAAATTGGTAGACTTTCCATATTTCTTTTCTAGCCTGCGCTGTGCGGTCTCGTGCCTCAAACTTGTAGCTTGTTGAAGATTCGTGATGTTTCCATTGATGTCGCGGAGGAGTGCCGAAGTTTGAGAGTCTATCTCCTCACGTTGGGTGTCTGTCACATATGTAGGGACTGGACCTAAAGGCGTCTGTGTTTGCGATTGTGTGCCAGCATGCTTTTGTCCTCGTCGTGGTGGGGGTGCTGACGAGAGATACGGATGACGAATGGCACGTAGGTATGAGAGAAGAGAGGAGATTGACCTATGCTTTCAAAGAATTAGGCCAGCCCTCTAATTGTTGAGTAGAGAGAATCGCATACTATCTGTCTTGCTTCATTGAGGAAAGAGTCGACAGATTTTAATGAATCAATCTGTGATTGAAGAGGGTCAGATTTGTGGCTTTCGATCAGTATTGACGAAACGGCTGAGGTAAGATCGGTCATCGTAATATGCAAACTCGCAGTTAACCAAGGTCGTATTCTTGGTAGAATTTCGACAACCTGATACGAGCACCGACTGTAGTCGCATGGGTATTGAGATTGTTGATATGGATTTCACAATCTGGCCAAATGCATGTTGGCTACGTCACAGCATTTTGACCCTTCGTTGTAGTACAACTCGGAGGTCATTCGGCTAACTGCATTTTGCTGTTTTCTGCAGTTGGACAGGCGGAAGATAGGCTACCTTAGTTGAATATACGGTAGTGGATGCATGTGTGAAATCTGATCCACACGTAATTCGTCTATAGCGCGTTGAAGCTTAGTTATATACTCGAGTGGAGAATTATATCCTCATATGTACAGAGCTTCGATCATAACAAGGCCACCACGATCCCTGGGTATAGAGGTTAGTGATTAGCCGGCTTATTTGCCTATGCTGGTGTTAGATATGTAGATGATACTAAAAGCACTAGGCGGGTATAGTATTAGAGGATACGTAGTATCACTTATGTATACCACAGTATCAGCTGATATGGATATCGAGTAAGTATTGTGATGCCTGGAAAATTCAGCTGAACACACGCGTTCATGCCTGATAGTACGTAAGAGGTAGGTGCCTACATGTATTCAGTATCTATCTCATACCTCTATATAAGCCAGAGGAGTTAGTCACACGGACTCGGCAATCAACCCACCATCACAACCCTAACCGTCATACTCGCATATTCTCTATTCAACGCCTTCAGTACTTAACGCCTTGCGTCCATATGAGGCACCACCTTCCACGTAAATAGTGTGGCTATACACAAGCAAGTACCGTGAACACCAAGCAATACGAACAGTGAGAGTGGGAAATCTTCAGAGATAAAACAAAACGTGCCCCTCAAACAGTTTCCTCGCTGTCCTCGACACGACGCACTTCTCAATCCTGCCTGGACCTTGAACATGTACTCCCACGGGGATCTGTCCGCTTCGATGTGCTATCACGATTGTCTCCCCAGGTTGTGTGGCATGCTGGTCCTGTGGCACTAGCTTTTTGAACTCGGATATAAGACTGGAATGTCGAAGATTGCTTCTACGACGACATCGGTAGGCGACAGTGCCTTTCAGGCAAGTAGCGGCGGCAAGACAGACAGCACCGGTGAGTTGGACACTGGGATGCAACTGGCCCATGCTCATGGAGAGGACAGCAATGTCAGGCGTTGGGCCAGTCGCTGCCAGGGGATCCGTTGCGGGTGGTGACGACACTATCATGATCTTTGGCGTACCACGGGTCAAAGCAGCTTGGTCGATGCTGTCCGCCAGTCCCATCATGACTGCCCCTTTTCGTCGAATATCTTCAATAGTCTGTAGCCATTCCGAAGAGCCTTGCAGAGACGTCAGCGGCAGACCCTTGGCATCCACAACAACGAATGGATTCGCAGCGTCGATGAGCGTAGCTTGTACGCTGAACGGTGCCAGAAGTGCTGTAGGGGTTTCGACTATGATTGTGTCCTCGGTATTCCCACTGGGGAACAGCTTCCCTGTCATGGAGCCCGCTGGTTCGACAAATGCCACCTTGATTTCGACCCCAGGATCTGCGACACCTGCCATTTGATAATCACCCTGCTCGAGGGGGAAGCCTTCCTCGTCTACAGCCACTGTCTCCACCAGGATGCGTTTAGTGTTCGTGTTCAAAATTCGGATATCGACCTGTGACAGATATCAGCTTATTACGAATCTATTTCCGCTACGAATACGTACGTATTTCTGCCCTGGAACCACTCGAACCATGCCCTCTTCCAGCGCAAACGGACCAACGCCGCTGGCTATATTGCCACAATTGCCGCTGTAGTCGACTTTGTTCTTGCCCACGGCGACCTGGGCAAAGGTGTATTCGACGTCAATTCCTGGTCTGCTGGAAGGTGCCACAATGGCAACTTTGGATGTCGTCGAGGTGGCTCCGCCGAGGCCGTTAAGCTGTCGAGCGTCTCCGTACTTGGAGCCTATTGCAGCTAAAAGCCATGGCGACCACGCTTCTTGAGTCGGTGGGAGGTGTTTACGTTGAATGAAGAGACCCTTGGACGTGCCTGACCTCATCCATGATGCGGACAGGACTTGTCTCTTGCCCTTTGTTTGCACCAAGGTAGGTGGTGGAGTGTCAGGTTTGGTGATCATGGTCTCAATCGATGTGACGACGTGTGCAAACCAACGTGTATGAGTAACGCGACAATCGGGGCGAGTGACAAGAGGATAATATCGAAGTAGTCCAACACCTTGCATATACTTCAGAGCGGCACGATATAGCTGGTGATGGAGTTTGTGGCGGGGCCGTGGACATCTGAGCCATGGTCTGATCCAGTCAATATAATATATGGACAACAAGAGATCTTAATGAGGCGGAAGCCGAGTCTTAGACCATCCACCTGAGCTGTGCCCATGAGGCTAGCATAATGCGGTTCTATCGAGAGTCGAGACAATTCCTCGCCTTGTGGCTCGTTCCCGCTGCCGAATGAAGAGTCAGTCGTAGCCGATGATCCGTAGCCGCGGATTGTGGATGCGTGCGAACCGTGGAATGTGGAGCGTTGTATCCGTGGGTAGCTCTGCCGTTCCAAAGGATGAGAACATCTTTGCCAATTCTTCGAGTCTTGTTTCCACCACGACCACTACCGGGTAACGACAAAGCTGCATAACCAATTTTTCATCGATCCGAAGACTTGACGCTCCTTCATCTTCGTCAGCTCTTGATATTTGCCCTCACTACGGCCTATGACGAATGTGTTTGCATTGAAAAGTCATCTATCGTCGAACCATTAAAACCGAACAATAGGTCGTCGAACTGAAAAGCATGCGGCATAAAGTTGCTGTACCATCCATTGGTCCCCTGCGTCTGATTTTCTTGAAATACGCCAATTCCATAATCCATGACATTTTGATCTGTGAAGCCAATTTGGCGGTTAGAGTCATCTGCAACAAGCTGATGACTTGTATGAGCAGGGAAAGGCACGTTTGAATTATTTTCGTTGGCAGGGACGAAGCTCTGGATGACTGCATCAATATCGAGCCCGGGCGAAAATCCAGCGGGCTCCGTCAGTTCAACAACTGAAGCGTCTTCCGAGGCCATAATGGCAGGCATTAACGGCTGATCATGCTGTGCCGCCTCCAGTAGGTGAGTATGTGGATTTACTGCAGAGTCTGCCACTTCGACCTTTAGTCTCTTCATCAAACCTTCGACGATAGTCTTGGCTCTCCTTGCCGCCCAATTAGTCTCTTGATTGATGCTCAACACCGCGATACAAGTGCTCAAACTTTTGTGCGCATCAGAAGATGAGCTTCTCTTCGCGGCAATCCGTACGTGTATAGTGGCACTGACATACGTGGCATAGGAGATGAGGTAAGGCGCTCTTCTTACCGAGAACGCTTTGTCATATATCCTCAACAACCGCACAATCTGAGTGGCAGCAGCGGCACAAGTTAGCAGGGAGTTGACAGATATCGATCGTGCCGTGTTGTAAAGATGACCGTCAGCCACGAATGGTCGATGAAGTAATATTAGCAAAACATTGTACATTGCTCTGACTGGTGTTAGACCAAAACTATGCCAAACACACAGGAGACTTACGCCAAGGATAAGAGGTGAGGAGGCGGTGGCGGCGCAGAGGACTGCTTCAAGGGATCGAACTGTAGATGTGGGGCTAATGATCGCTTCCAGGTCTCCATTTTCGAGTGAAGGTCGTCCAACATCTGTGAAAGATCATTGGAACTACGATCAAAAGTGCGCTCGGCGTAAATGTTGTTGAGAATTCTGTTCATTATCACGCTGAGATCACACAGGGCAGTAAAAGTCGACACGCTGTAAGCCGGACCACCAACATTATCGTTGTGACTTTCGGAGCCGTAAGCAAAAGGAGTCCAATGTTCGTTCTCTTCGAACTTGTCCAGGAATGAAATTGGCACGCTCGTGTCGGCTTCCTGCAAGCTGACAGGTCGGCCTTGATAAAGACTCATAATCTTGTCGACCACTTCCTGAAGGTCAGTACAGTCCTAAGCACGTGGTAGATGACTTACCAAATGCACCCCAGAAGACGCGTCGCCGAATTTCGATGTCTTCGTGAGACATGTTTCGGGCACTGGACAAAGCGGCCGCCTCTGCGTGCATCCCAAGATCGATGATCATCCGGAAAGCCAAGCCTGAATACAGCCAGGCGGCGCTTCTCTCGTCTCCGAGGGCGAATAGTGAATTCGCCATGACCAGCAAGGCTTGGATTGTTGTAATCTCGCTCCCGTCCAGCGCATTGCCCAGCAACTCTCTAACTCTTTGCCGAAATGCCCAGCCCGCAGTTCGGACATCATTGGGGTCCTTGCGCACTGTCAGACGAGTGCTGAATTTCGATGACGCATAGTAAATGGCGTTGAGCAGTATCTTGGAGAAGTAAGGGCCATTGCAAGCCATGTCCCGCATGAATGCGGGCCGGTAGGTTATCAAGAAGGAGTGGTGCTGTCGATTCCAATGCAGATTGAGCAAATGCATTCCTAGTTCCGGTTCGACGCCATCGAAATCGAGTTTGCCGTTCCTGAAGTTAATCACTTCCATCTGACCTGAGGCTCGTCAGCGAACGGTGCGCAGTCTTACCAGCCCAAACCTACGCTGCAAGGAGGCCTCGGCCACCAAACCTTTTTCCACCCACTCAGTTGGTATGGCGTCCGGCTTGGATCTGCTTCGGTCAAGAACATTTTCCTCAAACAAGGCGCTAGTTTGTCCATGGTAACTGGAGGCCCCGTCGTCTGTGAAGATAATACGAGAGACTGAGCGGTTGGCAGGTGATTGATTTGCAGCTGTAGGAAGTGCTGATGAAATCAGCGCACTGTGCATTACCGATTGAACTCTGATAGCCCTTACTGTTGGGGGTAGGCATGTCCCGCGCCCGTCCCGTCTCGATGGTACTGGGGCCATGGTTATTAGGAGCAGCTACTTGTGCCTCGTCGACGATCGACGACGATATTGACCGCGTTGCTCGCTGGCGCTCCTCAGTACTGAAACATTAGTACTTGGTGCTTGTGGCCCGCGGTTACCCACCGTGCATTACGTCCAGGGGTTTGGTAGACGCAATCGTTGCTGTATGTCTGGCAATTCCCGCAGCTCGGACGTTGGCTATTGCATTTGATCTACGAGGTAACAAGTCCATTGTCAGGACCATCACGGAACGCCGCAAGCAGAGTCGGCCCGCTTACCTTTCTCCTTCTACAGAAAATGCAAGCCTCAGAAACACGCTTCCGTGGCTTGCCTTTGGCAGTTGTAGCCTTTACCATAGGGGTTTCATCCATATTGACGAGCCGCCGTGTTATCCGTGGTGTTTCTGCCGCGAGTTGGAAAACATTGAGCAGCAATCCGTGGATAAGATAGACAGAGTGCAGATTTGCAATTAACAGCAGCGGATGCTGACGGAAAGCTTTAGCCGAGGTTGCTTGGCTCTACCATCCGTTGGCAAGGACGTTATCACGGATAAGGTGAGAGCCCACAGCCTCACCCCTGGCCACCACGGTCAAAGCCGATCCACGGTAGCAGCAGTCTATGTAGTATTCCCTCATTCAAGCCACACGAAGCTCGATCGCGCGGTCCGTTCACCATCATAATGGCCATTGTCGAGGCGCTCCCAAGGGGCGCGTATCACTTGGACAGCAAACCACCTCTTCAGCGAATCTTCTATGCGATATCTGTATTCCAATATAGGGTAATAGAGTGACTCGCGTGACAGAGCGGCTTGCACAATATCGAAAGCCATCCAATCTGTGTATCGACTATCAGCATGGCGTTAGCAATAGCAACACCACAAACCATAGCTCCACAGGTCTCTTCGCCAAGCATAGCCAAGGTACTATAAACAAACAACAGTCAAACAAATTCACTAATTTCTGCAAAGTCCAAGCATCACATACCGTCTTGGCTGTCACTATTTGCGGGTGGGATCGCTGGAGGGGTAGAAGCTGCCACAACAGTAAGCAGAGATTGTTCATTATTGCATTATAGAGACTGATGATATGCAGTATCCATTCGAGTTTGCGAAGACACGTGCGCAGCTCAAGGGCAACACCTCAAACACTGCAAATCCTTTCACACTCATTGCACAGACTATCCGTACTGGAGGTGTGAGTGCGATATATGCTGGATGCTCAACCTTAGTTGTGGTGCGTAATTTGTTCCAGAATGTGGTTCGCTCTTCCTCTAATGACATCTAAAGGGGACAACTTTCAAAGCCGGTGTTCGATTTCTCTCCTTTGATTCTGTCAGAAACCTGTTCGTGGATGACCAGGGGCGGCTGTCGCCCGCGCGGGGCGTGTTGGCAGGAATGGTGGCTGGTTGCGTTGAGTCCGTGGTAGCAGTAACACCGACTGAGCGTGTGAAAACGGCCATGTAAGCTCAGGAATTGACAACACGAACTAGCGCTGATCCATATTAACAGTATCGACGATGCCAAAGGTCAAAAGAGATTCAAGGGCGGAGCTCATGCTTTCATGACCATTCTGCGCGAGCAGGGAGTGCCCGGCCTATACCGAGGCCTCGTTCCAACCATTTTGAAGCAGTCGGCGACATCTGCAGTGCGTATGGGCTCGTACAATGTGCTGAGAGAATACGCCAAGCAACGCAACCTCCCAAACAACAGTGCGACCACTTTCGGCATGGGAGCCATCGCTGGCGTAATCACCGTGTATGCGACTCAACCGTTTGACACAATCAAGACCAGATCCCAGGCGACTGCAAGCGTAAATGCTGTCGGCGCGATCCGTGATGTGTTTTCCACCTCAGGGGTTCGTGGATTCTGGCGCGGAAGTACCATGAGACTAGGAAGACTAGTTTTGAGCGGAGGCATTGTCTTTACAGTGTATGAAAATGTCGTTGCGATATTTCGACCAGCAGGGCAAAAACCATGAATTTCATGATATTGGTTGATTGGAAAAAGGATGAAGCTAAACGGGGGCGTGGCAACGCTGGCCATTGTTATTCGAGTGCTTTGAACAGTGCAGTATCTGACACTTGAGGCTGAGGAAAAGGCATCTGGAGTTCTGGCCCGGTTGTTAGAGTATTCAAGACAATGTCATCCGAAATTAGTAGCTTTTCAGTCTTCTAAGCGGTGTCTCTCCTCTCCAGCCATGGTGAGCTTGCCTCCTTGATACCGTGTCCCAGACTACCGAGTCTAGAGGCAGAACAACAAGTCCCATCAAGTGGTGGCCAACCTCACATTCGCACCACGATGCGTCTTCCTCGACTAGATCCGGTAAATGTTGCCTTCGCGCACTCGTGTGGCCTCTTTGACTTTTGCCGAAGCATTGATGCACTATGAACTGTGGCCCGCTCTGCACACTCCACGCAGCGTCGAAGTGTGTTCGTTTATGGTAGCATCTGGTGCTAAGGGTGATATTCGACCTTTGTAAGGAACCGTCCGCCGCTGTCGAAAGAAGTTTCGTTCAGTCCTTGGGCCATTGTCTCAAAGCATCTGATTGTGTTTTTCACGTGGACTTCCACTTCATGTTATCCCAGATTCGTGTTGAGGTGTAGCAGTATGTTCGATGTCATGGGACTTGGATCTTGGCCAGGCGCTTCTTCAAAAGCCGTTGGGTTTAGAAGTATTGCTAAACAAATCAACGTCGTCTTATACTTGCGCGTATAGAAATTTACCTAGTCTTCAGGCAAACGGTTCAAGAACGTCGAATTATAGCAACAACTACTGATTCTTGAAACGATTTTCCCGCTATATTTTCTCGAAGAATGACTCAGAAAGCACCTATCATGGAATATGCTGGAAACTTGTAAGGCGGGACCCAGCAAACTGAGAGCAGTTTCCCTATGGTAACTCAAACTCAGAATTGACCTAACTATTGAAGGATCTCGACGAGGAGCAGATGGTGGAGCTACGTAGACATAAGAATCATCGATGCTATCCTCCCATTGTGACTATGAATGACACAGGCGACGAAGCAGTGAAGTTTTGAGCAAATGCCTTTCATTATAATGTAGATAGTCTTAAACATGGCTGGTCATAATATACATACGTAGTGTTCGAAAGCATGGAAAACAATACATATGTACCTACACAGAGAGAACGTTCCGCCAGTCTGTTGCCAATTGTGATCCGCCAACTCAATGCTTAAACTCATGGATCTCGCTGATAGCTTTCTCTTCATCGTGAATGTGGGTAACTGAAAGCCTCCTAGCTGCATCTGGCACACCGAACAATACGTCCATAGACTCCATGTCCAATCCTTTTGTTTCCGGGACGAAGAAGAAGACAAAGAATATTGACGCTGTGAGGAACGCAGCGAACACAAAGTAGGTGCCTCCGTTGATATTGGTGATCATGTAAGGAACGCTCCTTGCGATGACGAAGTTCAGCAGCCAATGCGTCGCTGTGCATAGAGCCATACCGACACCACGAATGCGGAGAGGGAAGATCTCCGAACAGTAGATCCATGGGATGCCGGCCCAGGAGAAGCAGAAGCCAATGGCATAGATGTAGATAAAGGTGCAGGAAGCGTAGCCTCCTGGAGAAATGTGCTTGGAGACGGTGGCGGTTTTGTTGACTGTGACGTACGAGCCGATGTACCACATGCTGACAGCACTGATAGCCGAGCCGATCATGAGCATCTTAGTCCTGCCGAATCGGTCTACCACGTAGAGCATAGCGATGCAGACCGCGATGAATCGGACAACGCCGTAGATGCCGGTCGCGTACAGGCCGGTGTTGGTACCAGTCAGCCCGATTTGTTTGAAGATTCGAGGCGAGTAGAAGTTGATGGCGTTGGAGCCGGCCATTTGCATGAATACGAAGATCGTGACGCCAATAGCAATGCGATTTCGATTTCCCTTGTGAGAAAGTTCTTTGAACTCGGCAATAAGACCTTTTCCACTTGTCTCTTGGCGTTCGTGGTCGATTTGGGTCATGATATGCTCAATCTCTTCTTGCAGATAGACGTGGTCAACGGGAAGGTTTCTAAGCCTCGCCAAAACAGTAGTGGCCACTTCACGGCCCTTGGACCGTGCATACCATCTGGGGGAATCTGGCAGAAAGAGCATACCAAGGACAAGGATGCCGCCGGGAATGAGTTGAATAGCGAAAGGTATCACCCATTGTTTAGTGCTTGATTTCATGCTGACTTGCAAACCATAGTTGATCCAGAAGCCGATGCAGGTTCCTGCTTGTACTCCAACTTCGTATATGCCCACCAAGCGACCTCGAATCGCCGGTGGTGAGACTTCAGCGATATACAACGGAACCAGCATGCTAGCTGCACCCACACCCTTGGAATTGGTCAGCATGTGTTCTCAAGATGGAGGAGGTGTGTCTCACAAGTCCTCCGACTGCACGGCCGGCAAACATGACAGAGACCTTGCCATATGAGACGGTCTGCATAAGCGATCCGATGCAGAAGACCACTCCAGATATGATTAAAGCCAGTCTTCGGCCCAATTTGTCTCCGAGTGGGGCCGCTGCCAGTGCGCCGAAGAAGCACCCAGCTTGAAGGAGCGATACAATGTTTGCCGAGAATGCATCAGTGTTCCCATGCAAGTGAAAAGACCTATGCACGAACTTTGTCAGCTTGTGGATAACAAAGTGTCATGGGAACGTACTTTTGAAAAGAGGGGAGTGAAAGCGTCGTTCCTATGAATGCGAGATCATAGCCAAAAATGATGGCGCCGAATGAGGCGACAACCGCAAGAATATATACACGATAATTGTATACTTCTTTAGGTGTCGCGACACTAAAGGCGGGTTCGACTGCATGGCGGGACCGCATCTTGATATATGGTGATGTACTCAAAGCTGTGTTGTGAACGAAGAGTGCAGCAAAGCCAATTTGATGGAGACCGGCTCAACTTGATTCTGCTTGAAGGGCATAGAGATCTAGGGATACCTGCCATGACTATATACCTAAAAGTCAACATAACGTATCTCCCACGAACGGGTAACAAGAGGCGTAGATTTCAAGATCCGGGGTCTAGGTCGGATCGTCGAGGATCGAGCGGAGAAGCGGGGAGAGACATTACCGCTGGCGTTTAGCAGAGTGGTCAGTTCACGGATATGGCACATTTGCAGCCAATTCCGCGGATGCTGCGATCGTTGCCGCGGATAGGAATTGGCAGGCCAGAACAATAGGCAAGATGTTCTGAGCCGTTACTTAGTGTGAGAATCAATACATGCTCGCGGGCCGTCGGAGCCGACAAGGAAATCTTGAAGAGTGACGATGAGACGAAAAGGCTGTTGTAGAGCTGCAGTAGAGCAAGAACTAGCGGGGGAGTATACAGTAGTCCAACTCCAGTGCCTTCTCCAGGTAGTGTAGGTATCCGCCACTGCATCCCCTTTTGAATACTGCTACCACACCAATGACTGCACTGTACAGTAGATGCAATGCACCAAATCCCATCGCTTCCGAGCTGAAGAATCCGAGACGAAATACCGAGCTCATGATAGCAATCTCCCCGTCGTCTTGATTCTTAAGAGTTAGAAGAGAACAGACTCCAGCGTAGGCCAAACGATGGGTCTTGTTTGAGAGGAAGAGAGATGAGAGAGGAAGCTAGCATATCTCATTTCTGTATCGCAAGAGATTGACCTCTTTAAACCTAACGCTGGACGTAGAGCTACGCCTCGCGATGCAGATGTCGCCAACGACCATTGTAGTCGATGAACTCAGGTTGTTGTGTCCGTATTCGTCAAGGTAGTAACATTGGATGCTTGTGGGTTTTTTGACACAAGCCGCGCCATGACCAGGCAAACATAACAAACACGGCCAGCCTACTGGTTACTCGAGTAGAGAGGTCGCGAGCTCGATGCAGACTTTCCGCATCTTGGCAAGAGCCACCCGGCGACCTGTGGTGATCTCCGGAGCTTCGAGTCCACCCTCGGTCACCACTTGCATTTCGTATCAAGCTTCCTGATTACTAGACGATGGAGCGTCTATCAAAGCTCTTCTCCAGGTCAACGCTGATCTCGACAGCTACAGTGCGAGGAGAGATACCGCCCACCTCAATTGCAAATGATGGCATCAGCCTTCTGGACCTTCCGCTCGAGATTATCCTTGCCATTGAATCCTACCTTCCTTACGAGAACGCCGTTGCTTTTAGCTTGACCTGCAAACATGCCTATGATTCAATCTTCAACCAACGCAAGCCAGCACCCAAACATCATGGCCACGAAGCACGACTGCTCCGGCTAATCGAACGTGACCTGCCAGGCTACCTCTCCTGCCCTATCCACGAACGTCTCTACACCTGGGCTCCACTGAAATCCAAACATTATCATTGCCCTTTATGTATCTCATCCAAACGAACCGCATGGTCCGGCTCCTTGGTAATCTGTAACAAGTCCTGTAAATCTTCCTTTCACGGTATCTTCGAGCCAGAACGGCGCCTGATACTCCGTCATTCCCTTCTTGGACCCGAATACGGACTCTCCCCACAACTCCTAAGCCATCTCTGCAAAAAAAGTCACTCCAAGCTCGCCAACGAAGTAACTCCAAAGATTGTCAACGGCAGTCTCATGCTCCGCCGCATCCACCACGTCTCCACGCGCATTGATTTCAAAAGCCCCGACGACGAACCCGCATTCATCAACACCTTCAACGAAGCAATATGCCTTCACACAGAAATCTACCTCCGCCCTCTCGTTTACGCTGCAATTCAACACGCCAAGCAACAACGTGACGCAACACAAACAACCAGCGTCAACACCAGCGCCAGCACAAAATCCAAGCCAAAGCACCATCGGCCACCCAACCATCCTAAGCACTGGACCTGCCCAATCCTCTTCAAATGCCACATGTGTGCCACCGACATCCGCATGCACATAACTTCCTCCACCCCTCAACATCTAACAATTCGCTTCACGGCCTACCAAGACCTAGGAGACCTCCACGACCTCTCCATCGCCCAGCGCCAGATCTTCGGCGTCCGCCACGAAGGTCGCCACGTCGTCCTAAAAGGCCACCTCAAACACGCACGTCTAGTGGAGAATCTCGAAGCCCAATACCACCACCAAAATGACAACAACCACACAGCTGATAACGATCCACTGAGTCAGCAGCTAGCAAACTGTGCTGACGTGCTTACGCCGCGGTACACGGCTTTGTTACGTAGCTGGGTGTACGACCACCGGAAAATGAGCGAGGATCGTGTCAAGTACCTTGTGGATGATATGGTGCCCAAAGAGTTTCAGGACGAGTACAATTGCATACCGTTCGAGCTCCAGGAGAACGGTCTAATGGATCCGAAGTGATGATCGGAGCTCAAGATGTCACAATCATTGTCAGACAGAGTAGAGAACCGAAACACCTCCACCTATTTTGTTCGGAAGACATGATTGACAGAACCATCGAATCAAGAATACGTAGCAACTGAGGCAGTGGCCTAACCCGAATGCTTTAATGTACATCTATTTACTTCATCCCTCATAATCTCGTATCATAATATTTATACATCATCTCCATCAACTCCGCTTCCCAAGCTCAACATCCCCATCCCAAGCACCACCTCCATCATATAACAAACTCTCACTACCAACCGACCTCCCAACAAAAACACCAACAGCCGTCACAACAACCGCCGAAACAAAAAACCCATCAAACCACTTCTGTACCCAACCCGGATCAAGCATCCCACTGCCCAAAGCACTATTAATCACACTGCCCACCTCCTTCGGCATCATCCCGCGCAACATCAACGCCGACGAAATAACATACATCCCCGAGATCTGCGATATCAGCAACGCGAAATTCGTGCGTGTGGCGTGCATCAAGCTTGGCAGGAAGCGCGAGAAGAGATGGAATGTCTGTGTGACGGCGCTGAAGGAGGCGAGGAGCATTGCGCCGGAGAGCAGGAATGATATCTGCTGAGCCCAGGATGCTTGGTCTAGGGACGGGTAGACGTGGCGCGCGAAGAGGGCGATGGCGTATGTTATCGGGTCGGTGGTGTTGGATGTCACGCCAGTTCTGGAGCTGAATGTTCGTCGGGCGATCGAGATGGTTGTTGTTATGATGCGGTAGACGCAGTAACAGGAGAAGAGGTATTGGAAGCCTAGCATCACACGACCGAGAGCGGTTGTCACTTTGAGTTGTTCTGCTCGTCTGGATCGAAGCACTGAGACGGTTGATTCTAGGGATGCGGACATTGTTTCGAGGCCGTTGATCTCCATTTCTAGGGTTTCTTTCTCGATGGTGTCGGTGTTGCCGCGGAATGTGCTGACTGTGCGTGTCCAGAAGGATTTGGCGGGCGCTGTGGAAATATTACGCTCGAGGTGTGCGAGACGCGCTTTCTTCTCTCTGATCATGTCTAGTGTTGCATCGAGACCGGTTTGCTTTCGTGTGATGTCCGATTCTGAAACGATGGCGGGTTTGGGGCCAAAGGTATGCCAGATTGCACTGACGGAGGCGAAGCCTGAAAGGAGAGCCATGAGAGCCACACCTGTTATACCCAGACGGTCCAAACAGGCTTGAAATACATTCTCCTGTCCCTTTAATGTGTCGTGTATGCTTCTTGATTCTGGTAGCAATATGCCGATCGCCCAGAACAGCAGTAGAAACGCAGTGTAGCCCACGACCTCAAAAGTCCATGCTAACCTACGGCGGCCTTTTGATTCACCACGAAACTTGTAACCAGATTTTGACACGACGGAATAGATCCCTAGCAGCGGAATGGCAATCACCAGGAGTCCAAGCAGGGATGCGACAGTGAATTGGAGGGCTATGCTGCGGGCTGAAGGATTGAAGGAATTCGAGATCTCGCAAAGGAGAAGTTCTGTTAGGACGGCGGAGAGTGCTATAGTCGAGGAGAAGGTGAATGCTGCGATACGCCGAGCGATGCCCTGTGTTGGGGGTTCACTGGAATGCGCTCCTGATTGTGGTAGTTTGCTGTTCGTCGACTTCGCATTTTGATTGGATTGCAGGAGGAGCAATGGGTAAACTTTGCGATAGGCTATGGCTGTTGCTAGGACGAAGGTCGCGACGAACGGGAGTGTTGAGAAGGCTGTCCTTGCGCTGAATGAATGTGTCTTCATGTTCGCTGGCATGCAGTCAATGCAGTCTTCGGCGGAGGGAAGCATTTTGCGAAGGAGAGCGGATGCCGCACTTCGCTGATGTCGACACGAGCGACATAAATGCGCGAACTGACAGGGTAACACGTTTAACAAATCGCGACCTGTCAAAGACTGGTATGAAACCAGGTGTTTGCACAAACGAAGATGCGGGAGTTGGGGTCAGTGACGAATCATTGTGGACACCTCCTTTAACGATAACACCACCAACGATATCTATACCTACATGTGCATAGATATACGTAGGGAGCGACCAGTAAAAAGTGTATGCTACGTGCTGCATTTGAAAGAAGAGTTGAGGTTACACGTTTGTTGTATTTTTGTAGCATATAGTCTTACTATCAAGAACGACAGTGTTGTTACCTCGACCTCGATCTTGAACCACGATCTCTACTAACAGATCTCCTTTCCTTCGGTTCAGGTCTTCGTAAAATACTGTCCAGCCATGGTGTTTGGCTCCTGGTTGAGGGCCGTCTTTCTTCCACAATCTTCGGCTTGCCAAATGCATCGTTCTCTTCATCACTGTCCGCTACTGCGTTCTCGGTGTCACTGGCGGAGCTCTTTTTGCGGTCCTTCGAAGCCGGACTACCAGTCCTACTGCCATTCCTTGGAGTATCATCATCCCTCTCTACCAGCGCTTGAATAATAGGATTCTTCATCGCCACATCTGCTTTAGGCGCACTCTCCGTACTCAGAAATCCAATCGGCAATGCAAAGCTAGGTGCTACTTCGTCGTCCGAATCATCTAAACTGGTGCTTGTGACTCTCGCAAGCCCGCCGCCATAGTCTCTATTGCGAAGTATGCCTTTCCTTGGACCCACAGCTTTCTCAACTGCTTCCGCTTCCTTGTCTTTTGATTGTGTTTCAAAATCCCTTCCATCCACATCAACACTCTTATCTCCAATATACTGGCTACTGGCAGTGTGCGCCTTGGAGAGGATACTGGTATATACGCTTCTGCCAGCTTCAGCTTGACGTTTCATCTTCTTTTTGGTTCGCTTCGAGGAGGGTCGCACGACGATTGTGGGGACCGGGGAACGTTGAAGGCAGTATTTCGAGACACTGCCACCCATCAGGCCTTGAACGCTAGTCAGGGCTCGCCCACGCGTGCCAACTATAATAGCAACTGGCTCGTAGAGATGAATCTGCAAAATTATCAGTCCAAGGTCAATATGAAAATTAGTGATGCGGAACAGACCATGCTTTGAATTACATCCGTCACTTTTCCAACTGCGAGCTCCATCTTGAGGGATATGGCTTTGCGCTCGATGGCATTCTTCGCAATCACACTGTCTAGCAGTCTTTCTGCTTCTTTCTTGTAGTGCCTGCGTTCCACCGAATCTTCTGCCACAACTCTGAGACAGACTATCTCATCTCCATCATCCACTAATTCATCTAGGGTCCATTCAAGAGCATATTCGGAGTAGTCTTTCGCATCGGTTCCACAGATGAATGTTCGTGTTCGTGGACTATATGCAAAATCATGATGCTTATACTGCATGCTGAAGGCTTCTGCCGTAGCATCTGGAGTCTGAAATGTGTCAAATGTAACTCCTCGCGAATACGGTACAGGTGGTGGAGGTGAGGGCTTTCGATGGTTGACTGATGCATGGGGGCCATTCGATCGCATAGGTGAAGCTAGGCTCTCTTTCCTGATCGTTTCTTCAGCTGATCCTGTATTGAATTGGACACTGCTCTTTCGACGATCCGCCACGGTGGGTCGCTGAGAGGGATGGCTTGAATCATACTGTCTGGTGCCTGCGTCCTTCCATACTTGACCAAAAGCGAGTTCTTGAGCTTCCGCCGCATTCTGAGCTTTTCCGTCTGATGAATAAGGTGAGTAAATGCCTTGCGCTAGAGAGCTCGTCATGGTTGCAATAGCTAAAATGCGAAAGAGTGATGTATATGGTTTACTGTGAGAGTAGAGCAGAGGAGGCTAGACAGCTGTGGAACAACCGCTGTAGAGGATAGCGAGAGGGGGGTCGTCTTTTGTCGTGTGATTCAAGAGCGCGTTGGCCTTTCCCAAAGGTTCAAAAGGTAAATTGCAAATCAAGACGCGTGCGAACTTCTTGCAAAGGAAGACAATCACTCTGCCTCGAGATGAAATAGCGAATCGAAATTGTCAGTTGTCGGTGAGTACTTGGTCGCGTAAGTCAATGACACGGTCAACAGTAAATGGTGCACTCGTTGGGTGGCAGTTCGTTGTCATAGACACATGGAAATCATCGTATTGCGGAAGTTGAAACTGAACTTTGGTACAGAGTATGAAAGAGCGATCAAATTAACCAGCAGGGAGAACTAACAATATCCGCATATCACATGCGAAGAGACACATACTATGAGAAAAGAGCACGAGATCTGAAAAGCACATACAATTGTCCATAGAGTTGTAGGCAAATGAGAGTCAAATGTCGCCAGTCGGGATGAATACTCAGTTTGAGTCGAGAGTCTGGGCGTACGCTGACATGGATATTGCAAGCTGTTTTGAGGCTTTCTATAGGTCATACGTCTTCAGGCGTGCTCCGCTCTTGGGTCTTAACATGCTGCCAAGAAGTTCGTGACTGCATGCCGGGAGATGCACTGTGGTCACCAGCACAATGACCCTCAAAGCAAACGGTAGAATTGGCTAGTACTTCAAGCACGTGTACAGTGTCTTTGCCGACGGGGAGCAAACATGGGTGCTCCGCCCGTCGTGGATGTCGTCAAGTGATGGATTGCTCATTCTCGTTGGGCGTTGTACTGTAAGGAATCGGACCGTACCATTTTACAAACTTCCGTATGCTCTCGTTCAAGAGCCATCATGTACGCCCGACAAGCAGAACCGGAACGTCAAACAACGTTCACGTTTCTGACCCCTATCGCTTTGATCGGACATCTGGTTTGAATGAGTTTTGACTTACAACGCTCATTCTCTCCAATTCGTCAATCGACAATCGACCCTTATTGTTTGGCAGAGTTGTGCTAGACATTTGTTCCGATCACCATGAAGTACTTTCGTGATCGGCGACCAAAGATCGCGGCTCTACCAGCTGTGCCCACTGGTTCGGTGACCTATGCTTCATTCTAATGCGATCGTCGAGACACCCTTTTCGGGCCAACCCATGCTCTGAATCCTTTTTCAAGTACTCAGAGCTCAACATGGGACTGCTTCTTAATATCCTTTGAGGCAGTGTGCGCTCACTGATCAACAAACGCTCAAGTCAAAATCAGCGAGCATTATCACCCTGTTCACGAGTGACGGGCCCTTAAAGCTTTGGAGCAGCCTGATGCGATGCCTCATATCATGCGCATGTCACAAACCTATGATAGGAAGCATACCGAAGCCGACATAAATCTGCTGAACCAGGCAAGCTACACGCCATACAGTACCTGGCAGCGATGCAAGGACCTGCTGAACCGCGTCTGGATATGGGAAGTCATCTGCATCATCCTATCGGTCGCATCTTTAGCCAGCACGATTGGTCTCCTACTCTATCTCGACAACACCCTGCTCACATCGTGGAGGGCAAGAACCAGTCCTAATACAATGCTGGCCAGCTTCACCACAATATTCAAGGCAAATATGATCACGGCCATTTCCACGTTTATCGCTCAGCTCAGATGGCCATACTATACGTCCAAGCCTCAACCACTTGCCCACATTGACACGTTCGACAGCGCAAGCCGAGGTCCTTGGGGCGCCCTTGTCTTTCTGTTGTCTATCCGCTCGAGACAAAACAGAATTGCCCAAATTGCACTCCTTGGAGCGCTATTGACCATTTTTGCCATTACTATCGACCCTTTCGCACAGCAGGTCTTAGAGTATCACAGTGATACTGTTGCGACTATGGAAATACAGACCCGGGCCACAATGCCCGTTAGCAACGGAACTTCTCCTGGGAACAGTTTAATTGGCCAGAATTCAGCATAGCAAGCCCTCTATGCAGGGTTGTTAGATTTCAAATATCCTTTGCCATTTCAGTGTCAGACTGGAAACTGCACTTGGCCAGCCTTTGTATCACTGGACATCTGTAGTGACTGTCAAGATGCGACACCACTGACCAACTTCCAATGTCTGCAAGGCACCACTACTTCCAACGACAGTTGTACTACCATCACTTCTGATGTGGTGGGCATTGGCATTTCTTTAACTCTGAATCAGGGAGTAATATCTTCAGCTTCGGAAGACAACGATTCACAAGCTTTCACCTTGGTTAAGAGCGTTGTTGGCAACCCGTATCCCAATGGGCTTACAACCTCTATTTTATTCCAATTCGTTATGGCGCAACTAGTCGCCAATCTAATCGTACCCATTAACTCATCATACGAACCTCATTGGAACCTAACGATGTGTTCGCTACGGTGGTGTGCGAGGGTATACGCGGACGTGAACGTCACAAACGGTCTTCTTGTCCAGCCAGACCCAAACATTAGTGAGTTATACGCAAAAGCGAACAGCGAATGCTACATTTCCACAACGTGTCAAGAATTTACCACCACAAACTCGACTAACATGCCAGGAGGCACGGATGTCACGTATCGTATCAGCATGAACGAAGATGCAGCCGCAATAGGAAACCTGCTCGAATTCAATAACGATATGTATGCCCTCTACAACGGCACATGGGACGTATCCGGAGCATTCAGCGTGACTGCGACCATGTTTTGGAACACGAACATCGCGACTAATCTCAAGAAAGCGACCAGCACTTTTACCGACTTCTTGCGCACCACTAGCAATTCAATCAGAATCACGGGTACCACTCTGGTCACGGGGACATACATCAAAGTCCGATGGGGATGGCTCGGACCATCGGTCTGTCTTGTCGTGTTTTCGGTGGCGTTTCTCATCATCGTGATACTTACAACGCACCACACAACGCCAGCGTACAGGTTCTTGTGGAAGTCAAGCACCCTCCCACTACTCTTCTATCCGATCGAGGAGCATCACGACAAGGTATTTAGACAACCAGAGACCATGTCCACTATCGCTGCTCGAGCGAGTAGGGTGAAAGCACAGCCTGTGAAAGACGACGGAGGCGATGTTGCATTCGTGACGGATCAAATCAGATAGAGATGACATCTACGCATGTTCGAATTCCACAATAGATGGTAGACTAAGGGTGGGAAAATCCTTGGATCCTACTGGCACCCAACAATTTTTCGCTCGCTATTCAGCAAAATTTGTAGAGTTCTGGTGCTGAGGAATCATCGATACTGTCACTGTAGAAACACGCAGCTCAATAGAGCATAGGTAAGCATCAGGAAATTGAGCTGCTACGCAACTTGGACGGTGCCCTTGAGATACACCATACCTGCACGTTCTGACCTGACCTGAAACGGAACGTGATTGTGGTGATCAATCATTCGTACGGATTATCAAAGATGTAAGCCGAATAATTGTATGCAAATGTAGTAGAATGAAGATTGTCGCGCCCGTCTTAAGATTCCACCAGTCGCATGACAATCATGCTGAACCGCCGTCACTAGCATTCACAGATGTCCTCTGTGTTCTATACGACCAGCTCGTCTCCTGAATAGCTGCCCTCAACAGCGTAACGCCGTATGTATACACTTCACCTCCGCTCCACGACGTGGAGATACTTGTTCTTTTTACCGCGTTTCCTTAAAAGGGTAGTTGACTGGATCACCTTTGCGCAGCACAAGTTTCGTTTTCTTTTTGGTCACTTGATGCTCAACGAAAACTTCCCTTGTATTTTTTGATTTCCATTCTCTGATGAACCGAGGATCCCAAAGCTCGCTGGCAATTCCCAAGTCTTTACAGCATCTCACCATGGCATTCGATTTGCATCCTTCCGAGGCGGTCGGTATGTGATCTTTGCTGAAGTAGTCCTGCTCGCCTCGTGCTATCGAGACTAATCTGCTCCATGTTAGATGCATATCCTATGAGCAAGCACTTGATTGGAGACTAACCTGCCATGCGCAACTAGAGCATATTCTCTTGTGACGGCCTTGTCGGTCACAATTGTCTCTCCTCTCGGTGCCAGACCCCATGCACCAGGCCCGAAAGCTCTGTTCAGTATCCTTCGGTAATGGATCTCCGGGAGGTAAATGATGCCATCAGGCTTCACTTCAATGATGTGAGGATCAATAGGCGCTAGCAATATCTCGGCTGCATCTTTGGGAAATGCTTCTTGTGATAGACCGTGAAAAGATCTTGACCAGTCGACTTTGCTAGGATCGGATTCATTTAATGTTGGTAACGATCCTTCGGTCTGGAGTGATCTTTCTGTCGCTTCTGCATTCGCTGTACTTGATCCCGGCGCAGAAGCTTGTGCTAGGCTCTGTGGTCTGGTGAAGAAAGTCCGCGTCGATGAATTGGAGGGTTGGAACACTGTGTAGACTCTGGGGATGAGTGTTTGTACAGGTCTCTTTTGTATCGATTGCAGTGCACGAAGTGCGAACCTAGATGATTGTGACATATTTGATTCTTTGGCTGCGACAGCGAGGAATGCAGAGCAAAGTGTAGACGAAACACGAAATTACAACGAAACGGACGGAACGCGTTTCGACTGCGGCGACTGGCGATTTCTACAAGACACCAAACCACCGGATTCGAGTTTCACTGCTTGCCACGCCATCATCATTTACACCTCTGATACTCGGGTCGCTCCTAGGTAGTATGATGTCTAAATTGTTTATGTGTCCTTGCTCTGTGTTCTCTGGTCATTGCCATGCCTTTTCCAGCATTCTCGGAACGCTTCCATCTACAGAAATTCAACTTCTCAGCAGATGCGCGGATGACCGAGACTGGCCAATATTGGGGATCATCAATCTCACCTCTTTCCGACAAATTCGCCAGTCCTTGTGATCGTAGTAACAATCATTCATCTTCAATTGTTCTTCTGTTTCAAAAGTCAGCTAGTAAACACCACCGAGAACACTCCTTCTAACCAGCACATCCTGTGCTGAAAATCCTCTTGTCCCTATTGTGAGAATTTTTGTCAGTGAATACCATTAAACCATCTCGTTTTCTCCTTACCAATCGTCAAGTTCTTCTTCTTCTGCTGCTGCTGGCTCCTGCTGCGCTTGGGACTTATTTTCTTCTGCCATCCTAGAGTTGCGTCAAGAATTTGTAAGATCGCGAAAGAATCAAAAGAAGAAACAATATAAACCACGATTCGAGCTTGAAATCTGGGTTCACATTTGCCCAAGCGCAGAACTATCAACCACAATTATGTCAACAAAACATATGAATATCCTCGTCTACTCCGGTGCGCAAACACATGAAAGCTGGTGGAAAAATGAAAATCTAATCCTCACAACAGGCAATGGTAGCACTGTGGAATCTGTAAGGCACTGTCTCTACACTCTACGACGACTACTATCACCAAATTATGCTGTCATCCCAGTGACTGGTGAGATGCTCATCAAAGAGCCATGGACTTCGAGTTGTGCTGCTCTTGTATTTCCAGGTGGAGCTGATCAAGGCTATTGTCGAACATTGAATGGTGCCGGCAATCGTCGAATACGACAGTATGTCGAGCAAGGTGGCAAGTATATTGGTTTCTGCGCTGGAGGTTACTATGGTTGTAAGAGAGTGGAATTTGAGGTCGGCAATCGTTTACTCGAAGTCGTCGGTGATCGCGAGCTAGCATTTTTTCCTGGAACAGCACGAGGTTGTGCTTATTCTGGGTTTGTCTATCATAGCGAGAAAGGAGCGCGTGCAGCTGAACTGTCCGTGAACAAGAGCGTGCTCAGCGAAGGGTCAGTACCGAATGTGCTCAAGTCATATTACAACGGTGGTTGTGTATTTGTGGATGCGCCGAAATTTAAGGATCAGGATGTGGAAATACTCGCTGACTACACTGATAAGCTAGATGTTGACTCCGGCGAAGGTTCATCTGCAATCGTGTTCTGCAAGGTTGGAAAAGGTGCTGCACTACTTACGGGACCACATCCAGAGTTCGTCTTTGGCTTCAAACCAGCTGACAACTGGTCACTAACGAAACCCAGATTCGCTGCTGCCAACCTCGAACCGAAAGAAGATGCTCCAGGCTTTAAGAAGGTTATTGAGATTCTTGCCGAAGACGAAAAGCATAGAATGAACTTCCTCAAAGCATGTTTAGTCAAACTCGGATTGAACGTTAGTGAGGAACAAAATGTACCATCCCTATCCCGTATCTATTTGTCCGCCGCCACACCAGCTTCTGCGGGCAGAATTCTTTCAAGTATACAAGAGCTGATCAAGAAAGACGACCAAGGCAAAGATCTGATCAAAGACGAAAACGATACTTTTCAAATCGTGCAAGCTTCGACATGGAAAATGGCAAATCTTGCACAAGCACTGCCTGCTGATGGACAACCCATCACTGATTCCTCACAATCGCAGTCCGACCCTACTGATAGATCTGCCGACCGCATAATCGATTACAACACAATTATCAAACAAATCTCCATCCTCGAGGATGCATACCCAGATGTCAAGACAACACCCTACTTCAACCACAATGCCTTCTACGCAAACCTCAAACACTACACAACTTCGCACAAGCTTGATCAACCAACCTTCGGCCAACACCTACTCTACGGTGAAGTCGTAACAAGCACGAATACCCTCCTCGAAAAGAACACTCATATCCTCCGTCGTTTCCCTCACGGCTTAACCTTCACAGCCACCACCCAACTCGCAGGACGCGGCCGCGGTTCCAATGTCTGGGTTTCTCCACCTGGCTCTCTGATGTTCAGCACCATAATTCGCCATCCAATGTCCGCCATGACCAGCGCTCCAGTAGTCTTCATCCAATACCTCGCCGCCATGGCCATAGTAAACGGTATCAAATCCTACGACAACAGCATCTACGCCCGTACACCCATCAAACTAAAATGGCCCAACGACATCTACGCCCTCGACCCAACCAAAGCCGCAGAAACCGGCGACCGCAGTGAGAACTACACCAAAATCGGTGGCATCCTCGTCAACAGCCACTACAACAGCAAAGAGTACATCGCCGTCTGCGGTGTCGGCTTAAACGTCTCTAACGCCGCCCCAACAACATCCCTAAACGATCTCATCAAGCTCCTGCCCACAGCATACCGAGACCGTGCGCCGCCGTTCGCACTCGAGAAACTCCTCGCAAGTATCCTTGTAGCATTCGAAGAGCTATATACACGTTTCATGGCCACGGGTTTCGACGAGAGTCTCGAGAAAATGTATTACGAGAACTGGCTACACATGGATCAGATCGTGACTATCGAGTCGGAGGGTGGTGTGAGGGCGCAGATCAAAGGCATCACACGGGATTACGGGTTGTTGGTAGCTGACGAGCTGGGATGGGAGGATCGACCAACAGGGAAGAAGATTACTTTGATGAGTGATTCCAATAGTTTCGATTTCTTCCGGGGACTGCTGAAACGGAAGACGTGATGATTCGACCGCGATAGATGCATATAGACAGTCCATATCGTTATGAAAGGGTGATTTGTACACATAAACACGCATGTACTTCTCATCCCCTTAATATTCCACGCCAATCACCGCATATCTACATGCAAACAGTACACACGTACACTTCCACCCCTTCCTCCCTATCACATGCTCACGTTATATCACACCTATTCCCCTTCCTACCGCCCCAACCAACCCCCCTAAATCCCCCCAATCCCCACCACCACCACCACCCAACCCCACCAACCCCAACAAACACCCCTCCACAACCGCCCTCGCCGCAAACCCCGCCACCGCCAACGCCGTAACACCCACATACCCACTTCCCCTTAACAATATCATCAATGCCTCGACGTTGTTGAGCAGGACGACCCAGGATATATATGTTGAGGCGTGGGTTGCGAATGGCGACACTGTACTAGTAGGGGTACTAGTGGTGGAGGAGGAAGGGGATGTGAGAGAGGGGGAAGAGGATGAGGTGGGCCATATTACTAGGAGGATTGGGAAGAGTTTTGTGCAGCTGCTTACTAGGAGGGCTGTTGATATCAGGGATCCTGAGGGGTAGGGGGTGCTGTGGTGGTCGGTAGTGGGTTGTTTTGTTGTGGATGTGTTGCGGTCGTGGGGAGGTCGTTCGGTGGTGGCGAGGGTGTTGGTTGATGTTGTTCGTGTGTGGTTTGTGGTTTGCAAGTCGGATGAAGAGATAGCGTTGGTCGATGTAGATGCAGAGTGGTTTGAAGGCAGGATGTATCTTGCCAATGTCCGTATCGTGACGTGTTGAGCCAGTGTGCTGAGCAAGTTCAACGTGAGGAAGAATATGTACTGTCCTACTATCGGCCAGCTGGTTAACATATTCGCCGTCTCTTCTTCGACCTCATAGCCTTCTGGACTGGTGCTACCCTTCTCGATCCTAGCCCAAGTAATATACACATCAAACAGCACCAGTAAAATCCCTAGTCTCAATATACTAGGATCCAAACGACTGCCATTTCCATGTCCTTTCCCTCTGCCCGCTATAGCAGCGCCACCACTGCCGCTGCTAGTCCCGGTATTCAACCGGTTGAACAGTAGATGTCGGTAGACTTGCGGCTTAATCAGTACCAAATCGATGAAGAGGACGACGTAGTCGTGCTCGACGTATTTGTCGGCGAAACGCTTGCAGTTTGAACACTGTGTTAGACGGACGCCTTTGCCGAGGTTGCGGTCGTCGGCTTTGCTGTAGATTGTGTAGAGGTGTGGGAGGGGGTGGGAGCAGTTTATGCAGATTGGCATTGTTGGGTTGAGGTGGTTGTGCTATCAGTGAGTGTTTGTGTATGTGAAGTGGAGTGGATGACTGGTAGGATGATGATGTGGTTGGTTGAGATGGTAGGACTGCTGTGACGCTACGTCTTTGATTGTGTGTTGCGAGTGCGCTTATCTCGTGGAAATGATATAGCAGATAGTGTTACGCTGGAGTATTCGTGCTGGTGTACTAGGCTCAGTTCTTAGATTCTCTCTTCTCAGGGGTCATTATGGCGTGAATCGCGACGTATGTGCTATATCTCTGAAGACCATCTGAATCGCGTAAAATTGTCTGCGTAATGCATGTTTGATGTTCTGCAGTTGATGTATTGTAGCAAGTATTGTGTACGCTCAATGATGGGCTTACGGCAGTGCTTCGAAGTTGTACATAAAATCCTTAGTAACTTCAATGAATGCATAACCCTAACCCTATATTACTGCAAACCTAAGGTTTATACAAAATAAGCCCTGTCCGTGTGTTCTGTGTCTGAATCTTTCTTGAAATATGGGATAATTACTGCCATTACCTGCGAGAGTTTGAAATATACCGCCAAATCCCGCCATGTGCATTATGACGAAGATGTGTATCATAATGTTACTCAAGCTGACATACGTGGGCTGAAGCCGCTCTCTTCGAGCAACTTCAAGTTATGGTACATGTGAAAGAGAGCCAGCAAGTAGATTCCATAAATACACAGCATATGTAGATAGGTAAGTTGTTATGGTGTCGTTGGTTGACATGTTAGTTACCTCAACTGTACTGCACATTTATGCGAAATGGTATCTCAATCAATACACTACCTACATCAAGCCACCCGGATTCAAGGTATCACTGAATTGTCCTTGGAATTCCACTGCTGTCAGCCATATTCCGTCACCTGCATCAACCATTATCATCTCATCTCGCCGATCCAAACCGTTCATGCATATGCAACCTCCCACCGCTGTGAAGCGTCAATCTGTCTTAGACAGTAACCAAGATGGCAAGAAATGAGAAACGGGTGTCGAGTCAAACTGTGATCCTCGACTTTCTAGAACGTCTGTGAAAGGAAAATGCAAAATGCTAGACTCAAACCTCATAACACAATCTTCGGAATTCGTTATCTCGTCATCATATTGTTCATATCTTTGTCATCTCACGTAAAGTTGGTTCGTCGTAGCCACTATCGTGAATTGGCATACTGGGTATAGTTGTTAGTGTGTTCTGGTAATTGGTTATGCCTTCTTCTGAGGAATTGGTCTGTTTGTCCTGGGTGCCTTTACTCAAAATCTGTATATCTGATAATTTGTGTCGTAGTAGATTCAATTCCGAATGCTGGGAATACCATGTGGTCCCGGACAGAGTTGTTTCACCAATATTTGTGTCACATGTAGGAATGGTTTCGTTGGTACTCCGGCAGGATTCGGTGCTCTGCAACATCGGAAATCGTTCTGTCCGTGCAACACGGTCCACTCCTGTCGCGGAAGATGACCGAGGACTCAAGTTGGGTGTGTTGTCCTTGAGTTGTGGTGGAACCTGTATACGACTGTTGCGAGGTGTACTCTCGGACACAGAGCGTTGCCAATTAGATAACCTGAACGGACTCGGGGACTGTGCCAATGTGGTCGGTACAAGTTGCATCGTATCCTGCTGCCTAGGCTGGTTGTCGTCAAGTATGGGAAACTCGTTGGGATTGGAGGAACCATGGTTTACGAGGTTGGGTCTACCATCGATATCAATTCCATCGTATTCAGGCTCTTGATTTGAAATGGTGCAGACAATGTTCGGGTTCGTCTCGATGATATGATGTTCTGCAGGACTAGGTGGCACTCTTCGAGCTAGTCGCTCCTCGTTCGATGGATGATCTATATTTGTGGCTGGCTTGCGACCGCGTGGTCCTTCGAATGCTGAACTGAAGCTCTCAACATCATATCCGGATGACTGTGGATAGGTGAAAGTCCAGTCATCTTTAGAACTCTGTGGCGAATGTATAAGCTCCTCCTCGTGCTTGAATCTCTCAATGTCATCACGCTCAACGGCAGCTTCGGGGTCAATATATTGCTTTTCTGTCCTGCGTAACGAGTGAGATCTAGGCGGGCTTTCAGCAAGGGGAACAGCATCCATATCAGATTCGATAGTCATTGGAAATCGGTTTACCAGCTCTTTCGCAGGTAATCGGTCTCGCGGTCTTTCAGACAAACAAATCCGCACGATATCCTGAAACCACTCTGGTATCTCTGAAGGAAACTCGTGAGTACTTAAAGGCGGGTCATGACGCTCCGGTTCATCGTCATCCATAGCAAGTGCCCACAAACTCATCCCAAGCTGGTATAGATCGGATTTCTCTCCAATGTACATAGATATCCTCTGGTTGCTTGCAATTTTCTGTGCAATTTCTGGCGGCTCCCATCCCACTGGGCATCCACGTCTGTTAATGTCGATGATCTTGGCATTATTCTCATGATCCACCACCATGTTGGAGAGAGTGAAGTCGCCCTGTACGTAACCTTCCTCATGTACATCTCGTAGTCCCATCACCGCTTGTCGAGCCCAACGTTCCCGGTGTGCCCAGGGAACTTGACCTTTCTGGTCGTACAATATGTCAACCACTGCGCCTTGTTCGGCGAAACTGATGAGCAGACCCTTTACCACATGCCTCGTATCGTCAAGTACGATTGCCTCCAACTTGATGACATTATCCGAGTTATGCAACGCATGAAGCGCATTGATTTCGTATAGGAATTCATCAATAGTGTCGGGACTGGGGATTTCTTTCTTGATATATATTCTGTTCTCGTGCCATACTCGATACACGAAGCCTGACAGATGAGCATCAAAAGCAATATCTTTATCGCAAATCTCCATAGGCCTTGCAACGAGGTTTTCATCATCAAGTATGTGCCTCACCATGGAACGTGGAGGATAGGGAATAATCTCGTTGACGTCTTCAGTCACATGAACATGCAGCCGACCTTCACTCGTTTCGAGCTTGAGGTTAGTAACAGTTTCATAGAATTGAATGTCAGGTAGAGAATCACGGATGGCTTCATATATCTGTAAACTCTTGTCTCGCTGGAATTGAAGCTCCTTCAAATCCTGCTCAAGGGAGCCTGGCTCACAATTTCGATAGTCGCAAGAGACTGTAACTCTCCGCCATTTCGTGGGTGTTTCAGCATAAGTAACAAAAAACTTCTCGCGATCAGACTTGTCACGAAAGTGCATGCTCAAATTCAAGATCCAACGAGTATCGAGCTCAGCTCTGAGTTGGTCTCGGTCATTATCAAGACATTGTTCATCATGGTCATCGTCGTTATCAAATGAGCTTCTTGATGACGTTCTTGAAAGCGGTCTTGGTGATCGTTCTTCATAATCAAAAACGCTGTCAGTATGTACTCTGGTGGTTTGAGATGCTTCAGTTGAGGGCGCATAGATCGTGATCGGATCGACCTCTTGTTGTACAGCCTCAAAGACGGTAGCAACAGTTGGCATCGATTCAGAACATGGCGTCGCTGACGGCGGCGATGACCTGGCCCGCCTTTGGACAGAACTAGTCGATACATGGCGTGAGGCTGACATGGCTCGACGTTCATCTGGATGTGGCTCTGCTGGGCACAACCTCTCCCTCTTCTCCGAATTTTGACGCCTGAATGTTGCTTGACGAGGCAATCTGACATCGATAGGTCGACTAGGAGCATCCTTGTCCTTTTCCTGGTTAGACGGGGATTTTAGTGCAGCAAACGTCGACAATTGTGGAATGCTGTCCACGCCATCAGCTTCAGGTACTGGACTTGAAGAGCGCGATTCGTCTCTGGAAAAAATGGAATGCAGCTTCTGCATCCACATGGGCTTTAAGAAGGAGTGTCGGTGATGGGGTTCATCGGGGGTTATTGGCCGTGTGGGCGAGGTATGTCTGAGACCCATTCTGTCTTCCAGCGTTGGAGGAATTGGAATGGTTGGACGAACGACAAAGTGCAACAGTAGCACGAACTGGATGTAGAAGTTGCAGCATCTAGAGTTGTACAATGACTGCTGCAGTGGAAAATAAATGACGAACGAGAGGCTGTCTCAGCTCGAGTATTGGAGCAAAGCCAGTCAAGTGAGACGATTCGAGGACCGAATGGATTTTGTACTACCCGGAAAGCTGTCTTTAAGTAATGCTGCCGCAAGAGGCTGCAACTGACGCGGCGGCTCGAGAAATTCGTATGCGGTGCCCGATGGATGACTGCAGATGTGTGAGTTTTGCGATTTATGAGAGAGCATCAGGAAGTTGAGGTTGATGGAATCAGAAGAAGTGAATCTCGTGTGATGGTCGACTGATTCCGACTATGCTTGCTTAGTGGCGGCAGGAAAGTTTGCGGCCAGTGCCTAAGCTAACGTTAACGTTGCCAGTTTACGTGGATCCCCAGGGCTGCATACTTTCTGTACACCACCGTCATTTAGGTAACCATGGAGGAGATGAGGCACGAGGTGTTCAAGCGTGGCCCCTGCATCGGTCTTGTGCACAGTCCGGAGTACTCGATACTTTGTTACTACATAAAAGTTGTTGGCCTAGCCCAATGTTGGCCCTCACCGCCTCAAAGGAGACACCCCGAACTCCGATCCATTGACTGACCGCCTACGAATTGGGTATGGCTCCTTGCCTGGCGTCAATGAGGACATCAAAAGAGCAGAAACATTAAGATTACTGGCAGGTTACACAGTTGTGGAGAGATTGGCGGTATGGTCTTGCTCGTTCCTCGGATGACATCTACAAACAGGAATGAGCGCTAGGCTTTCTAACCTTCGTTGTTGATAAACTCGAAGGGAACGAAGTTGAAGAATGATAGACCTTCTTTGGTGGAGGACTGTCCAGCACATCAACAAGGCCCGCCCCGAAAACATTCGTTAGCCCTTCTTGCGGCGCAGCGCTATTTCGCCTTTTCAAGCAAGCACTCAGGATTCGCACGAAGCTCTCGCCCTGCTATCATCCTACAGCTATGCATCAACTCAATCCAATTCAATTCGATTCTTGTCGCAATGGCTGGTCGTTAATGTAAGGCAAAATAAGGTCCGTGCTGCTCAATTAATTGCTTACCATGCGGGATGTGTGACCAGTGATGCTGCAGCTTCAAGGGTGGCTTTCTTCTTATTCGTCCAGCCGTTCAACATTTCAACCTCTGCCGTTTTCTAGTGGCCGACAATTCAACCCATGCAGAACTTGCTCCCACATTTTGACAAGCACAGAAGAAGTGCCTGCTTCCGGAATCGGTGTTTAGGCTCACCCGCATGCACCTGGCTGTACAGAAATGTCCAATCTGCACAACAGCTTTCTGGACTGATTCGTCGCTTCACGGTTGGGCTTCAAAACACAACCACAACTCTCGGCAGGTTGACATCATGCCATCCTGCCTCGCTCACTCCTTCGTCCATGCTGTTTGTGTGTGGTAGAGCGATATTGGACACAGATCGAAGTTTCATGTACTGTCATTACGAACACAAACGAATCTTGCCTATCTGCGATGATTATTACCGAGAGCAGTAACGTTGCCTTCGACCTCACGCCGTGTGGCTCGGTCCGCCAACGATCCCTCATTATCCGAAAGACTGCCTACCGTCATCAAGATTACCCCTCCAGAATAGGAGTTGACAGCCCAAAACAATCGGCAAGGTCCACGCAGCTGGATTTCAGACACTGCATTTGAGCAGCAGTTTGGAAATTGCAATATACAAGCCATATAACCAACAACGCCACAAAAAGAGACATACTCGACAGTTGGTAGGTAGGGTAATTCGCCGACTCACAAACAAGCAGTAGACATCCCGCGGCATACAATATGCTAGAAGCTATACCAAGCTTTATGCGTTGTCATCCAGAGCTGAGGCAACCTGATCGTGATCGAGCAGCTACGTAGCTGACTACTGCTACCTGTCCACCACGCACATTCGCGAGCTACCTACTAGCTACGGTGTAGCAAATGGCAGTAACCGAGCCGTACTGCTGTCCATGCCCATGCCCATGCATATGCATTCACACCTTCACTCACTTTGCCAATTTCCCCTAATACATACACAGCCTTTCATCGCGTGAACAAGCCCAGAGTACACAGTAATCTACGCTACCTCTCTCAGAGAAAAGACAGTAACTACGATCTGGACCTCACGCGTTTGCACACTCGGATTACTATAAGTACGTACTTGACCCATGGGTGGCTTTGAATTGCACCTTCACTTTCCACGCATACGTGGTTTCTGGCAGTGTTTTCTTGTAATTCAAGTACGTCGTTTAGAAAATGGTTATATAATTACTACAAGTCCACGAACCTACAGTACCAGGAGTACGAGTTCCTTCATCCTGAGTTCGAAGCGCACTGGTGCAAGAACATCCAACTTCATGTCTGCGTATTCCTGAGTGCCAAGTACTGTATGATGCTCAGGACGAGAAATACTTGATTTGATAACGCTGGTCAGTCAAGCTAAACACCATAGAGCAAGATTGATTTTTGAATAAAGAAAAAGAAACATGCCTACAGCTGCTGCCGTTGTTATGTTTGATATCACGGGGTGTACTCCATATGCACTCATACAGTAGAAACTGAAATTTGAGGAGGACCATGCCTCAATAACTCATTTACTTCGAGGCAAAGTACCATGTTCGAGCGCCTCGCCCGATGTTTTATTTTCCCTGAAACTGCTGTAAATACAAATACAGAGTCTTGATAAGAAGAAAATCGCGCCTCATACCCTGCTGCTATATGTACTGCTAGAGAAACAAAACATAATAAAAAGTCTATCATTGCAGAAAGGATCGTATAGTGTTTGATGTGATGGGTGTGTTACACACATTCTTCGTCGGGATGTCGTGGCGGCTGCTTGGCTCGTTGACAGTGACTGAGCTCCGGATGGATGCCTGAGAACAGTTGGAATCTACCTTGGCCCCACACTTGGAATGTGAGCCGAAAAGTTCGAGCATGGAGGTCCTTGATCGGAGCTGTTGTGCAACGTCGAAAGGTTATCTCGTGACCAGACGTCAAAGTCTTCTCTTGGAATGTGTATCGTTGCACAACGCTAGTCATGCAACTTCCGTCGCGGAAGCGGCCATGCTGTACACATTATGTGTAAGCATGTCGGAGAGTTTGACGACCTTCGGAGGGTGGGAGCTTCAAATTCATTGGAAGTGAACAACGGATCAAACCTAGCCACTAGTGTTCTCGGTGTTGTTGTCGTCAATCTCATGCTGCTCCAGTGCAATCATACTGGCTGTCGGGCTTGGGGGTGTGACACTCCTAGGTCTTTCGTAATCCTCACTACGGAATCTCATCCTAATTGCCTGATCACAGTCCGACTCGTCATCGTACTTGGTAATGACGGATTTCATCATATGCAACCATCCTTCCATGTGGGAGGATTGTGTGTTCGAGCACATTTGCACGTATTCCCAATATTCTGGATACCAACCTGCAGATTCCCAACCAATCAATGCAGAGATTCGACCAGCTTCATTGACGAGAATGTTTGATGGAACAAGATTGGCATGTGTGAATTTGAGCACGTATGGATTGCTGCCTTTGTGCTTCTCGTTATGGACCTTTTCCACATGGTCGCCTCGGAACTCGTCAGGACAGTGACCTCGCCGCATGAAGTCGTGGAAGGCATCGATGGAGTAGAATGGACCTACCTTCCCCGGACCAAACCTGGTGTCTAAAGCGGCACCGAGAGTCGAGTCTCCTACCACAGCTCGTGACGGAGGTGTCATAGCTCTGAGCTGGTCGACGAACTTGGCAAGGTCTGATATGATGCGCCGTTTTTTCTCCTGATTCAGTTCAGTCCAGCAAGACTCGAGCGTCTTGCCCGGTATGCCCTCATACTCCACGACCTTTCCTTCTGGTCGGTTGTAAACGCCGATAACTTTGTAAGCGGGTATGGAAGTCTGCCGTTCGATAAGCTTCAACGCTTGGTATTCGGTACTTTCGCAGTGCGTTTGAACGAGCCGATTGTTAGACAAGCGTAGTATATCCATGCCGGTATGTGGATCCGGTTCAGGCTTGCCGAAATGCATGCGCCATTTGAGACCGAATGGTATCTCATCGTACTCGCCGGTTGGCTCTTCCACGTTTCTTCCGAGGCACCAAAACATGACCGATCAAGGAGGGCTCATGCGGCCCGTTATCTATGTTTTTCTAGGTTGCTGAGCAACTCCTTCCACCTCACAGAGGTGTGATCATGTACAACTTCTGGTTGTTCCCGATGTAACCCTCCAGGAATAGCGGTCACCGGAGAATCGAGTTTTGGGTACCACACCGAGTCGGTGACCATAACTTGTCACATCTCCTCGTAAGGCGTATCTAGAAACTGATCAAGTGATTGTAAATGGGCAATGGTTTGGTCCCTTATGGAGGTCGTTGGCAGGGATCGGATGAGAATTTGAGCAAGTGGTAATAAGAGGTCAACGGCCGAGGCAAGTAATGCATTCTATGATGCGTTCGTTACGACTTCAGTCGCAGAGGATCTGTTGGTAGTTTGATACGTGTGTGTCTGCGAAGGAAATCTTGATAGTGGAATAAGGGATTCAATGAGATACTCCGCGCAGCGGCAGCTCAGAAGTGTTGGCCTTTCATGGACAGTAGTATATGGATGAATTACAACCATGCACCGATGATCATTTAAACCCTGTTGCTGTAGCGTTACATTCTATCTGGAAGGTGCACGCCATAGGTCTGCAAGCTTACACTAGCTCATAGTTCATTGGGCCACATTGAATCTTGATATTACCCAGTGGAAGTGAAGCTGAGATCCAAGTTTACCAGTTATGGAACAAATCAAGTCCGCTGACTTTGAACATCCACCCTCAGGGATGGATAACACAATATAGTTAAGCAGGCAGGATGTATCTGGAAGAGCTATAGCATGATCTGCCATTACATAAAGTCTCAGCCTCGCTCCATCTAAAGCTCCATCGACAGCCAATTCCAGCTGATTAAACAGCATGAACAGACCTGTATTCTAGTGACTGGTTCATCCATACGTTTAACTTCGCTCGAGCCACTGAAGATCTCACTCTGCCTTCGCACAGCTTCGGCCGATACGCGCACATGGGATGGCTTTCTGATGCACTCACACTCTGCTTCGCCTGCCTTTTCATCGATGTTCAAGGAGTCGATACCAAAAGGCCATGATGCCATATTGTCAACTCTACTGCTTCAAGTAACTATGCTCCCCACGCTCAAGAACCTCAACGCGGTCACCAACTCGAATTTGAAAGCGCTCGTTCGTTGCAGGCACCATCATCATACCCTGGACGCACTATTAGTATGCGTTCATCTAGTAACTGATCATGCTTACTAGTGCTGCATTAGTAGGATCGCCAGGATCGATGCACCGAAACGACTTCAACGTTTTGTCCGGTTCGACGGGATGCCGCACAGCAGTATCAGGATCGACATTGGGCAGCTATAAACAGTCAGTACGAATTGCTGCAGGAGGAAAGTCACTTATTACTCGACAACGAAGTGTATGGCAAGAGCAGTACAGCTCGTGACCTCCTATCTTGATTCTCTTCCAGTCGTCCTCATCGTACATAGGGGGACCCTCGATAATGAAGTTTCCACGAAAGCGGCGAACCGAAAGGCCATCGATCGTACCTTTTATCTTATTACCAACATCATGTACGGAAGCGAGATTGAGCATTTGTACGGGATATGCATCTTGAAATCTGACGGCTGGCTGGAAGCCTATGTCTTCCTTCTTGGGTGCGCATCGATATAGCTCACGGCGATGTTCTGGATCTTCTTGGAACAATGACAGTGGGTTTTTGACTCTGAGCCATTGCTTGAAGTCCTCTGGCACATGTTCTCCCAGGTTAATCCAAGTCATATCATCTTTCCAGATATTGACCACTTCTTTTGGATACTTGTGGCCTTTGCGAACGTTGAGCGGAATGTGGAAGGCGTTCTCTTTGGGGATGAGCCCCCAAGACATCATAAAGCGATCGAGAGTTCCGAAGATACCAGTAGGCTCGATCGGATATCTGACGACCAACACGCCATCCTGATCAAGCTTTCGTCCTGTAGCATCCGCATTCGCTCTCCTCGAAACCCAAATCTCAGGCCTCACCAATGCCAGTCTCTCGTATCCCGGTTGTCGTAGCGTACGAAATGTCCATTTTGGCTCCGTGCTCTCGCCAGGCTTGGTTATCGTGGGCTTGAGGAGCTCCGCGATTGCGAACTTGCGGTCGTACGTTAGTCCTTCGGCATCGACATCTGCGACGCTGAGTTCGATAGGCGCACAGCTTTTGATTGGGTGAATGTAGATCGTCTTGATACGCCACTTTTGCTGATCTTTTGTGCCAGAATCGTACTTGGCATCAAACTCGTCTGCGTTGTTTGATTTACCTGTAAGTCCCAGTCGTGTGCAGCCTGATGTAGCTAATGCTATAGAACGTCCGCGATGGATGTTGTGGTACCACAGATAGATCGACGGAACCAGAACCAGTACACAGATAACCGAGGCTAGCTGTTCGAAGGTGATTCCGAACAGAATAACTTTTGATCCGACCTGAAGGTCTGCTAATTCGCGAACAATGCCGCGCATCGTGTCGAGTCAGACGGGTTAGTGTTATGTGGGTAGAGTAATCAAAGAGATGGTCAACATTTGTGTGTCGAAAGTATGTGTATGAGTGGCAACCCGTATGCACTTGAGGGTGGCTCCTATTGGTTTGTGGACTTGACTTGCCCCAACACCGGTAAACTTGAGTTACAATGTCACCCCCATATACATGGCTCCGTCGTTAATATATACAAGTAATGTCAATACGTAATATGGGATACGTTCACTCATTTGCGTTCCTTGTATGCTCAAACTCCTGGCAAGTCCGTACAACACGGACAAGTAAGTACACGATTGATTGACACCTCAAGGTAGCTGCATATACCTGTATCACCGGCTAAAAGCATGAACACGATCAGAGACCATGCCTGACTTAGCGTCATCACAACAGATTACTTCCTCTTCACCTTTCGGATGCTCGAAGCACTACTGTTATCTACGCTCGGCTCGACACGTACTAACCAAGTCTACCTCCTGCTCCTCCCCAGTCGACGAACACTACCTAGGTAATATATTCTCTCCGAGCGTGTAACAGACCTTTTGTGCGCTGTGAAGGATGCATAGCGAAATCTACACTCATTAGTACTAACGAACACTTACCAATCCATGTAAATTTCTTGGGACTTGTCGTGTATTCCCTCATCCATAGCCTCGTGAGATAAGCCTCCGCAACCAGAGTGTACAAGCTGTAGAAAGTCTTTCGTAGCACTGGTGGAACATTCAGCCCAAACATGATGCATACGTGATCGCAGTGAGTCGCAGTGGGAACAAGTGGAGTCTGTTGTCACCGCAGAACAAGACGGCTTTCTGTGACATGACAAAATTCTGTCTACTAGGTTCCCATGGATGCTATCTATCAACAGTGAGCTATGAGCACAGAAGTGAAGGGTTATCCTAAAACTAGAAACTGACATGTGATAATTGTCACTGGCATGCCACGAAGAATGCCAAGACTGGGTCCGAAAGGAGATTAGCTTGATCCACTTGTCACCCAGCTTGCATAAAAGTATGTTTTTCAGCGCTTATTCATCATCTTCGTATCCATCTCGTACCTCATCGCCTTTCCACCTTTACCAATTATTAGTACTATCCACATTGCCATGGCTGGCAATCTACTGCTCTGTACACGAGAAGCTGAGCGCTGCGTGTGTGGCTATCTACCACATCATCGCAGATTCTACCGAAACTGTACCTATCTACTCATTTCCCCGAGACGGCCTACCACAAGACCCCCAGTCCAGAGGCAGCTTGAAATATCTGGGTACTGCAGGGCAAAAACTATTGGTCACGCTAGAGAGAGCGCCATTGGTTACAACACTTCTCACGGTTTATGCTGCGCTGCTTAGCCCCATATCCCTTTACATTGTGTGCTCAATTCCACTTTGTACCTGACGAAGGTATGGGCCGACCAGTGCGTGAACGATCGGCGTGTCGCTAGCAAAATTCAATTAAACCAATTTTACACCAAGCACATTCACACTGATGACAACCCTCAAGACCTCTTGCCCCGAGGCAGCTTGAAACACAGGGTACTGCAGGGTAAACGTTAATCATATATCGAGGGAGCGCCATCGATCACGACCCTTCTCGAGGTGTATGCTGCTATACGTGTTCCCATACCCCTTTACACGGTGCATACAATTCTTGTGTGCGCTATGTATTGACAAGGGTATAAGGTGGACGTATGCATGAAACGTCGCGGCGTGAACGTCCGGCCTACCAACACTGAACTTCAATCAAACCCAAATTTACATCAACCAATATTACACTGTACACACTACGATCACGATTGACAACACGATAATATATCAACCCTCAAGACCTCGGCCCAGAGACAGCTTGAAGATCAGGGAATTTGTACTACCATCATCCTTCCCATTCTTGATATGGCCGTCCTCCCATACCAACCAGCATTTAAAAGTCTAGTTGATCTAATGACAACGCCACCAAGTCCCAACAAACAGTTAGTCTGATCAAAGGACAGACGACTGTTTCGTGCCTTCCTAACAACGCGATCATTGCATTAATAACACACACTTTCCTATGTCGAACGACCGCGCATTCCCAACTTGAGCCGGCACACTTTTCGCGTTTCGCACAACTCAATAGCCTGATTTTGTTTCGTTCCGTTCTTCCGTCACTGGCTTTACACCAATCACCAATACTACAGTCTGTCGACTGGAGCTACCAGTCATCAAATACCACAGTTGACAATTACTGCTGTCAGTAACTGGCGTACTCCTCGCGAACTCAGAACACTAGGCTGGTAGTTGTCGGAACAAGTGCAAATGCCCCTTCGGCCTCATCAATCGGGTCAGGGAAGCTCGTATCACCTATGTCACTCCAGCTTCCAATTATCACAGCCCATCGCATGAACGAGTGCACAATGCTTTCAACAAGATCAACATCACTGAAGTAATGCTTCAAAGCAAGCTGTCCAAGAATGCTACCAATCCTTGTCAAGTCACTTACTTCGAGATCACCACCAACAGACAAATTCAACTTGCTTCGAATTTCAAAAACGACGAGTCCCATGTGCCAGGATATTTCCTTCCTATCTTACCAACAGACTCTCGTATGGGTCATGATTGGATCGTGCGGGCTTGGCGTTCAGGCTAACCATGGGGACTCGCCATTTCGAGATGACAGTATCGGGAACTCAAACTGCATAAACAATTCCAAAAACTTTCGAGAAGGCCCATCGTACATGCAGGCAAGAAGCCTGGTGGACCTCGCCTTTGACCACATCGATCCAATGAATGAAGGTATTTGGAAGATCATGGCTTCCAGACTCAACAACCCCCGCACGAACAGCTGCTCCCCGCAAATATCTCACATTTTCCTATGTTCAAGCCTCTACAACATTGGTCGAGGACCTGCAACCCCGTGCCGGCGTTATGGAGGATCTGTCCATTATCATGCATGGAACAACACCTTTGGACGATGATCGATCGTCCTGTGATGTGGATAGGTCCAAGCATCAACTCCGCCGCTGCATTGGGACACAAATAAAAACAGAACTACCTTGCTTCAAGCTCTTCGTCCGGCTTTCTCTGCTTCCCTAGGATCTAGCATCACAACTGCTTCCCGACGACTCCGACCTTAGCACGCTCTCGTCGTCAGCTCGTAACGCGCCAAGATGTCGCGACCTGAGATGAAGAACCCTGAAACCGGCGAGCCTGCCAGTGGCACCGCTAAGATGCATGGAGAGAACAAGCCTGCTCCTGAAGGCTACATCAAATGGTGTGTGTGTTCACCCTACAGACTCCTTGTTGGTATGCTGACTCCACTGCCCTAGGGACGACCCGAACGTCGAGTACGAGCAAGATGGAGAGAAAGAGACCAAGTACAAGATTGCGGAACAATTCAACCGATTGCAAATGATGAACTTCAACGAGCACCACCACTGTTATCGCGGCACTCATCCGAAGACACAAGGGGTCAGTTGAGACTTCGTGACAAAGCTTACATCAGCTAACGACAAGCCAAGTGTGTTGTTGGAAAGTTCATTGTCCATGATGATCTTGCACCAGAACTCGCTCAAGGAATGTTCAAGAGGCCAGGCACATACGATGTCATCATGCGGTACTCCTCTCTGACACCTAAGCTTCTCCCCGACAACGTACCTGCACCACGAGGTATTGGCATGAAGATTTTTGGCATCGAAGGTCCAAAGATTTGGGGCGAGGACAAGAAAACACAGGACTGGACGTTCAACAACTATCCTGTCCTTGAGCTCCGAGACGCCAAAACAACCCACGACATTGCCGATTCCCTCGAACGCAATTTCAACGATCTCCCTAAGTTTGCAGAGGAGCAGTCGCAGCGAGTCGACGCTGATGTAGCCACGCGAGGAGGGCAATTACCCCGACAACACAGTGAGTTGTACTGCTATCAATTTCCTGTTTCTGTACTAACGTTGTGTCGCAAGTGGTCGCTATGCCCGAATACTCTCAAGCCGCCCACCGACATGGTGATTACGTTGCTAAATATGCAGTTTTTCCTCTGGGTGAAGCTCAAAAGGCTATCGAGAAAGACTACGTGAAGGACGACGACCCGATCAATATCATCTCCCAGCACACCCGGAACTTCCACATGACCAACAAAGTCACGTACTCTTTCTGCGCTCAGCTCCTTCAAGATCTCCAAGAGCAGCCTGTTGAGGATATCGGCATCGAATGGGATGAGAAGAAGTACCCATTCCGACAAATTGCCACGATCGAATTCGAACCACAAGATAGCTGGCTACCAGAGTTTCGGACATGGTGGGACGATAGAATCACAGTCAATTCATGGCATGGTCTGCAAGAGCACCGCCCATTAGGTGGCACTAACAGAGTTCGCAGAGTGGTGTATGCTGAGAGCAGGAAGCTGCGATTGAGAGTCAATGGACACAAAGACTATGTTGAGCCAGCTAGCTTGAACGAGGTACCAGCTCCGATTGCTGCACCTCAGTTGAAGATGCCATACATGAATACAGTGCGCAGTACTGAGGTCAGCGCTTAGGTCAATACAGATAGGTAGTTAATATGCGTTTAATGATGAACAATTCATCCAACAAATGAATTTGCACTACGGTACGATGCCCTTGGCATTGACTTGGCTGATGCTATTCCTGGTGTAGTGTGGCGATCAGTCAAACCCATCGGTCCACGTGCACTTGCTAGAGCGGCGGCTATGAGCAACAAGCTCGATGATACAAGTACAAGTACTGTACAGTAGCGAGTATGTACTCAGTAGCCTGATCGTTCATTAGCACTGCAGATTTAGTGCAGCCTGAATTTGGAGTTTTTGAGTTCGCTCCAATGCAAGACTATTGTAGTCATCACCACCAAGTCGACCACAAGTAGCTCACTGCCATGGCATTCGAGCAGTCGCGTGCCGATGCAAACACTTTCTCAAACTCCACGACATCATGGCCGGCACGGTCAGCCTCCAAGAATACCAGCTTTCAATATGACTCCTTGTCACCAGCCTATAACAACCATAATATCCGGAAACAAGGCTCCAGTTATTCTGTGGTGAGCGATTTCACTCCCCTGGAACAGGATACAACCTACTCATCGAGGACTGCGATCCTCTCAGACGACAGCCATAAAGGCGCGTACCATCCAACATATGTTCACGGACAACTTGGCAGCCTATGGCAACCAGGCTTTTGGGCTCAATTCCCATGGTTAGGAGTGCTAGCTCTGCTACTTACCACGTTGGCCACTTTCGCCTGCGTAATAGTCTTGGTGGTTTCGAATGGTGTCCCCATAGATGAATGGAATGGATATTTCCAGCCGACAGTGTATCTTTCCATTGCTAGCGCCATCGCCAACATCACTCTGACATATGCCTTGTACGAAGGCATTGTTATCTCCTTTTGGTATAAGGCCGCCAGAGGAGCAGCATTACGAGAGCTTCACCAATACTGGCACTCTGGATCTTCGTTTTGGGGTGCTCTTGAAGGCCTTGCACGGTTTCGGGGAAAGATGACCTCGCTCGCATGCATCATGACAGTTCTTTCCATCCTACGAGGCCCGCTTGTACAACGCGCAGCTTCAGTCAAAAATACTGTTGTTCATCAAGAAGGTACTCTAACCGTCTACTCTGCTAAGGAACTGCCTTCTGGCTATGCAGGTATCAGTTCGGGTCGATCAAGCACACCCTCGTATATGAATCCAAACTTCACCGATACCGTCCAGGCATACACGCAAGGCAACGATATTGTCAGCGTCCACTCGGGCTGTAACTCCACTTGTTATACCTCTATCCAGGGATTTGGTTTCGGTGTTCAATGCAACGCGACTGGTCTGCCCTACTCTCTGTCGCCAATATACGCTAATGATACTTTTGTATCTCTCATTCCTGCCGTAAACGTATACTCGGCCGATGCTTCCATGATTCGAATCTATGGTCATGGTAGCACGCTGGCATCAACATCTGACTACAACTATGCTCTTCTGCTGAACACCACCCTTATAGTGAATTCGACCGATTCATATAATGGCTCTATGCTTCAGCATTTATGTGCTCTTCGAGGAGGCATCGTGTCCTACCCAGTCAAAATCAGCAACAACACGATCTCTCTACAAGCAAATAGCTGGCGAAACGACACCTTTCTTGCAGATCGCGGTATGACCGCTCTGAGCTCTAGTTCCGGCACAAACCTGGCAGGCTTCATCCTAGCAGTCAAAGATCTCTATCAAGGTACGGCAAGCTTCCAATTCGGAGGCGCTGTATCTTGGATTCTCAATCTTAGTGGCGCCTCGGCAAACCGCTATCTCCAACGAACAAATTCAACACTCAACTTCTACCACCTTGGTCCAGATATCAGTTGGCGTGACCCGATGGAAGATATGATCAATTCGATGCGTGAGATCGCTTTTCGGACGTCTCTCCAGATCGCAGCATACAACACTTCGTATCCCAATGCGTCACAGACTGTTAGTTTCGTTGGCGAAAGCCCTCAAACCATCTACACTACAAACTACAATTACCTGGCTGGCGCTGTTCTCGTCTCTGTTCTTGGTATCATCTTCATCATACCAACGTATCGTGGATTCTGGGAGCTCGGTCGACCTCTCTCGCTTTCGCCCCTTGAAATAGCAAAGGCATTCAATGCACCACTGCTACAGGGGGTACCAGGTAATAGGAATGTTAACGACATGTTAGATGAGATAGGTGCAACGAAGGTGAGGTACGGTGATTCGGGGATGACTGTGTCCACGACAGTCTATGGAGATGAGGTGCGAAAGATTGAGATGGGGCCAGCGACAGATATCAGGCCGCCGACTAGAGGTATAAGGTATATCTGATGGCGTTTGGTTGGTCTGAAAATGGACGTTGTAGTCACACAGTGCACGATCACTGTGAACTTACTTGATGATTATACGATTTCAAGACGTACATGACCGACAGCGTGATTCACAACAACAGCGCAGTCCTGGGGGTCTAGTCGATTTCATATAGTCACAAGTAGATCATCAATGACTCACTGAGGAAGTTGTAGAGTTGACTAGAAATTTATACGCTACTAAAATGGTCGGCATTTTGTTGTGATTTCATATTCGGGTACCACCTATGTTAGGATTTTGTTGCATACTGCACATCACAATCAACTTGTCCCGAATTGTCGATGCATCGACATGCCACCGAACTGTCAAAAACTTCCAGACAGGCAAATAGAAGATGTTAACTGCCCGAGCCATCAATGCTCAAATACCTCGCCCCTAGATTTCCTCCAAGAACAGTGGCATCACATCTAACCACAATCACACTCGACAATGGACGCTCAAAACTCATCTTCAACGACTCACAGATCGGACATGTAGCAAAAGCAAAACCCTCATATCTAGTCACAAATCATCTTCCCCCAGCACCACCTCCACCAACACATCCAGACACGCCCAACAGCAGCCTCTGCCCACCATTCCACATCCACTTAAAAGAAGACGAGACATTCCACGTGCTCTCAGGACAAGCTAAATTCCTATTCCTCGACCAATATCACCGAGGATTTATCGCGAGTAAGAACACATCAACCAAGAACGGCATAATAACACAGATCGCTCAATCAAACACCACAGTAACAATCCCAAAAGGTCAAATCCACACCTTCCGCAACGCCTCAACAACAGATCCCCTAGTCATAGAATTCGGTTTCTCACCTCCATATCCACCTCCCTCAAACACACCCACACCCACCTCCACCTGCACATCACTCACTCACTCCAACACCCAAAAAGCCCAAATACACGCCAAAATGCACTGCTTCTTCCGCAACACACAACTCTACCGCTCCGATTGCACCACAAATCAAATCCCGCGCTCTCTCCTCCAAGTCCTACTCTTCAACCACAACGCCGATGTCGCTCTCGTGCCGACTTTCCTTCTTGGTATTCATCGTCGATATCCGGTGCTTCGAGGGGTGATAGAGTGGTTTATTGCTCCGGGTTTAGGGAGGGTTATGAATATGGTTGGGGGTGTTGTGTTGGGGGGGTGGGTGTTTGGGTTGAGGGGGAGTTATGGGGAGTACTATAAGCCTGGACAGACGCAGATCAGGCCGGAGGAGAGATCTAATCCAGGTGTTCTGGGAGACAAACCAGACAAGTAGCGGCGCGTATTCAAGCATGACTACAGCAACCCCGTCGCGTCAAGCCTAGCATAAGCGAAGACAGCCCCCATCGTCCCGGTCGTGACGACCAGGATCTGAGCGCCGTTGAAGGAGCAGCAGCAAGTGCGCTTGCTCCTGTCTGCCTGTTCAGTGTAATGCAGAAAGGTGTGTACAAAAGGTGGGAGAAGTGGAGGTTACCATGTGCCGGCGCTGGCTCGTACATTCACGTTGTGGACGAATGGTAGGTTATTCAAGCAGTTAGGTCGCATGGGAGGTCACTTTGTTTTCCGACGCCGTGCTCTCATTTCCGACTGGTTCTTTGGTTCGTTAGCTCTTTTGGTTTGAACCTGTCCAGATTACAGATGGAATAGATAGGTGAGATGCCGGCGAAGAAACGGTAAAAACGGTCATGGGTAGAGTATACTGAATATATTGAAACCTGCTACCAACGCTTTTTCAACTCGCTCCTGATAACCTCAACCCTGGGAATTTCGAAGTTGGACCACTAGTTCATGCAATGCCTCGTACTCTGATTGCCACACCAGTCGAGTTGTAAGGCTGTCGCTCTGAAGTAGCCCATAGCAATAATACATATACTTCTCTTCTGTCGTATGAACATCCTAAATCTAGATCATCTTACACCCTCAACAATTTCGCAGCATGCTTCACAATGGTATCGACCTGTGGGAACGACAACTCTTCCAATTTCTGGGCATATGGTGTCGGTACTTCAGCGCCAGTAACTCGTACTGCTGGAGCCTCCAGGTAATCGAAAGCGTATTCCATGGTCAAAGCCATGACTTCAGCTCCAACGCCGAAAGCAGGGAAGTCGGAGCTGACACACATCATGCGGCCAGTCTTTTTCACCGAGTTTATGATGGCTTCAACGTCCATCGGTTTTACGGATCGGAGATTGAGGACTTCAGTGTCGACGCCATATTTCGATTTGAGTTGCTCAGCGGCGTCGAGGGAGAGACCGACGTTGCGCGACAGAGTGACAATAGTAAGGTCTTTGCCTGGCCGTTCGATCTTGGCTTTGCCGAAGGGAATGACGAAATCGCTCTTTTGAGCGGCCTCGGACATGGGAAAGGTTTGGCCGTAAAGCAGTCTGTGCACGTTAGAGGTGGACTCTGGTTCGAGACTGCAATGCTTACTCGTTCTCCAGCACGACGACTGGGTTAGGGTCACGGATTGCAGCCTTCATTAGACCTTTCGCATCTTCTGCGCTCCAGGGTGCAACCACCTTTAAGCCTGGAATGCTGCCATACCAAGCGGAGTAATCTTGAGAGTGCTGAGCTGCGACACCCATGGCGAAACCATTGGGACCTCGAAAAACGATAGGGCAAGGTTGAATGCCACCAGACATGTAATGTGTCTTTGCGGCCGAATTAATGACTTGATCAATGGCCTGCATAGCGAAGTTGAATGTCATGAACCTATCCACCAAATCAGTCTCTTGTCTCCATTCCTCGTTGTTCAACACTCACTCGCAAACAGGGTGCAGACCAGCTAAAGCAGCACCGACTGCTAGACCACAGAATCCAGACTCGGTAATGGGGGTATCAATAACTCGCTTGGGTCCAAATCTGTCGAGGAGTCCTTTCGTGACCTTGTATGCGCCTACAACGATTAGTCTGCCGTGCTCTAGACTCTTCTCAATCTGCCGTACCATTGTATTGTGCAACTTCTTCACCAAGGATGAACATCTTTGGATCGCTTTCCAATTCCTCCGCTAGGGCTTCATTAAGGGCATCTCGAACAGTATATGTGTTTCCCGCATCGGCATATCCTCGTATTGATGTGAACGCAACTGGTGTGGCTCTGCGGATTTGTGTAGGTCGTGTAATCGAACGCTGCGACACCAGACGGGAAGCTGGTCTAAATAATCTTGAAGTAGACATGCCGAATATGAGAATGTAGAAGGGTTGTTGTGAATTTCCTGGTTCGGTGCAAGAGGAGAACGAATGTGAGGACGGAAATTACAGTAGAATATCGACAGGAACCCAACAACTTTCAACAGGTTCACACGATCTTACAACTCGCAATTAGCTTGAAAGTCAAGTGAAAGATGAGATAGCGCAGCACAGTATTTGGTAGTGAGCTCGCCAGAATAAACCCCGTTGAGTATTCCCAAGCTCAGAGGACTCCCTGTTGGGGTTCTCCTATTGGCCTATCTGCTCCGCTGCAGTTTCCCCCATCCCTAATCAGGCATTCTATTTCTACAGTAACTTAGTCAGCCCTAACTCGAGCCGCCTACTCCGTAGCAGAACAGCCAAGTACGTTACAGGTCACGAGTACAATACGGTCCTCACTTCCACCATCGCGCTCATGGGATATATCACCATGTCTTCTCGTCCTCTGCTACACGGCAGTGCCGAGAGAGTGGTATTCGACGATGAAGCTATTTCGGTACAGCTTGTTGGTGCCAGCATGGAGTTCATTTACGGCCGCCCATCAGCCTGGCGCTGCTGTACCGGACCCGGCTCCGTTACGCGATCTTGAATTCGGTGACCTCAACTTTCTGCACACTACCGACACTCATGGCTGGCACGCCGGACATCTGCTTGAGGGGTCATTTAGTGCCGACTGGGGTGACTACATCTCTTTCACCACACGACTAAGAGAAAAGCTGGAACAAGATGGCAAGGATCTGATCGTGATCGATACTGGTGATCGAGTTGAAGGAAACGGCCTCTATGATGCCTCGGACCCTAGAGGGAAATATACCTTCGATATATTCAAGGAGCAAGAGATAGACGTGTTATGTTCTGGCAATCATGAATTGTACAAGAATTCTTCTGCAGAAGACGATTACCGAAAACTAGTGCCTGCTTACAAGGGCAACTATCTTGCCTCCAACTTGTGCATATATGATCCAGATACTGGTGATCTTGTCCAGCTCGCCCCAAGAAGCCGTGTTTTTACTACAAAGAAGACAGGCATCCGTATCCTAGCCTTCGGTTTCATCTACGATTTCACACGCAATGACAGGAACACCTACGTGATCCCTGTTGGAACGGCCATCAAGCAGTCCTGGTTCACGAAAACTATCCATGACGCTGACGTGGACCTCATTGTGGTCGCTGGCCATGTAGCGCTCCAATCTTATGAGTTTGGCCTCATCCACAAAGCTATCCGCTCAATCAAATCAGATGTTCCTATCCAGTTCTTCGGAGGCCACTACCACATTCGAGACTATCGCATCTTCGATGAAAGAGCTCACGCAATAGCAAGCGGGCGATTCATGGAGACGATCGGTTTTCAGTCCATCAGCAACATCAAAACCAACTCATCAAACAAGAACATTAGCTTCTTCCGCCGCTACATCGACAACAATCTCTTCAGCCTGCAGCATCATACCAACACAACGCCTGAGGCCTTCCATACGTCGCTCGGTCGTAATGTCAGCGCATCCATAGCCCAAGCTCGTGCCGAGCTGAACCTCGACCAAACCTTTGGCTGTGCGCCTCAAGATTACTGGATGTCACGAGCACCATACCCACATCCAGATTCGGTCTTCACCCTACTTACGGATGAAGTCTTTCCAGACATCGTCAACCCTCGACGCCAGAACAAAACTCGCATAATAATTGCAAACACAGGTGCAATTCGGTTTGACATCTTTAAAGGTGCCTTCACTCGTGACAGCACATATATCGTATCCCCCTTCACGAGCGATCTTCAATTCATCAAAGATGTTCCCTACGGTCTCGCAAAGCAAATCCTCCCCATTCTAAACCGTGGGGAACCGCAGGTGCTTGAACTGACGCAGCTTGCCAACCCAACCAAGAAATGGAAATTCGATCTCTCAGTCCTCCCACCTCCCGAGCAGCAGAGCATAAATGCAGCAAAAGAGATCAGCGCCGGGCGCGACAGTAAAATTCATCATATCGAGTCTACAAACACCATAAGCAACAACAAACCGATCCAACGCCCACTCCAGCACTCCCTCCAAGCTGTTCAACCCGATGACAACCCTCATCAACTCCGTCTAACACCAGGCTACACAACAACAGACGCCCTAGGCCACGAAGGCGACGACACAATCCACTCCCCGATAACATTCTACGAAGTGCCCAACTGCATCCAAGCTATCTTCCCCAACTCTACCTCGAAAATCATACCCGACAATTTATCCACAACAAGCACGAATGCAAACGCAGACGCAGAACCAGTGGACTTGCTTTTTAACGCTTTCTTGCAACCTTATATCCTCGCGCTTCTTAATATCCTTCCTGGACTCCCAACCCTTGAAGACCATTCCGCCGACGCGAGTCGTCCGCCGCTTTGTGTACAGGACGGTCGGTGCGAGGATACGCTGTTTGAGGAGAGCGTGGAGAGCTACAAGCAGGGTCTCGCGAAGGAAGTGGATCTGGAACAGGAAGTGAATGGGCTGGTTGATAGATTCGAGAGGAGGAAGTATAGTAAGGATGACGTGGAGAATTATGTTCCGGGAGAGACGTTCACCAGTATATTTGCTGGATGGATCAAGGAGAACTGGGCGAAGAATTGTCCTGAGGGTACGAAGTTTGTTTGACTTGCAGCCAAGCTGCAGAAGTTTTACAAGAAACAGGCTAGAGAGCATGATAATTGATCAGTTCATGGTATGTTATCCGTAACGGTATACCCTTTAACCTATACACTTTGACAAATCGGACTTGTTGCTTCTCTGCTTGCAATCTATTGATCGGCCTTCGTCATGTTGCTCTGCAAGCCCTGAAATACTCCAATAACATCTGAAATCTTCTGAACAATAATTGTGAGCAAAGCCTCATTTCTCCAGCCCTTACTCATTGTTACGCCATGTCAGTTGTGGTTGTACTCGAACTCTTTCTCAATATCTGGTGTGTTCAATGGACTCTTTTCGAACCTTAACTTGATCAGTTCCAGGAACGGTCGCTGCCCTCTTCGGTTCCACTTGCTGCGGTCGACAACGGTTGGTGTTTTGTTTGTGGCATCAGATAACCCAAGTCTGCCCTCCTCTTTGGTGCTGACTTCGTCGTCCTTATTTCCTTCTTTTATGCTTTGTACAGGGCTAGCTTCATCCACACTGCTCCGGTGTGCGCTTTGGCTCCGTTCTTGGGTCGGGGAACGAAAGTTGTTGAGTGACATACGAGACATGACACGTCGAAGCTTGCTACTCATTGTTGAACTGCGTGACTTGCGAGTCGTGAGCTGATCGTCGCTTGCAGGTGTATTGCTAGGCACTTCAGGTGTTTTGGTCGGTGTCTCTACTGTTGGCGAATTAGAAACTGAGGCCTCGATTGCGTCTTGACCAGCGGTAGGTGTCTCGAGTGGAATTTTGCTAAGGTTTGTCCTGGAGCCAGCTACAGTATCAACTTCGGAGATTCTGCTCAATTCGGGTAGTGCTGTTAACACACCTTTCTTACCCGGTTGACTATGGCCTTGCTTCTCTTTAAGATGTGCTGCCTGGATCCATTTTCGTTTCAGATTGTACGGAGCTTCGTGAGCACCAAGATCAAGAATTGACATGTGGATACCCAACCGTGCTCCTCGCTTGGAGAAGGTTCGTTGCATCCGACTAGGGGGTGCTGTAGAAGTGTCCGTCGGTAGCTGTTCTGCTATGCCTGGAGGCAGCACATCCGGCATCGGTGGTATATCTACACCTGTCGCTTCTGACATCTGTCTGTGATGGTCTCCGGCTCTTGAATTGCGTCTCTCGATGGACTTGGATTGTATGTTGCTGCTCATCGCGTTTGTCAAGTTGTGAAGCTCTGTGATGGCATCTCGGTTCTGTGCAAGAACTGATTCCAAGATCACACGGTCTTCGTGCATGGTATGGGGACTCGCCTCTACAATACGATCAGACCTAGAAAGCAGTTAGTATGGTTTCTTGTGAGATAAATGAAAGGGTGAGCTTACCTATGAGTGCCGTAGTCCTTGCCATGCCAAAGGACGGTCCTCATCACCACTAATGTGCCCTTGAGCGCCTCCAGATGTTTGATTAGACGTGCCACACGACCTTTCTTGAAGAACCAGTACACAGCTGACACGTTCGAGTCTGCCAGTTGTAGACCTTTGCAACATTCTGAGATTTCCTCGAACACCGCAGCCAACTCTGTTGTGATTTCCTGGAGGTCCTCATTGAATGCTTCTGTGTATTGGGAAGGGTCAGCAGTGATTGCATCATTCAAGTGCCATAAAGTTGTAGAGAGCCTCGTAAGCTCATCTGCGATGGTCGAGATCTCATTGGCTGTAGTTTCGTGTTGACACTTTTCTTGCAATGTATACAGCTCACTCGATAGAGTTGCAGCCTGATTTGCAAGATGCACTGTGTCAGTATCTTTTGAATGAGCCATAACACTATGAATGGGAATTGTGTCGGAGTAGACAAGACGAGAACCATCGGGCTAGCCATGAGTGTAAGTGGTGTGCAAGTGATCCTGCAGATTGACAGGTGGCAGCATCTTAAGTGCAGGCACACTCACTGAATTCGTTGCTTTCACAACAACGTCCTTGCCGCCCTGACTGTCTTCGTGTTGTAGTTGTTATGCCGGATCGTGCTGAAAATGTGGTAATTGTAGCATCAGAATCGGACGACAAGAAATATGCGTTCATTTCCAGTTTAGCAGACGAGTATCACAAGATGCTGTACAGCGGTGTGGACGGCTAAGCCCCCAACTTCTGTGTAAAGTTATGTGTAAGGAACGTCCGTGACCATTAGGAGACAATATTGGTTATGGCTCGTTTCGATGGGCACTGGGACCATTCAACTGTCAACAAATAGATCCTCCAGGTATGCAATCATCCTCTTCTGTAACTCACGCAATTCACCCTTGTCGAGTTTACTCATTGTACCACCACCTACATCTGTTTCGTTATCCTTGATAATTAATTCATCCTTGATAGCAAAAAATGGAATTCCCATCTTTCTCAACTGTGATTCGTAATCCTTTACCATATCACACAAAGCTTTATGCACCTTCCTGTCAAATCCCTCTAGTTCCTTCTGGTGTGCCGTATCATCGATTCTCGCTATCGGCACAGCTAATGCTCCCATAGATTTCAGTAACTCTGCTGCTTTGTCTTGGTTGCCAGCTCGTCCACTATGCCTTGCCACAATAGCCTCTCGCTGCACCCACCATTCCTGTTCATGCTTGTGCTGCTGAGATATAAGGTGCTTAATCTGGAAGGTGACCTTATCGTCGTTGTTGATATACCTGGCAACATGTTTAACAGCAGCTGGCCATGTTGTAATCGTCGAAGCATTAGATGTTGCTTGAACAGAAGGTGTAGATGATCGTGAGCGAAGCTCCCCTTGTCTTGACACCGAAACAGACTGGACGCATAGTCCTCTCAAAGGAAACCCATTATGTTGGCTTTCCTGAAATGGGAGATTGCTGTAGCTAGAATTACTGGGATAGGAAGCATCGGACGGGTTATGTGAGGGCAAAGGTGATTGCTGCGTACCATGGAGTGGCATTTGCCATGGCTGTGCATCATTAGATATTGTTGAGCTATCATTGAGGCTCGCCAGAAGGCGCTGAAGCTCGGGGTGTCGAGAGTTCATGGTATGCCTGGATCTATTTCACAATTGCACGGAGTAATTGCCTGGTACATGTCTTGAGGACAATATGCAAAGGCTCTAGATCCGCTTGATAAGCTGCTTGGTCTGCCAGCAAAGATGCAGTGAGGATAATGAAAGGACAAGAAGTCAAGCCAACGTTGCCCAGGTGTCAACACCTGATCACGTGAAGTCGTGTTTTTTATACAGCTATGTTTGTTTACACTCAATACCTATTTACATGTACATATAGGTAACATCACGTATGTATGATCTCAATCAGCAGGGCTGCGTATGGTCGAGACGGACAATACATGTATGTTCGACAATAGGAAGATGGTCAAATCCGCAGAAGAGGTAGCAGTGAGTAGTTAAGCAACTTCAATATACGAGCTTCCCTAGCTATCCCCATCACGGAAGTAATCTAATGTACCATACTGAACGCCATGCTGTCATCTCAGAATGTCACGTAGTCAGTCAATCCGAGCTCCATGTCCTCAACAAAGATCTGCTAAGTGTGAGTAGTGGAGTGCACCGGCTTCTTGACTAGATAAGTCATCTACGTCTTGTGGCTGTGTCCTAAGATAATGTAGCGCTACTTTCGCGGCAGAGGGCACAATCTTCACGACAGCTAAGCCTTCCGTTCATAGAAATAGCAAGCTTGTCTCGGCCTGACATGAGGAGAGTTCTCTGGGCCAGGCTGGGAAACCCAGCTCCTGCAGAGAGCGCACAGGAGGGCATGATTTGCGCTTGCTTGTCAGTACACCTATGTGTTAGACCCATCGTCTCCGTTCAGTTGAGCAGAATCTGTTGGTACTTGAAGCCTCAAGTCCCAGAAACTTGCCACGAAAAGCCCACACAAACGTACTACTTTGAACTGCTTGGGACCTACCTGTAACACTCAGCTCAAACAGAACTGCCCTTCTCTTAGGTAGCCTAACACTTGACACACCTGGCCCAGATGCAGCTGACATAAAAAAAAACCTGTTGTACACGACTCCTTAAAGACTGGCTGGTGATCGGATGAGGGTCTCAACAGGGTTGAGGAAGAAATGGCCATTCTGGCTTTCACAGGAGGGGAACGATTACGCTCGTGGCTAGGGACATTCGTTGTCATGCCCAGGAGTGCATCGGCCCGGTACTCGACGACAGGTATATCTCGCATTTGCCACGGCCAGGCACATTGACCATAAACCGAATGAATGGAACAGTAGAGGTAACAACTGTCGATAACAGTTCGTTCGAGTAAAAGTTCAACGAGGTCTCTGGTCGTCAGTCAATTCTTGCAAGTGCATAGGAAACACAAGCTTCCCAAAAACGGGCGAAGAACGCATCCGAAGTTGGAAGCACAAGATAGCAACATGCTAAACATATGTGTGGTAGCCAACCAAATGAAATTTCACCAACATTGTGGTAATCGAACTGCGAAGGAGTTACCAAGCACGAGCGATCTGAGCTTGGCAAGTCTTGATGCTCGGTACATACAGTCTACTTGGGTTAGGCTTTGGCACTACCTTAAGCTCCGGGTGTCAGCATTGACAAGCACCGACAAGCATCAACGGCGGGAGGTCGAGAAAGGAGTGACTGCGTATTGTCATCCGTCATTGAGTTCGAAATGGTGGGCGAATCATTGGGTTAAAATCTCCCAGCCTTAACTATACTGAGTGTTGCTGAGACGTCATCCATTTCGAACGCGCAGGCCACTCCACTGCAAAGAATCTGGATGGATGACGAGGCACGTTTGGGGTTGTCTCGGTTCCTTCCCAACCAGCTCGCCTGCTCCATCTTATTCGCAGTGGCCCTAATGCAAGATCAGGTCGCCTCCGTCGGCGCCAGCCATGCGTTTGCTTTTTGTTACTTCCTCCTAAGTCACTTCCATCCACTATCCTCCCTTTCACGATATGCACACTTGACGACAACAACATCTCATCCTACCTACACACCATGAAGTCGCTCGTTCCTCTTTTCGCCACCGGCGCCGTTGCGCTGACGCTAAATGTCCAAAGTACAGACAACATTAAATCGGTCGCCGGAACCATCGCGTATGATATGATGACTGTATATACTGGTAATCAGAGTGGTCAAGTACCTGGCTTACTACCGGGTGGCTTGAGCTGCAACCCGAATGCTCTCGGAACATACTGTTGGTGGGAAGCGGGTGCCATGTTCGGTGCCCTGATAAATTACTGGCAATACACGGGTGATACAACCTACAACAGTGTGGTTTCGCAAGCCATACAGTTTCAAAGAGGCGCAGATTCCAACTTTAACCCTGCTAATCAGTCGAAAAGTATGGGTATAGACGATCAAGCTTTTTGGGCATTTACCGCAATGGACGCAGTTGAAGCGAACTTTCCCGAAGCAGGCAATGGCCAGCCTTCATGGCTTTCCCTTGCTCAAGCAGTATTCAATTTTCAGCATGGCTTATGGGATAATGCAACATGTGGAGGTGGCTACCGGTGGCAGGTCTTTCAAGTCGAAGCTGGATATAACTTGAAGAACTCAGTTTCGAACGGAGGCAATTTTCAATTGTCAGCACGATTAGCATATGTGACCGGAAATTCTTCCTACGCTGATTGGGCTGACAAAGTTTATGACTGGATGGCTAGCAGCAAGCTCATGCAGATGGACAACTCCGCAAACCTACTATACATCTGGGATAACACAGACACCAGTAACGGATGTACTGACCAGACCAACTATGTCTGGAGCTACAACTATGGCATCATGCTTGCTGGTGCAGCATACATGTACAACTACACTGGTGGCAACCAAACTTGGCTCAACCGCGTAAATTTAATTCTCGAAAGCACCCTTCAATTGTTCTTTCTCAACAGTACTACCATCATGTACGAACTTCAATGCGAGGAAAACCTAGTTTGTGACCAAGATCAGAAGAGTTTCAAAGCATACCTAGCAAGGTGGATGGCTGTCACAGCATTGCTAGTGCCAAGCACGGCTGCCACAATCAACCCAAAACTGAGTACTAGCGCGCAAGCTGCTGCTCAGCAGTGTATCGGTGGGTCGACTGGTCGGGAATGCGGAGAGCAGTGGTATTCATCTAAGTGGGACGGGACCACGGGGGTGGGTCAACAGGTAAGTAATTCGTGTCACATTGCACAGTTTCTTCTAACGAGTATAGATGGCCGCACTATCTGTCATAGGATCTACCCTCAATCGACAAGATATCGCACCCTTGTCACAAAAAACCGGAGCAACCTCTGCAAGCAATCCCAACGCTGGTTCTACTGCAGCCTACGACCCAACCACCGAAAACACTCCGGCCACCACAGCTGATAAGGCGGGTGCTGGAATTCTCACAGTGTTGGTGGTGGCGATTGTAGTCGGAGGAGCAGTATTTCTTGTGATATAGTAACAGCATGCACGATCGTTAAGGACATGACGAACATCAACATTAGCGACTGGCTTCGAAATCGGCGTCAATCAATTAACAGAACACAAGTTGCTAGGAACCACAACCCCTCCATCATCAGGGTTTGTCCGAAGGTTGGGGAAGATGCACGACAGCTTTGTCGTCAATTTTTATGGCAGAGCAGGTGCATCAAGTTTCGACCAGAGACGTGCCTCCCCAGCAGCAGTTGAAGTTAATAGCTTCTCCGCGTTGCTTCCGAATTCGAATTTCAATCAACCAAAGAACTATCAGAGGCGTTGGACGATTCATTGGACCAGGGGGCGCAACAACGAGGTTCTTATGAATTTTGGATATGTCGGCATGCGACTTCGAGCGCAGTAAGGTGTGTACATTTTTGGAGAGGTGAACTTATAGTGAATTTATGTAGTGCTGGTGCGGTAGGTTGGATGAACTTAGAAGTAAGAAGTATATAGCAACCATTAAACGATCTGTACAATGTACATCATGCTTGTATGGCCAGAAGTGCCATTCTGCAAAAGGCAACAGCAACATTGTTTCCTCAAGACTCACCACCACCTGTTATGTCTCATCGGGTATCGCATACAGAGAGACTTTTTATAATGCGCATCCTTTACTACTACGTACTATACTGTAGTAGTAATCGTAACTACTTGATGAGATTCGCCACTTATTACAATTGGCGAGAGTTTCTTTTATAAAAAAAATTAACCTCCGTTCACTGCATGCTTCTACTCGTAACTCTACCAGTCAACCCCTACTTACAGCTTCCAAAAGTGAAAACAGCTCATGTATACGAACCCTTCTAGTACGTACTTTAAGATGCCTTGAATTATCCTGCAGCTCGGAACGATGCTAGATAGATATTGTGGATATGGTTGCTCACATAAAATCAGTATTGGTGTTCGCATCCCGAGAGCGTGGAGTTCGTGAAGTACATAGTAGGGGACAGTACTATACTGGTTCTCGGCAAGTGGTTGAACATATGTACCTACATATATGTATCGTGAAGTAGCTGCGAGTAGTCCAGTATCTTGAGGCGAACACTTACCTTACTGGGTATCTATCTATAGCTTGAACATCAAAGTCAATACCTACCTACAGTAGATATGTTGTAATTAAAGGATGTTCCAAGAAGCAAAAACGGACTGTTTCATTGAATATCATCGGCCGAACATGATTTTCAACCGACCTGAAGCGGAAGCAGTGCGCACAACAGTTCTCTGCTCTCGCAGATACTTGGCCACCTCCAAGTGCCCCTCTTGCTCAGCACGGTTGATACACTTCGTGAACTGCTTGTCCTTCCAATCACCATGCTCCCGCAGCCACTTGACCATCTCCAGGTGTCCCGCCATAGCGGCGAGATATAAAGGGGTCATACCCCTATTATTCTGCTCATTTGTATTAGCACCATGCCCTAGCAGGTACTCAACTGTCTCCAGATCTCCTTGCCACGCGGCAAGATGTAAAGGGGTGTCACCCAAAACATCCTGCTCATTTGTATTAGCACCATGCTCTCGCAGGTACTCAACCACTGCTAGGTGCCCCCAAAACGCGGCGTTATGCATAGCAGTCCTGCCAAAGTTATTCTTCTCACTTATACTGATTCCCTGCTCTCCTAGGTACTCCACTACCTTGACTTGTCCCTGCGCTGCGGCAAAATGTATAGCGGTGTCACCATTTATGTTCTTTTCATGTATATTAGCACCCTGTCCTTTCAGGTACTTGACCACCTCTAGGTGTCCACCCCATATAGCAGTATGTATAGCGGTGCTACCTTCTGTGTTCTTTTCATGTATATTAGCACCCTGTCCTCTTAGGTATTTAACCACCTCCAAGTGCCCATACTCGGCAGCTGCATATATAGCTGTCGTACTATCTTCCTGCTTCGCGTGTAGATCGACACCCTGCTCTCGCAACCACATGATCACTTTCAATTGTCCTTCCTGCACAGCCAAACGCAGAGCAACGAACCTGTCGTCCTTTCCATGAATATTGACACCTTGCTCTCTTAGCCACACCATCGGCTCCAAGTATTCGTCCGAGGTAGTGGCCAGTGGGGCGGGGTCGTCTTCTGTGTCTTGCTTGTGAACTTCCCTTTCTTTGATTGTTCCAAGGGATTCACTTCGCAGTCTTTCTTGTCCAGTATTGTAATAAGCACTAAGATTTGACTCGGCCTTGCTGACCACGGGCTTGGCTCGTGCAGACATGACTGTGTCTGGCCGAGCTCCAGGCACCGCTTCTGTGGGCAAACCTGATATCTCATCTGATAGGGGTATTGTCTCTGTATGGGTTAACCTAATTGGAAGTGATTGAACCCCGTGATATGTCTCTGTAAAAGCGTCGTCTGGACTATTTCGTGTACTGACTGAAATGCTTTGAGTAGCATCCCTAGCTTCTGATACTGCCTCGATCGATGGAGTCGTCACAGAAGACATAGTTGAACCTGTTCTGTCAGTGATTAGAGAGAAAGAACTTATAGACAGCGTAGAGTCCAGAAACGAGTTGAAGTTCTGCTGTTTAATCCCATGGGACGCTGCTGGCAATGCTGCGGTATTATTCGACGCTGCAACACCCGTCATTGTGAGCCAAGGATGTCGTAGTGCTTCGCTCGCCGTCGGCCGTTGTTCCGGCTCTACTTTCAATAGAGCCTTGACAAACGCTTCACCATCGTCACTCAGGCGAATGGGCGCATTGCTTGGGTTGAAAGGAACCAGCCCATCACAGTACCTCACCAGGTCAGATTCGGAGAAGGGTACCTGTCCCTGACTGCTGACGTTGAACAATACACATCCGAGAGACCACATGTCAACCTTACTGCTGTAAAAAGATGTCTCTTCAAACTGTTTTATGTGGCCCAAGATCTCTGGCGCGCAATAGGACCGGGTGCCCACAGTTGTGTGAAGGGCACTTTCGGATTCTTCGAGGATTCGTTTGCTGATTCCAAAGTCTGCAATCTTTACCCACCAGCGCGGAGATTCTGGCCTTTTTTGAACCACAAGGATATTCTGGATGCATTAGCACAGTCTAAATGCAATAGATTCTTTACCTCTGGTTTTATGTCACGGTGTGTAAATCCCTCTTTATGCATGACTTTGAGTCCTTGTAAAGTGTCCTCTGCGATTTCCTTTATTGACACTTCCAGTAATGCGCTCGTGGTGTATCTGGACAAGGCTCCATAGGGAAGGTACTCCATAGCAAAGAAAATGGTTCCTGATTGCATCCACCATCCATGTAAGTGAACGAACCAACTAGAGTACTATAAGTCGTTATTTTGGCTGAGCAGGACAGAGAGGTGTCACTCACCGCTGATTTCGAGAATGCTGCTAGCGCTGACAGTTCTCTCTTGTAGTCGATTTGCGCTGCTTGCATCTTTCGTTCCGAGCAGACTTTCACAGCTCGATAATGCCAATCACCATACTGATCCTCTGTGCCCTCTTGCCAGACTTCGCCGAACGCTCCTTGACCGAGGTGTCTCCTTCGTCTCCATGTCTGCCACGTATCGACGCCAGTTGTCACGTTAGGAATAAGTTGGAGTGTAGACTCGTCTCGAACCTGGACAGTCAGTCTGTATTTCTCGAAGTCGTCTTTGGCATTGTTGATGCTCATCCTTGACGCTAAGAATGTCGGAAGGACAGCGCAAGATCACTGTGACAATCGTGATGAGGCTGAAATCTCGCGATCTTCAATCATGAACTGATGGTGTAGTTCAGCCACAATGGCACTTTGAGAAGTCCAATGCTCTAGCATAGATAGCCTGCTTGTGCGCCATGAACTGCTTACATATGGAAAGAGGTTCATAACATCAGGGAGAACTCTTGTGTGAACAAGAGGCGGGATTAACCATGGGCACAGTGGGGGCCATTTTCGGCAACTGCGACCAGTGCCAGTCCACGAACACAATTGGTACTTTTGGTGTAAGAGAAGGTGATTATCTTTAGACAATTCCCCGCAGGGCTACCGAACCAATCACATTCTTAGCTCGAAGATACATGTACCTAAGAAAGTAGAAAAAGCCTACGGGCTTACCGATCTTCCACGATAATTCTCACGTTTTCATTACACCAGGTATACGAAAACATCGTAGTTCTCGGTACAGTGGCATAAGCATAGGTAGTTGATCCATCCCTCGATCATGAGCACCACTGCCTATCTGAGTAGGTAGGTCAGTTGCCAAATATCTCAATCTGTGACTCCGAACTGAGATAGGGCTGATTTGGCTTAGCGTCAGGTAAACTTCACCTCAGTGTTAGTTTACTGTACCGAAGAACGATGCTACATGTAACTACGGCTTTGTTCAGCGTTACAGTCTTTCAGCTCCTGTACCTAGACGACGATTTCCTGAAGTCTGAGTAGCACATTCTCGATGAATTCAACCCCTATGTCGATCTCTGCCGCCCCTTTATCGTCCACCTGATACCATGTAGTATCATCATCCAAACAAGTCAAGCACATCTCAACAATATCCTTGAACCTTTCCCCAGTATGCTGAGAAAGCTGTTCGCCTGTTGTAATCAGGATCTGCTTTTTGATCGCGAACGCTCTTTTCCTACTGTCTTTGGCGGAGACAGGCGGGTCAAATTCCGTGATCGTCTTACCTTCATCCACATTTACGAAAGATTTCCATATTCCAATCTCGAGCAGGCAAACACCAAGGCTGTATATGTCGTGTTGCATCACGTACTGCTGTTCCGGGTGGTTACCTTGTCGCAATGGATGTCGATAGAGTTCCCGCTCTGGTAAACTGTCCCCGATTTTCAATGTATCGTCCTTTGCAGCACGAAAATTCTCGAAGCCAACGAGAAACGAGGATTTAGCCTCCCCATGATCAAAGACAAGAATTGTTTCTGGACGAATGTTCTTGTGCACGAAGCCTGTGGTATGCAGATAAAGCACGGATTTAGCGAGTTGTTTTGCAATATCCAATTTCACATTTAATGGTGGTGGTGAATGCAGAAGCAAATCTCGGAGGCTTCGTGGCGTTTGCAATCCTCGTGGTATCTCGAACACAAAGTCGTAGCTGTCCGTCTTGTTGATGACGCCACAGCAGCGTAACAATCCGAATGTGAACGGTTCCATTCTCGACAGTGCTTTGGAAAGTGCAATGATACTGCGAGTCGTCCCTGCTGCGTCCATACCGGGGTTCACCAACATCGTATCAACAACCGCATATTGTACTTTGCCCTCCAGCTGTGCGGTAGCAGAACAAGAGGCTGCAATTGGCAGTCGCGGTCCAAGGAAGTCGTTTGAAGAGATTGGCCGCAACGGTATACCTGTGTCTGAGTTGAGATCTTTGACGGACTTGCGTAGTTTGGCCAATGTCTTGATTGCTTCGTCCTTTGGGCTTGACGCCAGGTTTCGGTCAATTTCATCACTGGCAACCCTGGCCAGTAGATACCATGATGGGTCGAACAGGTTACGCCATTCCATAAGCTCGGACAGAGTTCTATCCAAGCTATCTTTGACACGTAATACATACTTACTCCGCCTCAAAGTCCCTGTCTTCTTAAGAATCTGGTCAAGACTGCTGAGCTGTGATTCCTTCCCAATGATACTATTGAGAAGGTGAATAGCCTCTTGAAGCTTATTCTGGAGAATGCTAAGGAGTAAGTGTTCATTTCGTTGGAAGTTCTGATCGAGAGTATGCCAGATCTTCTTCAGGAACTCCATCTGCGTCTCGGTCTGGTACCATATAGATGTGAGCTTAAGAAGCGTCTCTGAGACCTTGATCTCCGCCGAGCGATAGTCATTGTATAATTTCAGCAAGACTTTACCATACCTGTCGGTGATTAAAAAAGCTTTGCCAAGTACGTGATACTCACTTCAAGCATTCGTCTAAGATTGTTAACGCTCCCAGACTGAGGGAAAATGGATCCATGATTGGAGTCTGCCGCTGGACAAAGCCGGTATTAGCGTGATCCTTAGGTACTTAGGTAGGCTGAGGTGAACTTTATCTGACTGTACCTAGGTACTGAATCAGCCTCGATTCAGGGTCGCAGCATCTGCTCAATGCTGTTACATGCTAACGCGTTCTACGAATAAGCAACGGTGGGTGTGGGAGTATAGGGTCGGACTCGCTTAGTTGCCTTGATATGTACTTAGTACTATACCAAAGTACAGTAAACATTTTAGTTTTGGCGGAGGTTTCCCCACCAACGTGGGGAACTTCGTGATGGTGCATAAGTACAAATCCTATATAGTACTTTTGATGTTCATTACTTGCCAATAGATCCTCATCTCACAGGCAGCAACTCCAATCATCTATACATTGTTAGTATTGGGTTAGTGGTAGGATCACTTCGCTCATACTTCTGACGCCTTTGCCCAACGTAGGGTGCTTGGCAACTTCATGGGTCCTCCTCACAGTGACTTATACTGTACCTTAACGGCTCATCTCAATACTCGGTATTACTCGACTTCCTTTGTAGATTTGTATTCGACGAACAGCGATAGCACCACTCAACCTACCGTAGGTTGAGCTCGAAAATTGAATATCAACAATCCTCCCAAGACATGTCTCAGCAACTCTAAGGAAACTTCACTGTCAAGCCTCTATCTAAATCAAGAGTCTGTACTGACATGCTATTACCATTCCCCTGCCCTGGGGTTCTTTACCCTCTCAGAATACCACATCGAACCAGAACACCTGGTAGACCCATGCAAATTCTTGCGCTGGGTTTATCTCGGACAGGTACAGATTCTCTCCGGTCTGCGCTTGAACAGCTCGGATATGATAAGGTGTATCACGGCTTTACGGTTGTCGAACAGGAGACATGGACAGATGCCCGTGCTTGGTTCAATTTACTAGACCGTAAGAACAAGAAAAGCGACAAAGCCATCAACCGAGAGGCGTTCGATAATATCCTCGGCGATTATGTTGCCGTCAGCGATCTTCCGGCTGTACTTTTCGCGACCGAGCTGCTTAACGCTTATCCTGGTGCCAAAGTCATTTTGAACAAACGATCCAACGTGAAGGATTGGAAAGAGAGCTTTCGTAAGACATTGTTAGCGGGAGAACAAAGCTTGACAATGCGCATATTGTCTTATTTTAACATTGAGCTTTTCTGGCTACAGAGGAATTTTGAGCTTGTTATCTTTGCTCTGTTCCGTGGCCGGTTCGAGTCAAATGCTGAAGAAGTCTATACTAGACATTATACAGAGATTGAGGGGAAGCTTCAAGATGACAGAAGACCGTACCTCGAGTGGCGAGTACAGGACGGCTGGGGATCGCTATGCGCTTTCCTTGAGAAGGATGTGCCGGATATCGAGTTTCCTAGCGGGAATGCCAAGCAAGCTTTCGATGAGAGGACTGAAAAACTGGTTGGCCGGAGAGTATTGGCAGCGATGCAAATGGTTGCTATCCTTGTGCTTGGACTTTTGGGTATTGCATCTGCTTTGTGGTGGGGCATACTACAGAAGATTGCCTTGAGATTCTAGCACTAAGGTAAAGAAATTAATGTTTGTATCGTGAACGAAAGTATAACTGTTCAACGTGCTGAGTTGGAGAAGCACGACACACAGGAGGAAGAAGTAGGATGAAGTAGTTCACAAATGTTATCAATGTCTCGAATGTGTAGTGTCAAAAGTAAGGGGGCTCCTTACCGGGTGCCTCGGGCTCGCATGGCTGGACGCCGGAATATATTCCGGGGCGCTTTTGAACTTGGCGCAATGGAGGAGACCATGCTCTTCTCCTTAAAAGGGTCGTTCACTGGGTTCTTTCGACCCAGACACTCATTAATCTTTCACTGTCGGCAGCCTGCTACACATCCAGTGGCCCAGCAGCTCTCGCAACACCTAAAGGATGGTGTTTCACGAGCTAGTCAGGCTCCCTTGGCTCCGAGCATCGAAGTGCGGGAAGCGAAATCTCCCTAAAAGACGGTCACTGGAATAGTGACACGCGACGGCGAGTCATCTCCCAAGACTGAAGCAGCCGCAACGATGCAACTCAAATCGAACGCCAAAGGTGGTCTCGTAGCACGTTTTCGCTGTCGTCCCGGGACACGTTTTCCGTCTGAACGATCTTTCCTTGCATTCGACGACTTTCTATATAGTTGACGTTCATTAAACCAAGGTCATTTGAAGATTCATGCCCAGACACTGGGAAGACGGGACTGAGCACATTGCCCGCAGACTAGTGAGTGATCAGTTACGGACTGACCGAAACATCTACCTCAGGGGTTTTAGCAGCTGTTACGTGCTTCATGAATGACATCCATTCCTCAATATTGCTACAAAGAGATACGTCGTTGATGCTCACAGCACATTTATGCTCACAATCAGGGCAGGTCTCAAGCATGTCACATACTACTGTGTCGTCAGGTCATTCAGAGAGAAGAAGCCCTTCCCTCCCAGATGTTACGTCACTTGTCATGATATATGATATTACATCGCATCGAAGTTCGCAGCACCTCGTTCTCTCCACGGCTGTTGTGCCCACGACTTCAACAATAACAGAACATGAGAGTTTCAGCAACTTGAAGCATATGGCGTGCTTGGAGATGGCTATGTGCAAGAATACGTCAAAAATCCATCTCCAACTGTCCCAAACTCCGCACCATCTATCACGGATATTTCCTAAAGAAGTATTTTGCCTCCAGAGAACGTTGCTACAGATTGCCTCGGCAACCCGTTATGCTTATTGCAGTGCTTTTGTCTTCTACGACCGAACTTGTCGACACTTTCACTTGGCATCTTACGTGTTACTAACCGTGATCAGAGCCCTTTTACCGCGTGGTGTTCTCAAAGACCGAACGAAATGGAAACCATCTCGATGCCTAACGGCACACACCCTAACGATGGCGTTGAAGAAGTAGTGACCAATGGCGATGTCCCTGCCACCACTAACGGCACACCGCCACAACCAAACGACCCAATCTCACCGGGAATATTCAGAGAGGTCCCGGGTTATAAGCCCTCCAGAAAGTTGAAAATCGTCACAGTCGGAGCAGGCTTCTCAGGGCTTCTGTTCGCTCACAAGCTACAACACCAATACCCAGAAATGCAGAACATGGTCGAGCACAAAATCGTGGAAAGCCGTAGTGTGCTTGGAGGCACATGGCTTGTTAACACATACCCTGGCATCCAGTGCGACGTACCAGCTCATATTTATGTACGTCAGCTGTGAACAAGACCCACCTTTGACTGACCCTGTCAGGCTTTTCCATTCGATCCAAACCCGAATTGGTCTAAGTTCTATGCATCTGGGAAGGAGATTCATGAATACCTGGTTTCAACCACGAAGAAGTGGAATCTAGATCGAGATATTCAATTCAACACGCGACTAAACGAGGCCCAATGGCAGCAAGACACAGGTCAATGGAAGCTGACAATGACGCACGATGGCAAAGAAGAGATTGAGTACGCCGATGTACTCGTCTCTGGTCAAGGTATACTCAAGTATGCACAGCCTAGCCCAGACGTTACAGATTCACTACTGACCCTCATAATTCAGTAACTGGAAATGGCCCGTGATTCCAGGACTCGAAACATTTAAAGGACAAAAGGTTCATTCTGCTCAATGGGATAGTAACTACGACTACTCGAACAAACGCATAGCTGTCATCGGCAACGGTTCAAGCGGCATCCAAATCATTCCACAGATGGCCAAACTCCCAGGCACGGAAGTCTTCAGCTTCCAACGCAGCCCGACATACATATATTACCGCATGCCTCCATCAAAATTACTCAACAGAACGGACATATCTAGCAATCCAGAGTACTCTGAAGAAGACAAGAAGCGCTTCCGGGAGGAACCAGGCGCACACAAAGCGCATCGCAAGATGCTCATCCATCGAATCAACAAAGCATTCAGAACGGTGACATTTTCCAGACTTCTGTTCCCCGCCAGCAGCCATTTTCAATTGTTATTAAAGTGTACTGTACTGACACATGTTGTGCCACAGTTCATCAAAGACTCTCCGCAGCTCGCAGAAGCAACCAAGAACGCTCGCGAACAAATGGCCGAAAAGCTAAACCACGATCCACGTTTATGCAAAATGCTGATACCAGAATGGTCACTAGGCTGTCGACGCATAACACCAGGAGAAGGCTATCTTGAATCCTTTCTTAGGGACAACGTACACCTAACGCAAAGCCGAATCACCAACATCACAGAAAATGCTGTTGTAACGGAGGACGGAAAAGAACACGAGGTCGACGTCGGTAAGTTCTGCACATCAATATTCCCACCTGTCCCGCCTATCCCACAGCACTAAACCTTGCATTCTCCGTACCTCCCCTCTTCCCCTTTCCAAACCCACACACACACAACTAGCTAACCACCCCGACCCTCCCAGTGGTATGCGCAACCGGCTTCGTAGTAACCTTCGCCCCGCAATTCGCCCTCCAAGGCCTCAACAACACAAACCTCCAAACCCTGTGGTCCACCTCCGAACCCCTCTCCTACCTCTCTCTCTGCGCGCCCCGCATGCCAAACTACTTCACTTTCGGCGGACCCAACGCCGTCATTGCGCACGGCTCGCTGATCGAAGCGTTCAATTGGACGGCGGATTATATCGTGCGGTTTATACGGAAGATGGCGACGGAGGATATTAAGAGTGTTTGTGTCAGGGATGAGGCGGTGTTGGAGTTTAATGAATATGCTGATGAGGTGCTGAGAAGGCTTGTTTGGACCGAGGTACGTTGTTTTGTTTATCTTTTGTTTTGCGCCGGCTTTGGCGGAATTTGAGGTCATCGCTGACTTTGCTTGTGCGTCGTGTAGGAGTGTTCGTCGTGGTATAAAATGAACCGCAAGCACGGGCGTGTGACGGCGGCGTTTGGAGGCAGTGCGATGATGTACAAGTCCTTTATGGATGAGGGCCCGCGAATGGAGGATTTCGACGTGCAGTATCGCGGACGGAATCGATTTGCGTTTATGGGGAACGGGTTCATGGATTTTGAGATGGATGGTGAGACGGATTTGAGTTGGTACATTGAGAGATAAGTAGATGGGTGGTGGTGGATGTATGACGATTCGACTCGGAATTTGTACTGTAGAGGACGTAGATACATACGTGTAGAGAGAGTGGCTGCAGGGTTGTAATACAATCTGTGCATTCAAGAGTTCCATCACGCTCTTCTTTGAGGCGGTCATCTTCGGCACTTCCTGCTTGGTATACTAATCGCGATGATTGACCGCTTGCAACCTTCGACATGTAATTGTGGTGATGGTGTATGATTCGAGCAACGAACCACGCGGCAAGGCCAACTGACTTCCTCCACTCTCTCTCTCTGCCAATCAAGCTAGACAGAATTACTGGATGATTGCTTGAGACGGTGCGAACGAACAACGTAGGAACGACGGCCTTGACCCACGGCATTGTGTTGCTCGTATCAAGCTTCGTTATCGGTACTTCTTGTACGTTGCAGCTAGGATCACTTTGTGAATGTGATGACCGTCCAATTCATGGATACGAGTCTAGTGCAGAAGCATATCCTCGTCTTTCTTATGGCCATCATCCGCCTTCTCCGAGGTTGCGTTCTGACTGCCAGCGGAAGATTCATCATCACCGTCTCCATCCTGCTTGAGTTGTGATGATGGCAAAAACCCACCTGACGCCTTTCGCATCGGTGGGAGCTTCGCCTGACTGAGCTCGATTTCGTCCTCGTCTTCGCTGTCGGCGACCTCCGCGACTGGCCTTCTGTTCCGAGAGCTGGTTGAGGGAGCAACTACATCTTCGGGCATTTGTAGGCTTTGGTCCTCGTCAATGTCGTCTATACCGAGGTTTTGCATTGCGTCTTCGTTATCGTCGTCGTGGTTTGGAAAGGGTGGAGAGCTGGGCGGTGGAATTGCAACGACGACTGAATTTGGTTTCGGAGGGTCGACTGCGTGAAGGCGATGCTACGATGTGTTAGCTTGATTTGGATCACAGGTGTGACTTGCTGACCTTCAGAATGACAAATTTGATACCTTCTGCAGTGACATCCTGGCCTCCCAGTCTTTCAACCTCTGCGATGCGAAGTGGGAATGTATGTCGTCTGCGTTGCTTTCTTGCCTCTTCTCGTGTGAAGGACCTCCAGTTAATTCTCGGCCAGTGATCTCTATAGATGGCAATTCTTGTTGTGATGTTCTCGTTCCATTGTTGCGAACTCAATATCGAGCGTAGGACACTCTTAGTGCCGGACTTTCGACTCGAGTTCGTTGTGGAGCTGTTGAGAATTACCACAGCCATATTACGTGATGCTGCTAGCTGGTGTAGACTGGCAGAGATTGAGGAGAGCATAGCAAGTCGGCGGGCTGATAGAGATCTGGAAATGATTTCGGAAGGATTGAGGTGGCTAGGAGATGCTGGTCCAGGTGTTGATGTAGGTGTTGATGTGATCTCTATCATTTCAGTGATCGGCTCGTTCTTGCGTTGAGGGAGACCACCGATGGAGATTGAGGAAAGATCGTCGAGAACTAGAAGAGAAGTCTTCTCGGGTGGAAACTCTGGTGGCGGATGGAGCAGAAGTGCTAGTAAATGTGGAAAGCTTGATATGTGAATATGGCTGAACTTCTTGTGGGCTTGACTGCTTGCCACATCTCCTTCGTCTGTCGCCTCGTCTATGCCGTTGGCCGTAACGTCTGGCACGGGCGCCTCTTGACTCAGCGAAGCACTTGATGTATCTCCGGTAAACAGGCTCAGACGTTCATAGGGGAGGCTAGCACAAGTATCAATCCAAGTCACCTTTGAATCTGGACCGGCTTTCAATGCATTGGCTGCCAATTGAATAGCGAACGTGGTTTTGCCACAGCCTGGTGGACCATAGATCTCTGTTACGGAGCCGCGAGGTACGCCACTCCCTACTGGAAACTCCTGGTCGTCATCTTCGTAATCGTCGAGTTCTTGCAAAGTATAGTCCAGCGCTGGCAAGCCAGTCGAGATGGGCTGCCGCGTGTCAATTGCATCCTGCAGAGCTTGAGCGCCATTCAAAGTTGGTAGACGGTGCGTCGGTGAAGTTGAGAAGTTGTGGTAATCATCTTCTTGCGAACCATCCATTCTGTTTGTCGTCGAATGCACGCCTGTGAAGAGTTCTGCTGGAAGATGATATAGTCCAATCGTATCCACTACGCGTCATGTTGGCGTTATAGCTGACCCGACACGAACAGTTTTACGCTCGAGATATTACTTCTTCCAACATGGCAACATAAGCAGTTGCTGTGAACACTCGACGCGTACGATAGGCACTTACTTCACACGCGACTTAGCGCGACAATGCGCCGCTACGGTCCGTTCGCTCCGTGCTCGGACCTTGACCTATTGTAATAAAGCCAAAGAACTCTGAACCAATCAGAACTCAAGACTGGACCTGTAGTGTAATGGTTAGCACACAACGTTTCCTCCGTATCCTCAGTTTCTACTATATATATACATTCCCCGGATTGGGTGGCAGGTGGTCTCTCGCTCGGCGAACCCCCTGGGACCGGGAAAACCCATTCCTGAAGCAGGTATGCCACCCATGGGCGTTGGGTGTGGGTTCAAGTCCCACCAGGTCTATCAATCTTTTTGTTTTCATTTTTTGGACTATTATTGTTACGACCGAGGACAAGCACAAGCGATTATACTACTGTGTATATATACTTGCTGTTCCGGAAGATTACGGCTTCTGCTATCTGTTCCGCCAGCCACTGGTGCCCTCCTCGATGAGTTCTACCGCAAACTTTCGCTAATGGGAATATGACACAGAACACGTCAGTCAGGCTGCTTCAGATATATTAAACTCAAACTCCACGTACAGACTCACTCGTGCATGGTGTATGTGCACGTTATCTATGACAAGATGGCAGCCAAGCTTCCTGAGCAGTCAGGAGGACATAGTCTCGTAAACGACCTGGGGTCCAGAGAACGATGTCTATTCAAAACATGCAACGATTGTATCGCTTCATCTATTAGTGCTGTGGCCACAAACATGACTGTTCGAAGTTTAGGTTCATTGACGACTGCTGGTTTAAGACTCGCTGAAAGCCTAGGGAATGTCTAAGCAGACCAAATCGACTTTGATCACTAATCTACTAGCTATTTCAGTTCGCCCAACCATCCTCAGCCAATGACCCACGCGCATAATGTTACCGGCAAGAGCACGATCCTCAATACCGCCAGCACCCCCTTCAAGACCCTCACTACCAATGCGTATACACAAGCTGCGACCATCAAGTACAATGCACTTCTTATGCAATTGCCCACGAGGTCCGTAGGACTGACTTCGTGAGGCAGAACCACTTTCCCTGTACGCTTGTACTCAAACATGATGGACGACAAGATTGCCGCAGTATCAAACACCACAACTACCATCTCCTGAACCCGCTTTCCTGTCACCAAAGCATAACCAAACATTGCTCGATTTTTGTCGATGTACTTCAATCTGATTGGCGCCTGAGAGACAATTTTCTTGAGTAGATCTGTGCATACGGTCATGACGGTTGGAGATGTGAGCGTCTCAGTGGTAACAGAGTCTGAGCGTGTGTCGCCTTGAAGGTCCGATGCCGGTACAGTAGGTTTTCTGTTGACTATCCGGCGGCTCCCATTAGCTTCAACATGTACTAAGGACTTAGCTTTATCGGAAGGCTCGATTCTGCCACCTTCGAGGAGCGAGTTGGCTTCTTTTGCTGATGGCGGCTCGACAATGCGCAGAAGTGGTGCACTCCCTGCACTGGCTGGCTTCGATTTGTCCAGCGTCTTTTCTTCCGTACAAATGACTCTCTGAAAAGCAACCTTGGCTCCATCGACCCTTCCGTTGGTTGGGTTCCTGAAAATAGATTGTCTTGGCTGTTTTCCAAGTGGACTGGACTTTTTATTCGATGTAGAACTGTGCAGTGTTTGCTGCATAACTTCCTTAGGAGCTGGAGTTTGGTTAGCTGAGCTGGTGCCATGACGCCAGCCTTCGACAAATGCATCCTTGAGCTTTGTGAGTTTACTGTCTTTAGACCTCCAATGAGTAAGCAAAGCTTCATTGACAACCTTCAGCGATGTTTCAAACTTTTCGTCAAATATTCCAGACGAGCTGTCATTAAACGTCTCACCACCATTGATGCTAGGATTGGGGCTCGCATGACCCAGACAGCTTGCGTGACAATCGAAGCGAGAACAGCATTCGGGGCAGCAGGACGAGTGGTCTATCGAAACAGCATCATCTGTGGTAGTATCACCAAAAATGTGCAGCGGCGCCATCGCTTGAGTCGAATGACCACTAGCATCCTTATTTGGCGCAACTGAAGCACCCGGATCACCCAATACAGGCTCATGCATCGTATCTGATGTATCGTGCTCCTCTCCTGTGCGATGAGTGGCTCCGTCTGTCATACCAGTCTGCTTCGATAGCATCTCCGACTCCGTAGTTGTCACTCTGTCTTCGTGCCCTTTCAACCCTGATCTGTCCATGTTTCGTGGTTCGCATCGATGTTGGGTCCGTGGACTCAATGAATCGTCTGCGTTTGTCATTGTGTGACTCCTGTCTACTGTGTTGTGATCGCCTGACGTCGCCGTCGTAACCTGACTCTTTTCGCCGAGTTCTGCTTGAATCGTATTGAACGGCACGATTGTTCGAATGCTCCTGTCTCGTTCTGGTCTTTCCTGTCTGCTAGACATGGGTGTGCCGGTGTCGATGCTCGTGGATATGATACTGGACATCTGCAGTGGCCCAGTCTTTTGTGCTAAGCCTCGGAGCAGATGATCTTCTTGCGACGTAGGTGCTGCTCTCCGGTCCACCTGTCTTACAAACGTGCTTTCGGGACTCGTGGTCCCGTGGTAGTCTTGAGGTCGAAACTGCGGCCTGCAAATAGGCGAAATGACACCGTTTGGATGACAGACTCTCAGAGCTGGATGACGAGATATCACTGGCCTGACGCGACGAGCGTCGTACTCTTTTGCCGGGACCCGTTGCATTGTATACATATTCAGCCGAGGGACCCTCTGCTTGAACAGCGGTGGCCGACTCCTCGAGGTAGGAGACGGGTATGGGCCACTGTTCGTCTGCAGATCTGGGTAGATTGGACCGTAGTTGACGTTGTTGGTGGTGAAACCTCTTCTGGACATCGTCGAGTGCTGAGATTTCACCGGCATGCCTAAAAAAGGATGTTCAGGGCCATATTTTCGAGAGTTTGTGTATTTGCTAGACACAGGGTTTCTGCCAACATCTTCAGGGCTGAAACATCTAGCTGGATCTCCTTTCTGGCCCACCAGATTGGAACCCTGGTCTGAAGACGTACGCCGTACAACAACAGTTTCATCACTGAAATCCCGTACTCTTGTCTGTGTTTGTGGCAGCACATCGTGCTGTACCTTAGCCGGACTTCCGACTGCCTTGCGTCGAATCTTAGGCATGTCAAGTGTCGTGCCAGGTCGTAGAACAGCTTCATCGTAACGCCTCGTTGAGACCTTTTCAAGCGCTTGAAGATTTTCACTGGTTAGAGACCTGACCATAGTCATTGCAGGTCCTTGTTCACTAGGTACAGAGGCAGACGCAACCCTCCGACCTGATACATGACGGAAATATCCGGTTTCTGGCTTCTGTTCAGGAAGGCTCACCCATTGATCGCCCTGAAGTTCCCATTTGGCAGACTGCGTCAAGGGTTTCCTGTGGCGACCCTCTTCGTCTTCAAGTGAACCAGCATTACTTTGTGCTTCTGGTGTGATCAAACCAGTCCTCGGATTTGCGCCCCGTACAGTAAGCCTATCGTCCTTGTCAACTGCTCTCATCATGCTCCCACGTCTCACAACACCGGTCTTGTCCTTTTGCTCGTAAAATTCACTCTCTGCTGTTCTTCGTCGATTGTCTGACCTTCTGATACCAGATATGATAGCATCTATGCTTTGGAATTGTTCAACACCATCAAGCTGACCTTTCGCATTGACTCGTCGTTCAGTGTGTTTGTAGTCTAGAGCAGACTCTTGCTCCTCCCCAGCATGGGTGTTGCTCGCGCTTCGTCCTGTGGCAGATCGCGTAGTTTGAAAGAGAGGGTCGGGTGCTGAAGGCTGCCTCTAACCAGCTGACATCACGTTGCTTGTGAGACTAGTGTCACTGTCATCTTTGGGGACGTGAGTGGTCTGCAAAGGTAGGAGGTCGAGCTTTTTCTGATGAAACTGTGCACAGTGAGGCTTGATATTCCGGTGCGGTGTGATATGTTGAGGTGATTTTGGTGTTACTCTGGGTACTTGTTCCGAGTGACATCTTCTGCCAGACATGGCCATAATGGAAATAGTTGCTATGCTATGCAAATGAAGAATGTTGGTGCTTGAATATGGATCGAGTATTAGATGGTCAGTGCTTCGAAACAGAACGGCAGGGTATGGTCGGCCCAGTAACATTAGGAAACAACGCGGTGATCAACGCTCCTTCCTTCGTCGACAATAACTGCGTATTAAGATCTATTGACTATTTGTACAAGGGTATCGTGCGCAAACGCGTTAATGAGCATCCAACCTTATTAACTAGAAATCTCCAGTTTCTCGTCTTGCCTTGTCGGATTTCAGATGACCCCATCGCTGTGTAGCAACGTCCGTGCTCACAAGGCCACTTGCTGGAGTACTCTTTCTCTTCTCTGGACTTAGACTTCCTCTGCTTCTATTCAGATCATTGATATATTGCGATTTAGCTGAAGCAAGGTTTGTTGATGCACTTTTTCGTAGGGGCGAAGCAGCATGAGAATATACACCGAGACTACCACCTCCACCAGGACCAATGCTTGGCCTGAACACTGGTTGCCGAATTGCGGTCTGCGAGCGCATGGGTGAGGACAAATCGTTGCGTGCCGGCGGACTCTTGAAAGTCGGGGTCGCATGCTGGAGCCTCACACCTGTGGTTTGAGCAATGCTGTCCGGATCGGTCTGTTGCATGTAGTTCGGATTAGGATTTGTCCTGAAGGCGCGGTTGATATTCACAGTAGGTGTGAAGGTTACCACATTGTTGTATTTTTCATCTCTTGCTTGACTGTATGAGGCTTGTTCCGAAAATTGTGTTGCAACATCCCGATACACTGGTTGTGTGCGCGGACGCACAAACTTCGTGTCGTACTCGTGGAGCACCTCTTTTGAAATATATGCAGAGTCCTTGCTCTGCTGAGAGAAGCATCTACTCATGTAGGACAGTTGTGCTGCAAGAACAGCTGCTAGAAGGATGGTGACAATGATCGTCGTGCTTGGCCTCGGATCGGATGTTGTGACTGGTAGGAACAGCCAGTACATGATGACATGGCCAGGACTGAACATACAGAACAGCCTCAATGATATTGGTAGAGGATCCCAGACTGCGATTTCCCATACATCCTCTTTTGGATCTGGATGAGCTCTAGATTCAGCTGTTTCTGTACCGAGTACCGATGACAGGAATCGAAGTGGTGAAGAGGAGACAGGCGACGAGTTCAACTTCACACGTCGAGCAGATGGTGTATTGGGCACAACATCAACAGGACTCTCGAACAGCCTGTAATGCCGCTGTCGGAAGAAAGTGTAGAAAGTGTTTAGGAGACACAACAATGTCAGCATATGCGTGAAGAACCAAGCCTAGAACGGCAATTAGCTCTAGACCTCGTAAATCTGTGAGATACGTACTGTTGCTGCGGCCCAGCCAGGACCGCTACCTTCGCCAAACACATCGTCGTAGTGCTTTGGTCTTGTGTTCACGTTTGCCCTTGCGAACATGAACAAGAGGTTCAGCACCACACCAATTACGATTGCCCATTCTTTCTCAATCCTGTCCCAACCACTGGATTCGATTTCTTCTGACAGCCACAGCAGCCAGTCGTATATGTTGTACTGTGACTTGAGACGCTCAAGCAGCGACTGTTTTCGTACATACGCAGGCATCTTCGACCGAGTTACGAAGAGCGGAGAGCATATGCAGAGAAAACATTCGATGAAGGTCGGCTAGGTGATTACTTGAAACATTGGTGCCGCTCACTGTGTCAGAGAAGTGTCAATATATTCACGTTCGCAAACGGGTGCCCGCCAATACTGTACCAACATGGAGTGGTAAACAATAGCACAGTCGATATATTGCAGCCTTAATGCCTGGCGTGCGATTCATGCTTCTACCAATCATTGTTTATTCCATGCTCGTAAGCAAAAATGAAGCTTAGCCACATGCAGTCAAAGAATGTACTATTATCGGCAACAATGTTACCTCGGAAGTGACTGTACAGTTCCATTCATGGTGCCATGTAAGCCTTAGAACACTAGGTACGCCTGACTACCTAGCTAGGTACTTGAGGAATCGTCCAAGCTGCGGGCCTGATGGAGGTTATTACTGTATTTGGTCAGGAGCTGAGACGAACAGATCCACATGGACGCAGTATCAGGTTGCTTATCAACCATACATGTACTTACAACATTCATGTTTTCGTTATAGCTGGCCTACCTGCACGCCAGATCCTCTTCTAACGGTGAAATACCTCGTCTTGAGCACCACCCATCCCATCTCTGAAGTGCCCGCCTTGAGCCTCCATCATGCCGTTCCCAGACTCCGGCACCTATCCACTGTCAAGGAAAGACATCTTATCATTTACCTTTGAAAATCCGGAACATGACCTCGATAAGCCGGTGAGTACTCGTGTTCCTGGGGGGAGATGGATGTCGCATTGTAGCGCATACTCATAAGTCGCCGTGGATCCACTCCCGCCATAAGAACTATCGGGGGAGACCACCTTGATACTGATCACGCTCCTAGTGCCTCATCTCCGCCACGAACCCAACAACAGACTTCTACACATACACCAGTGCCCTCCGCACCGTGCGCCAACTCATCGCCGGCCTTCGCGCTTCAGGCCTGCGACCCGGCGACACAGTATGTATCCACTCCTTCAACAGCACCTTGTATCCAATTCTCATCCTTGCCATCATCGGCGCCGGCGGGGTCAGCACAGGCACCAATCCATCCTACACCAAATCCGAGCTCAACCACGGTGTTCGCATCGCCAAAGTAAAGTTCGTCTTGGCGGAGCCAGAAATCTTGCCTAACATGCTCTCTGCTCTGGACGAGAATGGCATCGATGTTGGAAGCAAACTGTTCGTCCTCGACTCTCAGCCAGACCAGAAAGTCCCTGAAGGGAGGCGAAGTTGGCGTGAATTGTTGAAACATGGCGAGGACGATTGGATTCGTTTCGATGACGAGCAGAAAAGCAAGGAAACGGTTGCTCAACTTTACTATACGAGCGGAACTACTGGTCTTCCAAAATGTGCCATGACCACTCATCAGAACTTAACCGCCCAGCATCAATTATTCCACGAGGCCAACCCGCGGTCGTACCCTATCAAGCTCGCCCTCGCAATGCCTTTTTTCCACGTGGGCATTGCGCCATCGGTCTTTATGAGCGTATTGAAACAAGGTCGTGAGACATACGTTATGCGCCGTTTTGAGCTGGAACCCTTCTTACGGCTCCATGCCAAATATCAGTTGACTGAGTTCTTTGGTGTGCCACCTATGGTTTTGTCTATCGTGATGAGTGGATACTGCGATGAGAAGAGTAACAAATATAAGCCAGAGTACAGCCTGCGAAGCGTAAGGAATGGCACAGTTGGTGCGGCGCCGTGTAGCCCCGAATTGCAAGCGCGGTTCCAAAGCTTAATGGGTAAGGGTGCAACGATGGCTCAAGTCTGGGGCATGACAGAGACAACCACGATGGCTGCGATTGTGCCGTGGGGAATATCACGAGCTTGTGGAAAGGCCGTACTGGATAGTGCGTGGGGAACTGTGGGTGTACCTTTGCCGTGCATTAACATGAAACTGGTCGATGAGCACGGGAAGGATGTGACCGAGTCAGGTAGAGGGGAATTATGCGTAAAGGGCCCGACGATAGTGAAGGGTTATTTTGAGAATGAGAAAGCCACCAAGGCTAGTTGGGACGATGAGGGATACTTTCTTACCGGAGATGTGATAGAAGTGCGGCCACACAGAAACCCAGAAACAGGAAGGGAAGAGCAATTGATGTTTGTAGTCGAGAGACTGAAGGAGCTCATCAAAGTTCGAGGATTCCAAGTTGCACCTGCAGAACTCGAGGGAGTTCTGATAGAGCATCCAGATATCACAGATGCGGCTGTGATCGGGTTGCCGACGAGAGGACAGGATGGTACTGAATTGCCTAAAGCATTCGTTGTACGCAGAGAAGGGTCGAAAATGACGAAAGAGGACGTTACAGCTCATGTGAAAGAGCGGCTCGCAAGGTACAAGCAACTCGAAGGAGGCGTCGAATTCGTCGAGTCAATACCAAAATTGCCGAGTGGGAAGATACTGAAACGCATTCTGAGGGAGCAGTCGAAGAAGCAGCAATTGCAGCAAGGAGGTGTTTCGAAGCTCTGAATGCTGGTCGAGCATATTTGGCAAATATTGACTTGATCACGAATACTTGGGTAGATTGGATAAATAGAATACCTCTCTGAACCATGTAAACTCCACCACCGTAACCTTTTTCGTCTTGAAATGGTTCTGTCTGTTGTATCCGAACCACGACACTCTACAATAGGAATGAGCACCTGTACATCATTTCCGCATGTTTCTTTGTCCCATGTACACCAAAACAACGAGCAAAAACAGGCTTGCTTTGCTGACTACCAGCTGAATGTCTAAAAATCTCCTCAGTAATATACATGCTGCTTTTTATCATGTTAATCCAATTCCTATGAGCTAGGGTTTGGACTTGAGCGTCCACCACCGAATATGGAATCCCAGAAACTCGAGCCAGTATTTTCCACGGACCTCGTAGCATTTTCTGCCCACTGATCCAATGGTCCTCCTCTTCGACTCGTCTGCGTTTCCCCTAATATGGCTGCGTCTTTTGCTTGCCGTGCCACACTTGTGCTTGGTGGCAGTCTTACCTGCTGCATCTTTCCTATCGGTACAGGACGGCCTTGCTCGTCTAGACCAACACCTGCAACCGCACTCTCTTGTACAGCTGCAGGCCGTAGCTCAACCTCTGTATCACCCCGCTTGAATCTCCTCGGCGCTTGTTGTTGTTGTTGCTGGTTCTGCGACTGTGCTTGCTGAGGCATGCTCTCATCCAGCAGTCTTTTCCCCTCTGTTGTCTCGCTATTTGGACCCTCTGAACCTTTATCTCCACTTCCGAAGGCTCTACTGAATTTATCCCTGAAAGTTCCAAACCACCGCTTCTGCTTCTGCTCCTCGTCCCACTTGCCCTTCAACGCCTCACCCGCTCGTTCCTGCTCTAACAAATGCAACTGCTCGGCGCTTGCCCGACCCTCCAGAAATGCAGCTCGTGCGTCGTCTAGTTTGCCCATCTCACGATCTATCCACGCCCTCTTCTGCGTCCGATTGTGCGAGACTAACGATACCAGACCATAAGCGGCAAAGGCTGTAGCGACGGCGCTGAAACCAAGTAAGGTATACGTTGTTGCTCGGTGGGCTACATCTGCACCACGGCGACCCCAAGCGACTATTCGATCTGCGGAAGAAAGAGCTGCAACGCGTTTTGCAGCGTGTTCTGCGCGGAGACGGGCAACTCTTTCACGAGGTGTTTCATTGGGATTTATCTGCGAGCCAGATGATGGCTCTGAAGCTGTGGATTGTGATTGAGAAAGAGAGGGTGTGGTTGAGGTGAAGCGTGTAAAGGTGTCGTTTGCAGGTTTGCGAGACATCGTGAGTGACAATCGATAGAGGATACAATGATTTGGTTCTAGTTGTTCTGAGTGAGGGCGTGTTATCGTTGCTGCATCGTAGACTCGTGCAAGGGTGATGGATGTATCTTTATTCATCGGAACGCATCGTGAAATCTTTCGAAAGCTCCATGACGCCGACGAATCTGGCCGAAATTTAGCCGTGAAAGAGCACATGATTGCGGCGAAAGTTACATGTAGGTATTCAAGCACGACATAAAACGGTTCCGCAAGTCTAATTCCATGTAGTAGGCTGTTGCTTCAGGATGTTCTGGATGAAATAGAACTAGACCTTTATGACTGCAGTCTCATGAAAGTTACGACGTAACTACACATCTCGCCCTACCTGACACCAGCACGCCACAACTTCAAAACTCTTCGCACTCCTACCAAGCACCTAAACACCGGCAAAGATTTCTGCGACGGGCTGACCAGAAAACATCAAGTTGTCTTCCCCAGAATGTGCAGACACAAACCATAACGCCTTGCTCTTGCCAAAATGAAAATGATACTACTTAGTTGATCGAATCCAGCCGTAAATATGTTTCTCGTTGAACAATCCCACAAACCGTGTCCCAGATACTTGAAAGCTCTCCTTGTACTCGGCTCACGTTAGATCTCTCGAGTCCATTCTCTTTATGTTCGTCAGGACCAAATAATGTGGCTGTAATGTCCTGGCACTCTAGCCACACATTTCTCGCAATCAGTCCTGTAGCCCATGTGAAGTCTTGCTGTCCTGCCAGTATTGCCTATGTTGCGATTATGTTGATGCTGAAGTACTTGCTCGTTGATCATGTTAACCATCTGTGTATCGTGTTGTCGCTCACTTAGTTGACCGCCACCCTCAAGACCTAGTCCGTATGTTGAGATGGAGGTTAACGAGCTATTGCTAATCAGAGACGATCTTCCTCTAATAGGCGACGAATCTAGTGCCGGCATGTCGGTATCATCCTGCGAATGGACGGACAACGCACCAAAGGAACTGCTCATCATGTGAGAGTCTTCCACACCGACCATGGTAGCGTCTTCGGTGAACGCTGGGTCTAGTTCCGGCTCTGGACTAGGCGGGCCTCGCACTTGTGGAGTCCAGGATTCAGCGTCTACCATAGGACTCAACGAGGTTGGGTGGATGTGCTGTCGTGTTTGGCGGGTCGCAGCTGAGGAAAATGAGGCTTCAAATGGGCTGTGGGTCGGGAAGGAGGATGCAATGGGTGTTGCAACTCGCTGCTGAGCAAAGAGGGATCCTCGATGAGTTGGGCTCAGTGGGCCCGAGGTCGAACGATTTTGAGCGGGTGAATGGACGGGTGACATAAGGTCATTCGAACGGGCACGGCCTAAACGAATTGGTGTTTGGTGTTTCGACAACCTGGGAGATGAAATTTCCATTTCGACGTCAGTTATGGTTGCATCGGTACACACAATGCTAGATTTCAACGAGTCTGTGCCTGAGACGTTATTAGAATCATAAATATTGCGTGGTCGATTGGCAGTATGGTGATTTTGGGGCCATAGGCTGTTGGACTGGAGTTCTTCATCCTCTGGAATACTGTCCGGTGTTAGAGTGCCTGGTGGCGTGCCATATTGTCCGTATGCTGGCGTCACTGATATCAATGGTCGAGAGGGTGGTGACGAGCGAATTGGTAGGTGAGAGATGTTTCGCCGCTTCGTAATATACAATGGTTGTCCATTCGTAGAGTCGTCCTCGTTTTTGCGCTTCCTTTTCATGTCCAGTTGTGCCTCAAAAGCACTACCCAGACCACCAGCCGCCATTGCGTGTAATCTGTCGATTTCGTGGAGCTGTGGATGCAATACTGAGATCTCGGACGCGTGTGTATCCAGAGTCTGATGTACAAAGATGAGTTGGATATGTTCACAAAGAGCACTTGTAAAACATCTGGCGGCTAAGGATTGTCACGTCTCTTTAGAGCTGCTGTAATTGCAGGCCGTTTCTGCTACAATCTATTGGCGAGTGAGACTGTTCTACAAAGCATTTGTTCTGTCGTATGCGAGCATAGGTTCTTTACAGCCGTTGTGGTCAATGAAGGCATCTTCAAATGATGGTCCTTGAACCAACCTACTAGAAGGGGCAGATGAAACGATCGTTGTCAGCCACAAGTTTCGATCAAGGCTGGCGTCACTGTGGGATCAGCCGCCACTAACAATCTTGAGTTTACCTGGATCTCGGTGTGTCTAAGCGTGGTATTTTGGAGAACGCTCAAACTCAATATAGCCTCCTGGACCAAGATGTGAAGGGATGCCGGAAGTAATATTTCACATCCAATCATGATTCAGTTCACTACACTACAATAGTTTGGTACCTAAGGAGAAGCTCATTCACTCCTCTGAAGTCCTCCTTACTCGCAATGCAGAAGCTATCCAGATCTGGCTTTTTTACCTTGTCAGCAACACATTGAAATCAACGATTCTCATCCAGCATGCAATCTCATAGATACCTTCTGAAGGTTCTAGCCTCTGAGCGACTCAGAGATGCTAGGAGTACACATCCGCAACTACAGCACGTCGTACCGCTCATCATGGTATGAATGATGCGTCAATGGGATACATGTTTCTCATACTCGTTGGCACCACCCCTACCCAAACATGAGTAATACGTCAAGGAGGTATGAGCGTACCGCAGCCTCCTCAGCCGATGGTCATTGAAACTTATCACTTCATCCCATCAAACACTTCTCAAGCAATTGTATTGAATTGCCGTCATCATCTGCAGGCACATAGAGGTTCGTTCATCATCATGTTTCATATACGGACGTCAGATCCCGAAAAACACTAAGAGGAACCGGTGTTGGAAACCGAAATCGTCATGTTGGGTCACAGGCATGGCCATGACCGGCATCCGATACTCGTTTGCGATGGCTATGTTGTCACAATGATGATAATGTTTTTGGCTTGGTGACAAGATGACAAACCGGAGTCGTTTGTTCAAAGGATCAATTGTGTGACAAACTGTGACTCAATGAAGGGATCCTCACTACTTCATAGAAGTCGTCAATTCCTGACTTCTAAAGAACATCATTCTTTCTCACACATTCACACCACAACAACATGTCAACCTCCTGCAAGTTGCTTGGTCCATCAGTCATTTGAGCAACATGACTTTCAAGGCGTCTTTCAAACAAAACCGATAACTACTTCGACAATACGGAAGCCTCCTTGATGCCTGGGAGCACACCTTGTGGCAGACAGCCATAATTTACTTCTTCCAGAATTATCCCGGTACTCTGTCCCATCGACGAAGATGACCCGACTATCCAACATTGCTCAACCCTTCGTTGTACCGTTTTTGCCCTCTTTGAGGACCGCCCCAATACCAAAAGACCACATTGTCGACAAACTTTCATCGCCAATCCACTGGACCATATCGTCTTCGTTGACACCGGACGCTTGTCTCATGGTGGCAGAAGTACTACTTTGTAGTAAGGATTGATGCAGCTCCGCTGAAAGCACAAGAAAGAAGAGAATCCGACCAAGTCAATCAAACTGTGGTGAGAAACGCAATTCAAATAATCCTACAACCCCAAAACTAGATCTCACGCAGTCTCCAATCTCGACAAAGTGACGCCCACTCGAGACCTTCCAAAAAGGCTCGTAAGATAGATGGGACTGAGTGTCGGCACGGCAGGTTCGCCACAACCAATTCCTCATTGTCCAATCTCTACGAATAAGGCACAGTACTTCATGTTGCCGTTACAGTGTCCATAGCATTCCTGCTCAAGAAAGTCGATACGAACCAGCAACGACATACTCTCAAGCTTGTCAAAGGGTCGCCGTCAAAGAACGACACCATTTGTTGGGGTTACACACTCCTTCCCTTGAAGCAAGACACTATATATATACGTCAAGACATGACTTATCTTCTATACCTATATATCTACAAGAAGGTGATACCATGCGTATCAGTTTTGGTGTCACAACTTCTTTCAGTGCAAAGACAAGCACTTCTGGACACTTACGATAACGAAGCCAATGCCTTTCGATTATTACAGACATGGTGCCTATCATCGTTGATCGAAAATGGATTAAATCGGCTGGCAAATTCGACGACTATCAATTCTTTGTCGTCTACACAAGTCATATAAACAGCCACCAGCTGGAGCTCACTCTTGGTCGAAACCTCCGAAATCCTCGCGAGTCAGAGATGAACAGTCTGCCGTTCATCGTCGCATGCTTCGCAGTGGACTCCGGCCTCCTCGTTCTCGGTGACCACAACCAGCTACCACCAATGTCACCAGTGTACTCAAAGCTGATGGTCTATGGGTGAGACAGTGATATCGAATTGCAATGATCGAAGTACGTTACACAACGAGAGCGTGAACCAGATACGTACCTTGACAGCGCCCTCGGCGTTTTGGGGTTTCAACGCTACAAGGTTCGCAAGTCAGATGGAATTGTGTATTGGGAGGGAGAATCGCAGGATATGGCAATTGTTATCGACTAGTCCCCGGCGTTGCTGGCAATACGAAGCTCTGATCGATATTCAATCACACTATCTATACAACGTATCATGTCCATGGTTCTACGTCGATTTTCACACTTGTTCTCACTTCAGCCAACACGCTCTGGCTGATAACTTGTGTTTAGCCTTTCTATGTAGCTTTTGTCCCAGGCGACTCTCTTTTCCTCAACTATCAGTCCATTGAATATCATGAGAACTTGACCAACGACAACCCTGTTTTTTGACTCTTCCATATCGTTCTTGATACCTTGGGGAGGACTTCGTTACCTGATTTATTCTATGACCTGCACTGTTGAATCACAGCTTCGCTTCCACCTGGGTGTCTTATGTCTATGTACTGTACACGTACATACTTTCGAGATCCTACCGCCATAATTCACACTGACCACATACCAGCCCAAGGCACTCATCCTCAGACCCACAGGCACCTGGTAGCCACCTCTTCAAAACCTATGATCCGAAGAGTACTGGTATCAAGTTCGCTAATCAGCTCTCCAGACCAAACCACGACCGCGGGAACTCTCGCCATCTGTCTGAACTCGTACAGTAGCTCGACGGTTGGAAAACAGTGGGTGAGGAACTCGGTAAGCTGGCGAAGAGAACGTGGGGGGATTTGACAAGCTTGTCTATGTCTCGAAGCAAGTTGCCGAGGGTGTGGTCTTTCTTGTTGAAGAAGGTTCGCAGAGAAGATCGATATACCACTCTTCTCCTGTTCACCTGCGTAGGTCGTGGTACGCGATTTGCAGTAGTTCCTGTTTCGCTCTACATCTTGCATGTACCTGATTTGCGGTTCACGACAACCACAAACTGTAGCTTGGGACACGAAGTTCATGGGTCTATTGCGGTCACGTTAGGCATGTAATCTGTGCTCCTGGGGCACCCCGTTCCCTTCTTTTACTCGGCTATATGGTACGCTGATTGCGCTCGTATAGTAGTGTTATAGATCTCACTATATTGTCTTTGACATGACAGTCATCTGTGCGGGCTCATTTCACGGGGCTTGGAGGGTAGGGTGATAACCTTGGCTCTCACCATCTCGCCTGAACTTTTAGCCAAAATGTATCGACACTATTAGTTGGATTTTGCAGCTTGGGGAGGGCACTACTATACGGTGGAGACAATGAAAGGTGCGTGGTGAACATTTGATATTTGTGTTTCCTTTTTGCTATAACGCACTTATTTCAAGATATGCAGCCTGGGTCTGGCAGACTCAGTGCCTTCTCGAAGAAGTGTCTTGGCGTACTCCCTGTGGGGTATTTGTGGACCGCATTGGTTCAGTCTGGCAGTCCCAACCCTTCCTTCTCGCTGCCCTCCTTCATTCGCTTGGTAATTAACAGCTAGGCTGGAAGTAAACCGACTTGCGATGTTCATCAGAACTGATTGCCATGGTGTGAAGAAGTCTGGCAGTCCTAACAGACTCATCGCGGTATAGGGCCTTGAGCGCCCGGAGCCATTTGACGTTTCCTCGCTTGAGGTCTCCAATCTCGCCGAAGCTGCCAACCACGATACAGCCATCACTGAGACGAGTCCAAAGGACACTCAGTCGGTGTTTGTGGCCGAGGATGCCGGCGTGGTCGTCGAGTGTGAGATCGATGATACCCACGTCCCATTCACCGCCCTGAGCAGCGTCTACGGTGTGGACCTCCAGATTCTCGGCATGTTGTAGCTTTTGGAGGCGCATTTCAGTGATCACTTTCTTGTAGAATGCTTCTTGATCAAGGTGAGCGACGAGTATTACAACCCTGGTTTTTTCGATGACCTCCACGCCTCCATGGAGGGTCAACATTGGAACAACAAGGTTTGCAACGAGGCCAAAATGAAACTCGTTGGACTTTGATTTCGTGGGGTTCCTGGCACATCAGCTGGGAGGGTGTTGTCAGAGGACCTCTCTGCCATCGAGGAATTGTTCTCGCTCATGTCGATACAGCAGGAGCAGTTCTATGTGTGAGTACCTGAAGGGAGTGGTTAATAGATCGGATGAAGGATTGAAGACGTTGTGAGGAAATGAGATGATCTTGTGGGGTGAGAGTGTGAAAAGAGAATTGATTTTGGGAGGTGGTAGGTGGCAGACTCCATAGTGCCATATGTTTGTTTGATCGTGCAGATTAGTGAAAGTTTTCCGATAATTGACATCAGTGAGTGAAGACTCGAAAAAGCACGCTGGCTTGTTACCAGGAACGCTGAATATACCCTCGTCCGTGGAGTAGCGAGGCTGTTGAAAAATGGCATAGTCTAATGTTTCCAGCCTTATTGATATGGGAGGATGGTAGTTGAAATAGAAAATGCCCAAGTTTCAAGCTCGCTCAGATGAGGCCATGGAGTGCACCCTGGGTCTGCCAGACTTTGCTCAGGCTTCAAGAGCGCAGCTGCTCGAAAGAAGGTGAACGTAGTGGTGCAACCTTCCTCAGCTTCAAGCTGCTTCAAATGAGATATTGGGGTCAAGCTGGATCTGGCAAACCCTGTACGACCTTCAGTAAGCGTGAGCCCCTGCGATCTGTCGAGGATTGTCTGATGCGCTGTTTAGAGTGTAGGTATTTCAGTTCCCAGAGACAGCAATCCAGGCTTGCAAGGTCTGCTTCTCGCTGTTGAAACTCGATCTGAAGTTCATATCCGGAACATGATGGCAAACAAATCGCATGTCACGTGCTTGCAGAAATATAGATATAATCATATATATGTTATCGGAGGTATTTGAGCAGGGAAGGCAATGATGTAACGACTATCCGTTGGCAAAATCATGTGGCGTCTGTTAGGGACGGTGCTCTGGCAGGTTCGCTACTCGTATTGGGTACAGAGTAGGACCCGTGGATACAAGAAAACACGCACCCTGTGCTACGTTAGTGTTGACTTCAAAAGCTACGTAATATGCTGTAGCTGCTTACATTTTGATACTCTTAAGCTGCATTCTGGCGTCTTCCAGAGCATCTATGATGAGGTGTTATCAGATAATGGAAACCGTTCGAGCCTAGGTATATTGTTAATAACCCCGATCCTTTGTTAACATCGTGTGAGGTATTTTCTCGAATGTGGAGCATTACAAGGCGTTAAGCTCCTCGGATGACCTCTGATCTGATAGTTATCGGTGAAAGCTTGAGGATTATCGGCTTCTGCTTTTCGTTTGGCGTTGTTCTTTCCTGTGTTCGCAAAGGCGCTTGTAATCGCAAATCAAGTTCCTTCCATGAGAGTTGACGGCAAAAGATAGAAAAGTTGGGTCCGCGAACTTCGAAGTATCCAAGTATTAGGAGGGCGCCAGAGGGAATAAATTTGACTGCTCCTTCAGTGATTAGTATACCTACCTAGTGAAATAAATTGTGATTACCTAAACAACACAAAATCACCTCTGTCTTAATAACACATCTCTCCTAGCTCGAGACGCAAGTCCATTTCGAAAAGCCTATTACGTCCCTGTACGAACTGTAGTCTTTGTCCTCAACGTTGCATTTTCGCCCGCCTTTCGTACAATTGACTAAATCTCATTAGCGACTACGAAGTGCTATGAAACGAAGATCAGGCTATTCAGGTGGACTCCCGTACCATGTCAGCCCGTCTAGTAGCTTCAGTCTTGGCGGCGAATCCGCCCATCGGGACTCAAAGAAGGACCGTGAATTCTTGTGGTCATGTGTACTAGTCAAGTGGGCAGGTATTCTTATTCATCAAACAGAAACCACTAGCACTTATTCAGGTCTTCTTTGAATCAAAGAGCCTGGTAGACTTCATATCAGGAAAGTATGTCACGTAGTTGAGAGAGGGTAAAGGAGAGACCTTGTCGTCCACGAATGCAAGAGTGATAAAGAACACCTAGCACCGAGTACTTCGCCTCAGCGTAAACCACCGAGCTTGGCATACATGAGCTCAAAAAGTGCAAAAAGAAAGTCAAGTGACTCTCCCACACAGGCTTGAACTGTGAACCTCCCGATGCCTTGATTCTTGCAGCCGTAATAGCTGATGAATCTTAACAGTCGGACGCGCTAGCCAATTGCGCCATGGAAGACGAGATCTTGGTGATTTAGCCATTGATCTGTGCTTGATTGTTGAACAACATTTTGAAAATTTGCGATATGTGGATGCAGACCCGAAATGAAGTGGGGAATGCAACGACAGCCGAGCTAAAGCCGGAATTACATGTGTCACGTTCGGTTCACAATTCAAGCCTGTGTGGGAGAGTCACTTGACTTTCTTTTTGCACTTTTTGAGCTCATGTATGCCAAGCTCGGTGGTTTGCGCAGGCCTTCGACTTGACCAAACCCGGTGGGTGGAAGCTATATCCACTGTGGGCCCTCATACATGGGCTTGGATCCTAACAGGCTAGGTGTCTTATAAGAATTAATCAATCAATTAATCAGTAGGTACGTATACATAGGTGCATACGTTGCGGTCGAGTATATCGAAGGAATGGCTGCGTTTCTTGCGTATGGATCGTGTTCGTCACGTCTATTTCTAGATCCATGGCAAAGGCCGTGCGGTACGCCGGCCAGACGACGTTGTCATGTTCTCTATATTCGTTGAGGAGGATGCCAAGCTTGGTATTCGTCGCTGTAGTCTCACATTTCACGCACTCTCGTTATCAGTTTGTATGTTCTCTCACCGTATAAATCTGATTGAATCTCAAATATAGTCTCCATGCTCACGTTCTTGACCGAAAATCACATCCTCAAATTATATTACAAAACCATATGGTGTGATGGAATGCCTCTGGCCGGATACAATACGGTGTTCGAGCTCAAAGATAATGGTCGCCTAGCAGTAATCGGCAGAAGGCTTTCACGGAGTTGATCTTTGCGGACTGCTCTGCCTGAGCTAAGGATGTGAAATCAGTTGTCTTGATCGATCAAGATTGTGTTCTTGCAAGGTAAGTATCTGGGATTCTCTTCTTGACTTCGAGCAATATATTTTATTTCATTAATAATTAATTACTCAAATGCAAAAACTCCTGCGCTATGCAAAGAATGAACATGGTGCCTTCCCGCTATGCAAAATCAGACAGTTTATCTCGGTGATGTGAGACACATTTACTCTTGCTTCCAAGGTCCACAGATACCTCCAACCAAGGTCTGGGGTGGGCCAACGTCCATATCCTTCACCTGTCCGGGAAGGCTGACAATCACTGCACCGTCAACGCCAAAGAATGCGCAGGGGACGTTGCCGGTATTGGAGATGTGTACATGGCTGATGGACTCCTTCACGTTGGTGGGTGTCCATGTTTGTGTGGATGGAATGGTAATGGGCCACTGGTGCTGTGTAGCATCGATCAGAGTGATTGTGACATCACCGCCGGTTTGTCTAGCTTCGATGGGCTGCGGCATGGCGGCTGGAGCTGCTAGAGATAGGGCGGCGAAGGAAAGGAAGGAGAAAGCTGCGATGGACTTGGCGAACATGTTGAACTGTATGTGGAAAAAACTTGGGAGACTGATGGTGATTGTGAAGGATTGTTGTTTGGCTTTGCTTTGGGTAAAGATCGTGCAAGAACAGATAGGAGATACAAATGAAAACAGAGGTACTTAGATTGGATTGAAGTCTTGTGGTTGTAGTGAAGATTGTTGTGTGATGAGAGACTCATTCCGATGGACTTGGTACATCATCTTATAGGGTTCGCAATGGCAATACTTAGTAAATTCACTTGAGTGGCACAGGCACTTGGTAGCCTTGAATCGCTCAAATCACCAAGATATGGTGGTATGAGCAGCAATTATAGGTACTTGGGTGGATTTTGAAAGGTGATTTTGGAAGATAGCGCGCCGCAGCAGCTGGGCGCCTTGTGAAGATTGTCGATCTGAGCAAGGCTTTATTCACGTGATAGAGGCGAGGCTGAGATCTATACCAAAAATAGCAACAAGTGGCTTCAGATACCGCACGAGCACAATTTATTCCCACTGATTGCAGGCGAAGACAACAGAGCATGTTCATGAGCGGTCCAATCTCATTGGCGAACCTGAGTTTCAGCATTCCAACTGAAGTCCTCCCGCGGTCTGCTTTTACTCAAGTCCTGTGCCTGCACCCAATCCCTGCAATTTACCCAGGCTCTGCCGAAAAGTGAGCCCCATTCTGCTTACCAGTAGATGACCATTCGCGAAGATGTCAACCTCTATCTGGACTCGCAAATTAGATTTGCTATATCTCGTGTTTTTCATAATACATGTTCCCGTCATGCTAGGTAAGAAGGAACGCAGGTCTTTCTCCCTTAAATATTGAAAGAGTCAAACACACAGCGTAACGAAGGCTCTCCAGCTGACACACTCAGCTGTTGACTTGGCTGGATTTTATCCGACCTCACTCCGACCAGCGTTCACGATCTCTATCAGGGACTACTACATTAGTACCTATCGGGACCGCTTCTTCATCGCCCCTCCTCTATGGTTCAAGGGTTTCTTATTTCTTGAACTGGTGTACCATATGCCCCTGACAATATGGGCAATATTTGCATTGTTGCGTGGTAAGTCGGTTCCTGGGCACGGCACAAAATCGATTGACTTGTTCAGATGATCCACTGGTATCGTTGCAACTCCTCATCTTCGCCTTGGAAACAGCGATTACAACGTTCACCTGTACACTGGAGATGTTGAGCTGGACTGGTTACACAACCGAGGAAAAGTTGAGGCTGTGTGCTCTGTACGTGCCCTACCTCGGACTCGGTGAGTGGGCAGTCAAGAAAGGAATTCATAAACCATTGACGTGATGTGTAGCAGCTTTGATGGGTGGGGACATGTTCATGCGGCTGCGGAAAAGTGTGTTAGGCAAGGTGAAGGCACAGTAGGCTATCGTGCAAGGCCCGTACGCATTGCCCACGTCAAGCTCCGAGATAGCAGTTGGGGCATGGAAGCACTTTGCTTGATGCATCAGAGAAGGATGCCGTGCAGCCTAACGGACTTCAGAAGACGTGTACCAACACCTGCAGCAGGGCATGTACACTGCAGGCACGTGAACCGTTTGTCTCTTCACCGTGCGCATACTCGAAGCTACCCGCGCTGATGCCCGATGGTGAATGGGTCTTGCTCCTCGTGTCTATGCTGGATGCTCGTGCTTGAATGGCAAGTCGCGAAGAACGCCTTTAGCTTTACCATATGTACCTTGGCATCCGTTCCATCCGATGCATTACTTTGCCATCGCGCCTACCCACCGGTGACCAGTTTTCGGACGAAGGTTTCCGCATGTTGGGTGAGCTTGTTGTGGTCGATTGATGTTCGTTTTAAAGAGGCTGGTAGTACAAAACCCGAAAATGGATCAGAAGGTGGGCTAATGACGTCGCGGTGGCCGCCCGATGCATCTTGAACTGCAACCATGTATTGTGCCATCCAGGTGTTGGAGTTTTGTTCCTTTTTATTTCTCCCAGTCCTAACAACAAGCCGTGTTTTCTGCGCGCGTTCACTCCCTGGCACAGAGCGTTTCTTTGCGTAATTTGGCATCATATTCAATTCTTGACCTCCGTGCTCGGCCCCACTATCCCAAGCTCGACCCTAGAACCCAGTACACCTTCAAGCCTGGTCAACCTACTGCTGCGATGTCAAGATACAGAAGATCCGACATGGATCTAGCGTACGGAGATCCACCGCCAGAAAGATGGGATTCGAGCCGCTTTTCACGGGAAACTCAATACCGTCAGGCGCCCGTTATAGAAGAACGACCACCATATCAGTCGGCTAGACGAGCACCGCCTGTCTATGAACAAGATCGCTACTATGCCGAACAAGACCGCAGCGGGCCACGTGGCTATTCAGAAAGACGTTTCTTCGAAGAGGACGACTATTATGATCCAAGAGCTGGCCAGGGCGCAATGGTGCCTTTTAGACCTGAGCGCCCATCAAGACCTGCTGCTCCTCCGCGGCCCGCGATGATGAGAAGACAATCAAGCGTGGACAGGGTTGATTTTGAACGACGTCAGCCGCGCCGATATTATGACGATTACCGTCCACCTCCTCCTCCTCAACCAGAGCCGAGACAGTCCCGAACAGAATCGCGCCAATATTACGACGATGTTAGGATACAAGATCCTGAACAATACGGCGACAATGGCTTCCGCGAATACAGAGAGCGAGAATGGGTTAGAACTCGTGCGCGCAATGACAGCCCAAGCCCAGGCCGGAAATCAGAGTTTGTGGACGCTGTGCCACCAGAGGAGGTAATCGAACAGCAAACATTCGAGGAGGAGAAGACGGTGGAGAAGCCATATCCACGAAGAGGCAAGACGAGGATGCCGAAGAGATTGGTCCATACGAAGGTGCTTTTCGATCTAGGCTATCCTTACTACGAACTTGTAAGTGCTATGTATACTCACTGCCTTAGTAGGACACCAAGGCTGACACAACTCAGGATGAAAAGTACCTTCAGATCGAGAAAGCGCTTGGTCCAGAGAACATCGAAGAAATTTTTGCTAAGAGTAAAGAATATCGTGAGCGAGAGAGTAAGTTCTAGCTTCGAGGTAATTCCACTCAGGCTGACGAATATGAAGCGACCACGACCCGGCTGCTTGAAGCACCTCCAACCGCCTCGCCTATGGTCTACCCTGTGCCCGCTTCTGTTGCTCCTTCTGCGAAACCATTGAGTGAAGCTCCACGCTCGGTGCGTGAATGGGATCATATGTCTTTCACACGAGAACGCTCAATCTCTCCAAAGTCATCTATTTCACAGTCGACACGGCGGTCGAAGTCGCAAGCTAATCGTTCACGGCGAGCATCTGTTCACGAACGTGTCCACGAGACTTACGAGCGTGAAGTTTCACCTGCCCGAACTGCTCGCTCCAAGAAGTCTCGAGCCAAATCCCGCCGCGAAAGCTCTTCTAGTGATGACACTACCATCATCGAGAAGAGGACTGTCATCGAACGAGAGATTTCGCCTGCAAGGACTATGAGGACCGCGAGAACACGCCGCCGAGGTTCGTCTGTCAGTGGCACTGAGATCATTGAACGACGCAGAATAATCACAGAAGACGATCCTAGCGAATCCGGCACCTTGGACCTCAATTTTCCACTGGCCATGGTCGAGAGTCGATCCAAATCCCGAACAGACCGTGAGATTCGCGAGGAGATCAAGCGTCTTGAAGACGAACGCCGTGATCTTCGGCGTGAGTCAGAGGTTGTGGTGCGAACGCGGCGGAACAGCTCGCCAGGTCAACTTATGGAACCGGCTCCTGTTGGCGAGATCAGAATCGATCGCCGTGGCAAAGAGGTTGTCGAAGTGCGAAAAGACAAGCGAGGTAGGATGTCTCTGGTCGTATAGTCAGAAAGCCCGAGACCTAACATTCGTTCACAGCTCGCTCAAAATCTCGACCACCAGGAGCAGCTCTGCTCAAGTCAATGATGTACACAGCCACTTGACTGGCGGCCGGATTTTCAGAGAGACATCTGTGGAACATGACTGTTCGAGGATGTTAGATGGGCAGGGAGTAGCATTTCGTTCGGGTGTATTCAAGAGAAGGTGCACTTATCAAGAGAGAGACGGAAATGCAGAGGGTTTGTTTGTTGGATATCTAGAGCCAATGATTAATGACGGAATGAATGACGACTGATGAGAATGTGAGAGTTTCAGACCGAATTGCTTCCTTCATGGTATTGCAATCATGTGCCCAATTGTATTGATCTCATGTATCCGTTAACTTGTGTATGAATAGTCCACCAGACGAGTGGTCGAAGGCAAAGTAGTGACTTAGCAAGTCGTGTGGCTCGTGGGATGGTGGCTTTCAAGTTTCGTCATTCCGGAGTGAACGGGAGCCACCGCCTCTCGGACGTCTTCGAAAGCAACACCTCAATTTAACTCTTAAGATTGGTCGAGTTGACCTTTGTCGCTTGAAATGGCAACGGTAATCATCGGCGGCGGCATCATCGGACTCAGTACTGCATATTATCTTTCTCTGCTTCAACCAGACCTCGCATCGAGCCATCAAATCCACATCATTGACTCAGCATCAGAGCTCCTCCTCTCTGCTTCAGGCTACTCAGGTGGCTTTCTCGCTAAGGATTGGTTCAGCCCCGCTGTTGCTTCGCTAGGCGCTCTTTCATTCCGTCTCCATAAAGAGCTCGCCCAAGCCCATGACGGACCTCGTCATTGGGGCTACGCGCCAAGCACTGCATACAGCCTTGCTGTCGATGAACATGGCGTAGGCAGTGGAAAGACCAAGAATGAAGACTGGCTGCTCGAAGGCACTAGTCGTGCTGATGTCGCTGGCGCTTCCACTGAAGAGGACGGGGAGGTCCCATCTGGTGAAGGTGCTCGACGCGAAGAAATGCTGAACGACGATGGAACTCCAGCTTGGGTTACCAAGCAGCAAAATGGCTCATTAGAAGTCATCAGCAGCGATGACGGCTGCGCTCAAGTGGAACCCAGGCAGTTGTGCATGTGGCTTCGAAGGCAGTGTGAGGATCGAGGCGTCAGGATCCATACGAAGTGCACCACAACTGGTATTGTCATGGGCGAGCATGGCGAAGTTGTTGGTGTCAAGGTTTGTAAGGACTGCGAGGTCTTCGAGAAGAACTGCAAGAACATCGTCGTGGCTGCTGGCGCGTGGACTCCAGGCGTATTCCAGCAGATCTTCCACGATAGCAAATTGCGCATCCCAATCAGCTCATTAGCTGGTTATAGCATTGTTGTCCACTCACCTAGGTATACGAAACCTATCCTCGATCCTGCTCGCCATGGAGAACATTCGGTAGCTGGCGTCTCACAGGCTATATTTTGTGCTCCGCTTTCGAATTGGGGTTTTGCACCAGAAGCGTTTTCGAGGGTCCCTCCTGACGGTAAACCAGAGCTCTGGGTTGGTGGCTTGAACGATAGTCGCTTGGGATTGCCAGACTCAGCCGATGATACTGAAAGGCTCAAAGACACAGAGAAGATGGAGACGCTCAGGAGCGCCACTGTTCTGTTGACTGGGTTGTCGCAAGAGGGTGACAATCTAAGAACTGATGATCTCAAAATTGTGCGACATGGTTTATGCTTTCGGCCAGTCTCAGACAATGGCAGGCCCATTGTTTCCAAGGTGCCGGAACATGTCCTAGGTCACAAAGTCAAGATGGCCAAAGGTGGTGGAGTGTTCATTGCTTCTGGTCACGGTCCCTGGGGTATTAGTCTTTCACTTGGTACTGGTCAAGTGGTAGCGGAGATGTTGCTGGGACGGAAACTCTCTGCCAACATAGCACGCTTGTCACTACGATAAAGACAAGTGAAAACATCTAGTGAAAAGAAAGATGGATTCTAGAGCAGTTTGTTTGGTTTACAGCAGTCTGCCACACTGGATGATCCAACAATCTACACAATCTCTCAAATTAAACCAAGCCATATTCAGTTGTTTGGTATTTGCCATCGTGGGAACCTCCATCTCGCATTACCTACCTCAAAGCTTTGAGTCAAACTAGATTCAAGTCCGAGCAAGAGATCAGCGAAGTGATTGCGACGAGAGAAATGGCGATCCAGGAAGAGCTTTGGAAACATGACGCAAAAAAGAGCAAAGCAGTTTTGGATTACTGCTGGGACTCTGTTTCGATAGACGCTGCGATACTCCATGAGAACCTACCTCACCTGAAAGGACAAGCTTATGGCGGTTACGACTGTGTGATAAAATTACACCTCAACAATTTTCGTCCACATCTCGAAATCAAGTTGGACCGCACTAACGGTTTCTTGCTTGAAAACCTGCATGAAGGGTTTTCACACCTGAACCTGATGGACACCAGAGACGAGGCTATCAGTATACTTCTCACACAAGACTGTATCAAACAAATTCGACTTCTGGTCGTATCGCAGGAGTTCTCCGAGAACGATAGCCTGCAAATTCAAGAAAGAGGAGGAGAGCTATCGCAGACAACAAGAGAAGAAATTTGTCACTCGATTGAAGCAGGATTGCAGCCTACAATTCTGGAGATTGATTATACCGAGGAGGGCACTGTATACAAAAACCTGCTGCCGAATCCGCCACCGTGGGCTGCGCGGTTCGGTGAATCGATCACACACAATGAAATGCTACGATTCATCATCAATGGGGATGAGAAGACTCTCCATCAAATAAAACATGCGGCAAACATCATCGTTGAGCGTGAACATGCTTTGGATAAGTTTCAAAAGACGCTATGTCCGGTGAATTTTGAGCTCGAAACCTTCAACGCACGTCCTCTGCCACAGGCGGAGATATTCTACAAGAGAACATGTTCCTTCACGAACCCACGTGAATACGTCACGGCCATGTATGCTGGTGTAAGGACAGATCGGGAGGATGAAATAATGAAGATTGAAGCTTACGAAAGCGATGTTAAGACCCTGGTTCTGGTGGATACAACAGGCGACATTAGAGGCAACAGTTTCTTCGGCCTTATCACAGCGCCCACCAAGGAGGAATGTCGTCTTCAATGTGGAGATACAATGACAATCCAATTCGTGGGGCGTAACTACGACAGTGATGGCTGTATGCCTTGGCGTGCAACCATTATTGAGCCAGCCAGGATTACAAGACGAGGTATGCTACCCCTTTTGGTCTATCGAGGCGTAGATGCCAGCACTGGTGCGATTGATTCGACAACTCCCGACACCATCAACCCCAAAGATATGAGCGCACAAGATCTGCACCGAGCTGTGCAGAAAAGCGATGGAAACGAAGTGGAAATCACTATTGTCGATCAAGATAGTACACACAAAAGAATTGCTGCTGCATACGAATTCATAGGGAATATCGAGAACGAAGTTGATGCTTCAGCCTTCAATCGCCGACTAGCAGCAGTTCTCGTCGGACGACGTCCAGATCAATTGGTTGTGAAGGACCTGTATCAGCACATCAGAACAGAGATGAACGATCCTATGGCCGTTATGTCCCGCTTGAACAGCCAGCAACAAGTAGCTGTGCAGAGTTCTCGACGATTAAGAGGCGGCCTCCAGATCATTCAAGGACCGCCCGGCACAGGCAAATCGTTTCTGTTGCAGCAGATGATCACACCTTTTCTCCTCGCCGAACGACATACCATTGTCTTTGTGTCTACTCCGACTAACCATGGTGCTGATGACCTGGCGAGAGACATTCGCAGTGCATTAGATGTGTCAAAGCGCGAGCACCCGAATATCAAATCCCGCTACGTACTACGGCTTTTCTCGCCAAAGACCGAACGTGCAATCTGCCGCTCGCAATACGACTATGCGCCAGGTCCACAGCTACAGAAGGCTGGAAGTGCTAGCACCGATGTACGGAATGGTGTGGATGATACCTTGAGAGAACTCTCCGAGCAAGTACGAGCTGTCGAGATGCGCAAATTCGAAGGTGTCAAGGATATGCGAGTACAAGACATCACGTATTCGGTTGGTTACATGATACTCTGCATAACTGGTGTTGTCCCCAACACCGAGTTTCAGGAGCCTAACGAGAACCGCTATCAGAGCTTCCGAGCGATCTACGACAAGTGGAGAGCTAAGAAACAATTGGGAAACGATGAGTTCATGGGTTGGCAGCGACAATACGACGAGCTGTTTCTACAGACGCTGGCCGGTGCTTCGGTCGTTGTCAGCACGACTGCTGGCATTTCGGCCTCGTACTTATTGAATCATGTCCAGCATGAAGTTGTTGCGGTCTTTCTGGATGAAAATGCTCACGAGAGGGAGGATGCTCTAGCACCACTTCTTGCGGCCCCATTCACACTAGATCCTTGCATTGTCATCGTTGGCGATCAAGAGCAGCTCGAACCACAAGTCGACACTGCTCAGAAGACGTCATATGCTCCAGTGCTTAATGCCTTCGCTCCACAACTCCAAATGTCGTTCATGACACGCATGGTGAAGCTTGGTATGGAGTACACCATGTTGACCGAACAGTATCGTATGGTTGAAGAAATCGCGGAACTACCTAGCAAACTGACTTACGAGAACAAGTTGATCAATGCTACGTCGACTGCACTTGTCAATCGTCCAGTGGCTGTGAAGTTCCGCGAACTCGCCACACTGCGTACTGGCCAACCATGCAACCGAATGTTGATCAACATAGCCCCGAGCACGACCAACGAGACAATTACCAACGAGACTGGCTCCAAAGGCAACGAATGCTTCGTTGGTGTCGTCAGCAAATTTCTCAACAACCTCCACTCCATATTCCCTTCCGACACCACATTCGCCATTCTGACGCCTTATCTACACCAAAGATCCTTGTACAACCGCATGAAGCAAAACTTCACCCGCCTCAACCACCCGCTCAGCCAATCCATCACAGTATCGAGCTTCCAAGAGTTTGAAAAGCTCACCATAGGTACTTTTGATGGCAGTCAAGGTCGCCAATTTGACATTGTCATCATTGATCTCCCAGTTGACGAGAACATCGGCTTTCTGCACGATAAACGACGACTTAATGTCGCTATCTCACGAGCTCGAAATGGATTTATCCTAGTCTGTGATCGCAAGACTATCGAAAAAGCACGGGGTGAAGCGATTTATCTACGGGCGTTGCTGAAGGAGTTCGAAGGCAAGACTTGGAATGTGGCGGCCTGAGTCTGGCAGACCCAGCTACAGCAAGAGGTCACGTTTTAGAGAACGCTAACAGCACCCAAAGTGGCGTGTGCTTAAGACGTTCACAAAATGGGCCCGGTGCAGCCAAGGCCAGAAGAAGGCACTTGGGTAGCACCCGCTTAGGAGGGGTGCTGGGTCTGGCTACTTCATCAGTGGCATATTGTTATTAGGCATGAATTTGCAGGTGTGGACGATGCGTTTCAGTTTAGCAAGTATTCTGTGGATTACGCACAAAAGTATCTTAGACTTATCACAATACATGCAACCTTACCATTCCAATTCTCAAAGTAGTCTCACAGCGCCAACAGGAACCGCTGACCAAGATCTCATGCAGCAAGCCCTGTCGTGCCGCGCGGCCCGAGGGCGGGCCGAGCTCCGAACCTTACCTTGTAGTTGCAAGCCCGAAACTTTGAGCCAATAAGAACCAAGGACCCGTGGTGTAATGGTTAGCACACAACGTTTCCTCCGTATCCTCAGTTTCTACATGTACTATATATATATATATGCAATAAGACCAGGATTACCCTAGAGTCCTTCCAGAGCCTGAGTCTGCCAACCCCAATCGGTCTGGTTGCTGGCGACCAGACTGATGGTGCCATTTCCCATGTCGTTGGTATCAAACCAATCACTGGTCCTTTCCCGGTACCAACACCACCGGAAGGACTGCCAGTTCGACGCTGGCCCCTATGAGGGTGTTGTGGTGTGGGTTCAAGTCCCACCAGGTCCGTCAATCTTTTTTTCCCCTCTTCTATCTTTTATCATCATTCTTTTCCCCGATCCTGTCATCGTGAAGGGCGGCGAAATTATTCCGTAGGACACTTTACTCGAATCTCTCCTGCGGCGTCCTCCCCGATACCTAAATTCTTAACCAACTCGCCATTCCGGAAGCACAAATTCGCCTGCATGAAGGTCACTAGCTGTAGGACATATCGAGCTATGGTGTCCTCCTCAACAACTGAATACTGGCTGAAATTACCATTCCGAAAGCACAAATTTGGGCCTCATCAATGACGCTCGCCAAGCAGGAAATGAATCAACGGTGTCCTCCTCGAAGACCAAAACATTGGTTCACCTCCTTGCTTCGAAAGCACAAATCTGAGCTGCGAAAGCTTACTAGCCGCAGAGCAAGTAGACCTACAATGTCCTCCCCGAGGTCCAGATTTTGACTGAATAAATCAGTTAGAAAGCACAAGTTCGGCTGTATAAAGCTTTCTCGTCAAGCAGTCAATGAGACAATGGCGTCCTCCCCAACCCCTAAGTCTATGGCCAACTTGTCATTCCGACAGCGCAAATCTGTGCTATATCAAGGTTGCTAGGCATGGAACCAGCGAGTCAACGGGGTCCTCCATGGGCGTCGTATCATGGCTGAAGTAGTTGAGTTTGAAGACCCCCTATCAGCCATGTAGCGATTGCCAGTCATGGAAGGACATTGATTTATGGCATCCTCCTTGGTATGTAAGCTGGGCTCGGCTTCGACTGTGTCAATGTGCATAGTATAGCATGCACTCCGGCTTCAGGACGTAAACGACGATCTTCAATGGCAACGGTGGTTGCGAACAGTGGAGACGGGCTTCGACTTGAGATAGAAATAGATTGATGCAGGATATGATCATCAAAGACATGTATTGAACGACAGGCTACCTACAATGCTATTCAATTTCTTCCTACTTCACAAAACACTCCCCATCAAAAGCGGCTCATCATATCCTTCCTCACAGTCCACATTCGGGCTCTCTTCCCTAGGATGTACATAGGTATTGTGAAAAGCAAACAAGCAATTTGAATACCTCCAATAGCCACAAAGACCCGCTTAGGTCCATCAGCTCCCAACCAATGAGGAAAGAACAAACTCCAGACGAGACCATGAAGGATGTTCTTACTGAAGTTCAGCGTGACCAGTGCTTCACCAGCATACTGCCGATACGAGTCAACACAAAATGTGATGGCTGTCGTTGAACCGAGCGAGCATCCGAACGAAATCACACCGAAGAAGATGGTCGGCACAATCCAAGCGTCGCGCTCCTCAGCAGACCATCCAAAACCCATGAGACCGATGGCCGTGGTGATGGCAATAGGTATAGCCATGACCAGACGAAATTCCGGCTCATAAATGCCGTGATTTCGGCGAGCCATGAATCGGACAATCACGTCTGAAAATTTGCCTGCAACTGCTGTTCCAAGAATGCCACCAATGAAAGGAGACATATAAACAAGACCGACTTGCAAGGGGGTGAAGTTGTATGAACCTCGGTTTTCGTAGATGGCGGCCACGGATTCGGATAAAACGATAAGCCATCCGACTGACAGTGAGTACACCAAAGCAGACCATAACACAGCAGGATAAGCAAACAGGATGAAAGGACGTATCGCTGCTCGCCACCAGCTCTCGTGACTGAGTCGACCATTCCAAGGATTAAGAGTCTTGACCCATGGTTTCGCCGGCTCTTGTTTCAGTCCAGATGTGTAGCTCTTGGAGGTAGCTTGCCGCGTCACACTTGGTTTAAAAGTAGAGGTACGAGTCGCACTCGCTTTAGAAGAAAAGGTACTTGAACTTTTCATCGAACGCTTGATCGAAAGTTTGCTGAAGGTAGAGCTTCTGGTATGTGACGACTTCCCCTCGAGTTCAGTTGATGGTGATACAACATCAGGTTCCTCACTCTTCACAGCAGAGTCTAGATAGTCATTGTTCTTCTCCACCTCGTTATAATAAGGTGAGTTCAGGTTGTGCAGAGTTGGCAAGCTTGGATCGTCCTTAGCGAAGTGAACACCTGCAGGTGGCGAAACGGTGGTTGGATCGAATGGTGGTGGAAGCTGTATACGCATTGGACCTGGTCTGGCTGCGCCATCCATCGATACAACTGCAGGTCTCGTGGACGCCTGACTGCTAGTTGGTTCACGCGGTTCCATTTTGAGGTACTCGCTCGGAGAACGAGTGATTGGGGAGTTTGGTTGGGAAGAAGACGAAAACTTCAGAAATTTTTGAAATCTTGAAGCACTAGTTCTGGAGGTTGATCGACGTGACAGGGCCTTCGGTCGAGGTGTTCTGTCCCAGAAAGTCTCAGGTACGAACAGGAACAATAATACACCCGCAAATGCAACAATCGCTGCTAAGGCGTAGAAAGCCCACCGCCATCCAGGACCTTGAATGATAGCAGCACTGACCAAAGGCACCAAATTCTTACCACCTAGCAGCAAGAGTGTATAAATGCCTATGCGAAACGCCCTCTCATGTAAGAAGAATATTTCAGTGATGGTTGCTGAAGGTAGACACTCGACTGGACTTACCGCTATGCCTTGGAAGACTCTAGCGGTAGCCAGGTTGGTGTAATTGGGAGAGAGACCACACCATAGACTGGACACAATAAACAAGATGGCCCCTAGAAGATAGACTGGTCGTTTTCCAAGCAGAATAGCCGTGGGCGAAAACAAAACTGAGCCTATACCAAGACCCATCATGTACAAGCCAGTTGTCCGTGCTACTTCGTTGTAAGAGATGTTCAAATCGTTTGCAACTTGATGAAAGCCGGCAGCCAGTATTGGAGTCACTCCACCCCCGATCATACAGTAGAAGCCAAGCGATAACAAAGCAGCATTGCGCCTCCATACCGGCCAATTCAGAGGATCATTCCCGGAGTCGTCCGGTTGTGGATAGAGCACAATTTTTCCATCTCTTGTTCTCTTTGTATTGGAGTGTGAGCGTGGTCGATTGACTCCAGCGGGCACTGAACTCCTATTGGATTCGTGATGAAGACCGAGAGGTATGTTCCAGGTTGAATTTTTAGAAAGTAGCACGACGGTTCCAGGTACCTCGCCGGTCTCCTTGTCTGCTAAGATACCCCAAGTCCTCTTGACGTGTCTGGGTTCGCCTGCGAGTGTAGACTTGTGTTCTTCTGCGGTTGGAAGGATTTCATGATTCATACCGTCCGCGCTATTTGAGGATTGCATCGGATCGTACGTCGCAGACGGTGCAGCATTGGGGGAATTATGATCGAGAGAAAGCCTAGGCTGGTTCATGTCTTAAGGTTCTGTAGGTATTCTTTTGTGTGTGCTGAGATTGGAAGGTGTTTCAATGGCGGTTTCGTCAATGTTCAATGTCTTAGGTTAACAATGAACAAAGGATTTGCCAACCTCACACCATTGACAATGGCGGCTGTAAGAGAGGACAATGTAGGAAATAACGTATGAAAAATAATGTATGAAAGGATGGAACTGCCGATAGGATCAGGGTATGAGGGTTATGGATGCTGGCAATAAAGGATAGAAGGAGGGCGGACTATACACGGTCAGCAGCATTGAAGCAGAAAAGTGTTGAGTAGGCATGGCTGAGGTAGGAGCATTCTTGGTAATTGCTTTTCATTTTGTCATGTTGCGAAACATCCAGTCATATAGTGATAGCACATGAACCACGTTCATCACCGGATCTACCATGATTGTCAGTTATTGGATCAAAATGGCACATGAATATGATGGAATGGTTGACAGCAATCGCCAAGATGAGAAAAGAGCAAAATGACCACCATAAGCGACATTCCTAGCGTGTAGTGCGCATGATAAGGGTCACACGTGCTTAAAGAGGCTCTGCCGCCACGCCGAGACTGAAAGGACTGACCACTTATTATTGACTTTACTTATGTGACAGCGACACGGTATGCGATAGGCACGCCGAGGAAGACCTTATCAGGCGGCGACAGGGTGCTGCTGACTGACTTTTCAACTAGATTGGTACATGTACCTATCAGTAGTGTTAGACCAAGATGGTCGTTGAACCTAGTCCAACAGCACGATAAACGGTCACCTTGACTTCCTATGCTTTGCCGAACAAGCTGCCTCGAAGTGCGAAATCAATACAGTACTATCCGTGACCGTTTAGATTCTGAATATACCAGAAGCTGGATTCTATGCCTCTTGAATCACAGAAGTGCTTACTCAAAGAGGGCAACATTATATAGTGCCATAGTATGAATGTTGTTACTCCTAACAGTAGCCATGTGAAGACTGGTCATCTGATATGAACATAATATATACACCAGGAATGCCATACGTTGCAATCGTTGGTAACAATAACACGCTCGCTAAAACCACAGAATTGAATCAACAATTGTCACCTTCTGTCAGACGACAAAAACCAGAACGCCCACCCATTGAATATATTGCCCCATCGTTCTTCATCACCGTCTATAGCAACCTCATACCTTCTTAGCACCAAACAGTCCCAAACCAAGACACGTGTCGCCCTCCTTTCCACCTCCACTTTCGAGCATTTCCCATTGTTTTGGGACAAACTCGACAACACTACCTTTGCCTTCGTGCATCATGACAAGTCTCTGACCATCAAGTTTCTGCATACTGGTACACGGATTCATGCTCCCAATAAGCCACTGAATTCGAGCATCACGCAGTCTATCCTTCAAAATTCGTGTGCAGAGAACTCTTGATTCCTCTGATAGATCATCTGCTATCGTTGCTGCCATGTCCAAAGCAAAGGCCATGCACTCCCTCACTTTCATTTGCTGCGCTTCCTCCATTGTTGTTGACTGTAACACTTGTGAAATGGCCGGCTGCGTAGCAATACTAGCTAGAAGTGCTATCATTTTGATCTGTTCGTTTTGTGTCTGTTTGGCTGGCACTGCATTCGAGTCCAGTGTAGGCTGAATATTAAACGATCCGATTTTGATGCTCGCGAACTTGATCAGCATTTCCAAGTAGTCCAACATGCCAAGAATGCTTTCTCGATATCTACCTTCCCACTGCGGCGTGAATGAGATGTTCTGTGGAGCTGGTGATATTGGCGAAGGAGCCGCGGTAGTATATGCAGGATTGGCCGCGGTGACTTCCATCTTCCCACCAAGAAGTTTGGCGATCATGGTCAACTTCTCGATGAGAACAGCCATGCTGTTGCCCGAGGATGTACCTTGTGTAACCGGGCCTAAAGCGATCAATCTGTCCACAGCTTCTTGACTTCTCTTTCTCTCCTCTGCGGTGAAGATGACAGGCTGAGTAACAGCCTTGCTTTGGAAAAACTTTGGCAATGCATCAAAGAATTGTCTTTCAGTCATTCTTCTAACTCGTGATTGGACCTCATGAGGGAGCACGCTGAGAATAGCTTGCATAATTCCTGCTTGCAATGGCTCATCACCTAAAGTCAACTTCAATCTACCGAAAGTCGTTAGGCTCAGTCGTTCGACCTCAGTTTCGTCGAGCAAGCTTGTGTTGTCCGAGTTCATCATCGAGAGGCGATACTGACAGAATGGCAGAGATATCAGGTCAATCTCGTTGATCGTGCGTTCTGCCATGTTCTGACTCTTCGCTTCGTTAGTTCCCGTGAGGCGGTCGATGATCTCTGGTATAGTCTTTCTTGCTGCTGGTGGGACGGTGCTGAGCTTCTTTGAATCACTCAGAATCATATAGAGGATTTGGGCGACCTCCTCGACTGGAATGTCTTGCATGGCGCATTCTGTGGAAAGTATATCAAAGGCACGTACAGGATTGTCAACAATCAAGTGGCTAGCGCCAACTTTGAGGACGTAATACTGTTGTTGGTTTTGACCCTGGCTCGAATGCGGCAGCATCGCTGAACGTATCAACTCTCTGATGGAGTTCTTACACTGCGAAGCCGGAGGTGCTTGATCGGAAAGGGCAAGAAGTACCTCAATCGATATGCAACGAGTGTAAAGCAGCTCCAGCACGATCCCTTGATGTGTACGAGACCAAACCACGGAAAACAACCTTCCTACCCATTTTTTAATGAGAAGATCGGCTTGTGACAACCTAAACAACCTCAAGCGCGCGAGTAGTTGGCACAGAATGAATGTGCTATGTCCTTCGGCGTCGTTACCGCTCTTCATTATTCGCCCGATGAGGACGGTGAAGAGAGAGATCATGGTTTGTTCATTCATGTTGGACTCAGCTTGCAATATTGCTTCAAAATCGTCGAGAAAGGTCACTCCAGCTTGCTGCAAAGATTCGGCTACACCATCACTGAAAGGCGAACAGGCAGCTAGAGCTCGGCCACGGTCACCTCGAACAAATTCGTTCTGCAGTGCTCTGAAGGGAGTGAGTTGACATGGGTAGTGATAGCAAAGATCGAGAAGGGCTGTTGTAAAGAGGAGTATCGATGGTCTTGTGGAACGTAAAGCAAGGTAGGCTTGGCCATAGAGTTGTTGAAGCGGCTCCAAAGCTCCAATTGCTGATAGTGCTGACGCATTGCAATGGATAGTATCGACCAAGGCGGCTAGTATGGTCTCTTGCTTGGTTTTGGCAAGGATATGCAGTATGTCTGCCAACGTAGAGATATCTTCGGCTGCTTCAACCGCATCACGAATGATCAAGAACTGATTTAGTGTGAACAGTCGGCTTCCAGGCAATGGCGGTTTCCCGATTATCTCGACTGCAGCCAACTCTGCTAGGAGTAGAGCCTCCGTGCGTAGCCATTTTGTGAGCTCGAACCTTGTTTCCCAGTCAAACAGCTGCACCACTCGCATGTCAAGATGGTGCGTTGTTGGTTGTGCTGACTGAGAGTCACTCTCGAGTACAGATTGTATTTCAGCTTTGAGAATTGCAGCTTTGCTGGAGTTTTGTGAGCTATGTTGACCTGTTCGTTTCAACAAGTGATTCTTTAGGGTTTTCAGATGATCCTCAGCCTCATTCAGGTACAGATCATTCAGAAGTCCGGCACAATCATACATTTTCATTGGCATTATGCTCGAGTCCATGCTATCCGACCGCGAATGAGATACTCCGATACTGATCCATTGCAGGAATCTGCTGTTAGAGAAGTTCCTGGCACGTGACAATTCTGCAAGCAAATGTCGATAGCTATTAACGCAGATTGTGGTGACCTTTCGTTCTGTAGTGAAAAATGTTAGGAGCATGTTGTCAATGTCGTGACCAATCTTCTGCCACCTTCTCAACAAGCGAGCAACTAGATATATGCGACTTCTACCACCCCTGAAGCTAGTCGTAGCCCATCGGAGACATGTTTGACCTAGGGTGTTGAAGTCGGAGCACTGGTTCAGGAGGTTCTGTGAGAGCTGGCTTACATCGAATGGAACACTAGCTTCGTCCAAGGTTTCGAGTATGTGTTTTTCACTCCCGTTCCTGACCTCGTCTGTCCTACCCTCAAGCAAAGATTCGTTACGGCTCGCGATATGTTCAAACGTCTGTCTATCATCGCTGTTCTGAAGATTGAAGCATGATCTCAATGTATCCTGCAATTTCGTCCATTGATCTGGCATAACAAAACACCCTGGCCTAAAGCTTGCCAAACCATATATGATGTGAGATAATCTGTCTCGCAAACCAACCTTGAGAGACTTTAGTGAGTCCAGCTCTTGGAATCGGAACACCAACGCCTGAGCAAGCTGTCTTGCCCGTTTGCGAAACCTAACAAGGTCCAAGCGATGCTGCTGAATCAAAAGGAGCCATGTACCCAATTGTTCCAATTTGCAGGTTGCAAACGATTTGACAATCCAGTCAAGGAAGACATCTCTGTTCAGCAAATTCTCCTGAAACAGCCTTGCGCAGAGCTCGAAGCTATACCTTAAATTTCTCTGCCATTTCTCCGAGACAGGCTGGATAATTGCAGTTTCCAGAAATTGTTCAACATTGGCTGTCCAGTCACGCGACCACTTATATTCAGCACCTGCCGTGATGTTCGGATTGACGCCTTTTCGCTTGAGAGTCCGAATTTCGTTTGCACCAACACATTTGACAAACCAAATAGCTCTGTTGAGCGGCACGTTGTGAACCAGACATTGTTCAAGCAGAGCCTGACCACGTACTCCTTGCGGGATGGTCCTGCTGAGACGACGAAGTGGGACGGTACTGTCTGCAAGGTCGGCTATCCATGATTTTCGTTTCGTCTCGGTTAAGGTCACTCTAGGTGGCGGTCTAAAGGTTGAACCTGAACCAAGCGCACCATGCTTGGACTTCTGTTCTATCAATAACGAGAACAAGGCAGATAGACTGCCCATACCAGAACGATGTTTGAATGCATTGTAGAGTGGTGCTTTGGCAGTATTCAATTCTCTTTCTGGTGGCTGAGGCGCACGATCGTAGTAGCCTTGCTTCACGTTTGTCTCATTGATGACATCCTCTGGATGTTTTCCGGTCCATGGAAAATAGTCCGCTGGTTTCTTTGGCTCGAGGATAGGGCAGTCGGAGCTACACCGTAGAGTATCTGGGGTATTTGGTACTGAAATATCAGCTCTCGTGCGACAAGAAGTTCTGACCTTGATCATCGGTGGGTCAACCGGCACTTCATTGCCCCAAGGTGGTACTGGTAAAGACGGCAGGTGTTTAGCTCCAATAACAGAGCCACTTTTGCTGACCGCATGGTCTGATCTTGTAGCGGACCAACTTGCAGCAATATATCTAGCATTCTTCTGTTCCGTGGTCTGCGACTCTTCATTGGAAAGGCGTCCATCAACGGGGAGCGGGCTTGCAGCATGGACTTCTAATTTCCTGCGCTTCAAAGGTCTTTGATCGTTGTCCGAAGCCACTGATGGATCGCCAGTAGTGTTTGGATTGTAACTCGTGGTCCGTGTAGGCACAGAGGGCAAGCTACGCTGTCGGATCAAGCTCTGAGCGTTGAAAGGAATGGGAGGCGGCCGTGGCTGCGCCGGGGGATTGGAAGTCATGACCGGTACATGTCTGCGAATGTCCTCGATATAGGACGTATATTGTTGTAGTTGTGATCGAGCTTGGCTGTTGTCAAACAGGCCTTGCTCCGGGATGGACGCCAGATCCAAGCCAGCTTCGTCAGTTTGCGCACAGACTTGGGCTGTCGAGACTGTTCGAGTGCCGGCGAACGAGTCCTGCTTTCTTTTCTCGGTTTAGGCAGGAAGCCCAATGCGATATCTCGGCGTCGTAACGAAGGGGTTGATGACGTGTTACAGCAATATCGTAATGCTTAGATTCGACTCAATAGCTGGTTACACAGTGCGGAATTTGAGATGGAGATTGACATAGCATAGTTGGTGACAAGAAGGAATATGATGGTGCAAGCAGACCGTATGTTGTGAGTACTGTACACAACCAGGTTAAAGCCGGCTAAGGGAAATGTCGGCCTTACTGGATCCCACATTCGATGCAGACCGCATTGTGCACGGATCCAGAGTGCGTAGCCGGCAACCACGAACAGTTCCAGGTATCAGAAACATGGGTAAAGGCAGGCGAGCAGGGGCCGAATTGGCAATCGCCATTTGTTCTCCGCCCTGGATACGGAGTAGGTGGTTGGGCCGATTTGCCTGCATGAAGCCATACCACGGTGAGCTGGCGGCAACAGAGTTTCATGCCTACCTAGGTAAGGTAGCCTTTCGGCATGGCGGCAACTAATCAGCCCCTAAAGCGTTCAGCTGTTGGCACGGGGTTCCTCGATGTCATAGGCAGGCGATTTCTGACTTCGCTTGCCGGCCCAACTTCAATCTGGCGTGGTCCAGAACTGAACTTGGTCATTTTGCTGATTCACGGGACACTGGAGTGCGACAAATGCCGAGCTCTGATGGTGGTGTATCGCAACGCATCTCGTGTATGGCTGAGATAGCTTTCGTCTTGCTCATACGTCCATGGTGCAATGTCAGCAGACTCGCACGTTATATCAGATCCGTTTGAGATACGTGCGTACACAACTTCATGATTACTGCACTGCTACCCTTGCCGAAACGTTCCTGTTTTGAGTTCAGCTGGCCACCATCAGTGCGGTAGACATCTACTATAAAGTTTGTGCATGCCAGCCTTGATGGCATCGTGATCCTGTGCAGAGTGGTTCGTGAACATCAAGAGAGATTACTAAATGACCTCGAGGTACAGCAGGGGCTGGTATCATTAACAGGCTGTGGGAGAATTCATAAGCACATCATTGTTACACGTTTTGAATCATAGACAGGGTGGAGGTAGTAGTCACTTAATTTGCCAGAGCTATTCAACTCAACTGCTAAACCTTCACCCCAGTCACTGCAGGCCACTGCATAATTCTACGCCAAGTCTGCTTATACTGCATGCTGAAAGCAATTCTCGATTTGTGCTTCCCACTCCGCTTCAAAGCTCACCACCATGTACTTTTGTCTAGCAGTGGCTCCATGTCCCGATTGCCAACCCACTCTTCTGCTAAGCTGTCTCTTTTCTTGTCCTTCCCTTTCCACGCGACTGCCCTGCTGCGACGCCGCTTTTGTTCTGCTGATGCCAAGCTTCGCCTGCGAGTATGACTGCTTGCACCAACTAGGCTGCCCGCACGTAACCGGCGTGGTGAAGGGGGACTTCTGGAAGCTGTACTTGCTCGCCTCCCTTTGGTCTCAACTGACTCAGCTGTTGTAAACGTGGGGTTGCGACTCGAAAGCGGAGGGAAAAATTCAATGCTGTGCATAGACGACTTGCGATCATTCTGGAACACTTCCCATTGGGGGACATTGCCACTTAACGTACCATTTGACGGTGGCTTGACTTGACCCTTGCCGCGCGACCTTGGAAGGTTTCGAAGTGATGATTTGTGCAGTAAACGTGGTAAGATTCGATCGAGCTTGTCAGGTGTAATACCACGATCTAGAAACATTTCCTCCGAGTCGGCCGATTTCGGTGATGATGCCGATGACCATGTCGAGTGTCTTCTTGAAGCATCGCACGACAGCTGCGCTTCGAGCTTCATGACAGCTAACGAAGGTCGTCTGTCGTACCGTTCAGTTGGTACGGATGGCCGCGAAGACCCCCGACTTGACGCAGCAGTATCATTTTCATCCCAAATGATCTCGTAGGTTGAACCCTCTGAGATGTACTTTGTCGAGCAGCGACGCAGGGCTGGTTTGCTTGTCATGAATCCAGGCATTGCGAGGTCCGGCTCCACCGTAATCTCTGTACGTACGGTCGCTGCTGGGAAAGTCACAATCGGATGTACGCCGCCTCCGTTTGTCCATGTGTTACGTGTGTTCTCCACTTTTGAGGCAAAGTTAGCGGAGTTGTCATCTCGGTCGTGGTTGTCGATTCCAGTCAAGGTTGACACGAGATAAGTGAGCAATCCAGTCTTTCTGCTGCCGAACGTAGGTTCTGGGAAGAATGTTAATTCACTCTTTTTCATGGATCGGTTGGTTGTGGCACGGCGGAGTGTTATCATGGCAGGGCTTTCGGCTGTGTCTGTAACAGTGGCTTGTTTGACGGTGGATCGCAACGGTGTGACACCTCGAGTCGCTGCTGACTTTGAGAGGAGCGTCCACCGGCGTGCTCGTGCAGTAGAGCTGCGTTTGGAGGAGGTCACCTCATGAACTTGAGTCTGTCCTGGCAAGGTCGTGTCGTTCCAGGAGATTATGTGGATGAGAGCTAGAGACTTGCTTCGACCGAGTTTCATTCGCTCGACAAGACTTCTGGAGTCGGCAACATGGCTTTCGCTGCCAGCTACCATCGCCGCGCTGGATTTGATCCGCCTTGGTTCCTGCGTCTGTTTATCGTGATAGTGTTTCTTTCTCTTCATGGTCAAACTCGCTCGGTTAGAGTGCGCCGGTCTATAGGGTGTATCGCGTTCGATAAGAGGCGTGGCGGGAGGAGTCAGCAAGGTCGGCGACTTAGAGTTGTTGTCAAATGCAATTGATGCGGTTGGTAAGTGAGGAGAAGAAGGATAAGACATGACGATGTTTAATCCTTCTTATTGAATGTTCTTGGAAGTAACAATGCTTGCTGTAGGTATGCAGTATCGATAGTGAGGTACAACACAGTGGAGGGTCAGATGTCGCATACTAAACCATACCCTGATTTGTAGTGAGAAGGTGCAATTGCACTCCAACGATAATGGCAGTTGCGACGGGTCAGCTATTGCCAAGCTCAGAAGGAGCGCTTCAATCAAGACCGACTTCTTTCAGTGGCCAGGCAATGACATCTGACCATGTACTATCAAGCAGCGAAGAAGCGTCTTTCACCAACCTGTACGACCAACCTTTGGCCCACCAGAGGTGGTCGAGACATCTGAAGCAAGCAGCCCAATGAACAAACAGAGCGATGGCCACAGGATCTCGCCGCCTTATAAGCTCGAGATATTGCGGTCCGGAAGTGACTGGCCAAGCAAAGACTTGCTGATCGTGTCCCAATACTGTTCGACATCTCGAAACCCTCCGTAGATGCTGTAGGCGCTCGTAATACATCTCGGTCCTCTCAATGATGGTGGCTTCGGACAACTGCGGGTCTGCGACTGCCACTCCGTCGATTCGCTTCTGTAACTTTTCGAATGACGCCTCGATGTCTGGTGGATTCTGTGGCAGCTCGGCATCTTTGGGCGGCTCGAGTAATGGGGTAACCTCACTATCCTTGAGCCATTGAGTTGTTTGCTTGAAAACAGCATGGATACCATGTATGCGATTCAAGATTTCATAGAACACAGGTGGCTCAGTATCGGAAGGCGTAGTTTGGTGTGATCCGAATGCTGGCGAGTTTGAAAGATTGACTCCATGCAAAACCTCAGGAAGCTTCTTCGAACCGAACAACCAGATTGTCAGCAAGGCTGACAAGATGAAAAGCGCGATTGCGTTCGATTCATCGGGTCTGCTCAAGGCGGGGATGTATCCTGCTAACGCAGCATTCTGATAAGAGAATGCGACTTTGATGTACTCGGCGTGGATTTCGGTATCCTCAGAATGCTTCGTGGCTTTATGCAGCGCAGCGGTCGCCATCAAAGCATGCAAAAGAAAATCGTGCTTCAAACCATGACGAAAAGTAACATCTCTCCATACCAGGTGCGCGGTGAGCCTTGAGGTCATGGTCATGTAGGTTTGCGTCGAGTAATAATGGATAAGTTCTAGGTCAAGGTGATTGAAAGTCTGCTGTTGCGGGATAGTCCTAGGAGCCACCGAGGCCGGACTGGCACGACTGTCATTAACAGAGGTGGGCGTAGCTCCATTGCTGCTGGGCAGGTATGGTGATAATACAAGATTCGTGCTGTGCTGTCCTGTTGGTCCGGGGCCGTTCGAAGTTGGCGCTTTATAATGGACGGGCGCATGATCCATGAAAGAGCATGGCATTTGACGTCTGCTACATCGTTGGCACTGTGGTGTCGTCTCGTCGCACTGGCGGCAACGTCGTCAGCTTCGGATTGAAGTGTTATCTGGACTGATTTACCTTTACGCGACGCTGTTTGCATTGATCGCAGCCATGATGGGATTTTTTATGTGATCGTCTCGACGGCATTACGGTGAGATACAGTCCTTTGATAACTCTTCGATGACATCGTGTAGAAGGCTGATTGAGGTCAAAAATTTGAAAATGCCAGCTTCAACGGCTGATGTTGACGACGGTAGCCCGGACGCTATTCCTGATATGGAACAATGTAAGGTTGTATCTCGACAGCTGAATCGATATAGTACAGAATGGCCGGTTCTATCCGCTCACCCCTGGCCTGCCGATGCTCTCACAGAGATAATTGATGATTATAGCTCTTAAACAGTATCAATACTGCGGATCACTAACCTACACCCACAAGCCTGGTTCAGGTACAATCTATCACAAAAATATATCTATCCTTTGCTTGCAAATAAGACGGTCAAACCGGCCATCGACAGCTAGACCAAAGGCTAACAACAGATGTCTAGCTATTCTAAGAAAAATCCTGCATGGCCATTCTACCTCTGCTTTGCCGCGAATCGCATCGGTGGGAAAAAGATGCCGGGGTGTACTACATTCAGCGCCAAGACAGCCAGAGCAATCATCATCCCGTCCAAGAGTAAGAATTCGTGCTCCTTTCGCATCAATGGATTTCCCCAACCTCCAGCCATTTCAGGAATGCGGTAAATGCATCGGATGAGCACTGTCAGATAGGCAAAGCCCACACTAATGCAGAACACTTTGAAAGTAGTGTGTTTCTTGCGATCATCGAGGTCCGCTTGATATTGCGGCTTCTCTCCCGTGTTTTCGACCTTGTTAGTCTTCGCTCGTTGAAATCGTACATAGAAGTCGAGCACGACAAGCCCACAGACTACCATGGTCGCCACTTGAAATGCTATTCCTGCCACAATGAGCGCATCGCCAGCATGCAGTAACACAGGGCTCTCGTTTCCAGATGCACTCGCGGCAACACCGCCTCCAATAGCCTGCAACACAATGGATCCGAAATCACAGCCCACGAAGAGCCACGGATACAATCGGGGCTTGAGCCTCGAGTGTTCAGGGCCACAATAGATCACGACATGTTTGAGCGTGAGATAAATGGCAGCAGCGACGAAAGAGGGACTGAGCACGAGACAACAGATTTGCGTCTAGTCCGATCAGCACTGGTCTATTAGACTCCTTGCTTCAACATACCTCATATCCAGCTATATTCCATGGATTGTTATGCATTATCAGCCTTCCAATGTAACCAACAAATTCACCAAAGGTGCCTATGCCTAGTGCGATGGTGTATGTCCATGTTTTTGTCCGTATGCCGATCACCAACGTGGTCAAAAGAAGTAGTCCAAAAAGCGCGGCAAAGAACGCATTCACCCCCAGGTCTGGTTCATAACCATACGTTGTCGCACTGACGGGACATTCAGGGCTGACCTCCTGGCAAATTTTGTATGTTGCACGTGGCATCGTCAAGCAGGGATCGAGACTAACGTGCTATTTTTGGTCGCCTTTGGCCGTTGAGAAAGCCGTCGTTCTTTGGTAACAGCAAAATAAAATATATCCTGTATAATGAGCGAATGAATTGGCTACAGAGTAGAGGAGGAAAATCTCGGATCGGAGCCTAAAGGCAGAATTCACATTGTCTTATGTAGCTACTACTGTATACCTATACTCGCCTGTCGGTGTGAGCGGTCATCATGAATCCAAGTAAGGTAACTGTGGCCACCGATTCGCTTAGAACACGACATCACTGGAGCCACGGTGGACCTGTCGAAAGATTGAAATGCATCGAAACGAGGCGCTCCGGTACAAGTTGGGAATAGTTTTCGAGAGCTTGGAGGCCTTTCGGCTTGGCGCGATATTATCCGAGAAGAATACGATGTGGGCTCGCGTCACCATATCAACTCGAAACATGTGTACTGTACTGTAACAACATTGCTTTTTACAGAGCTCACACACACGTCAAGCATACCATCTCTCGGAATGAGATTCGCGATTGTTTGTACGAGTCTGACTCTCGGTGACAGGAGGCTCTGAAATGACGAATGATGCATCATGCTTTTCTGTTTCGTTCCACTAGGTTATTCGACGCTTACCAGACTACAGGTAGCGAATTCGTAAGCTGCGGCCTTCAGAAGCCGTTGAGTTCTAGAGAACTTGTTACGACATGGAACTCATCAAGTCATACCCGTTTCCCTTCTGTAGCGCTTTCTTCCAAGCAGGCCGGTCTTTACACCTATCAAGCCATGCTTTGAGATTCGGAGCCTTACCGAAGTCCGTCAACCCAGTCTGGAAACCCATGTCCATGTACCAGTGTAGACAGAAATCGGCTCTTGTGGGTTCAGACGTACCCATGAACCAGTCCCGTCCCTGCAATTCATTATCGAGGTAAGTAGTCATGTTTTCGTTCTCTTTGCTCAAAAACGCTTTGTTGACCATGCTTGCGATACTACCAATGAGTGGTCGGATAAAAAACGGTGACTTGTGCCGCAACTGCTCAAAAACAAACTGAGTCATTAGTATTGAATTCAACGACGCTCCACCCAAGCTGAGGAGCTCTTCTTCGCGTACTGCATCATGTTCAGGATCTTCAAGGTTGAGCTGGAACTTCCCATCAGTGTCATATCGATTGATAAGATAGAGAGCTATAGCAGAGCGTTCGGTGATGACGCGACCAGTGGGTGTTATGAGTTGTGGTGATTTGCCTAAGGCATGAGTTTCCTTGAGTTCAAGAGGGGCCCGATGCTGTCCTGGACCAGAGGTCTGACGCTCAAACAAGTTGAGGTTGTAAGAAAAACCGGGGTAGGCAGAGCAGAGCTCTTCGAGCAGCCAGAGGATTTGTTGAGATTGTGAGTGCTGGTGGGTGGTTCAGTACCCGTGTTTACATTCGATGTGGTTCACAGTCGTAACAATATAACTTACATTCAAATGCTGGAGAGTAACTTTACCATCTGTCATCTTGTCGTGGTTAATCTGTCACTAATTGCTAATTTTGTAATATCTTGACCAGAATACACCGTACTAGAGTCAGGGACTAAATTGTGGCTGAGAACGGTTGTGGCTTTCGTCTTAGGACAGATATGTGAGGCGCAAAGACTAGCGTGGCATCTATGAACCACAAGAATAATGCCCGCAGAAGAACAGACAGATTGTTCGTTGAGCGTACTCCAGAACAAGTCGAGATCATATTGTTAAGGGCAGTCCGACTCCTACACCATGAACTGAGATCATGAAAAATTACAACGCATGAACACCACTTCCTGACAGGTTCTACCCTAACCACTGATTCCCACAAACCCTGGCTAAGTTGGTGGACGAAGCATTCCCAGCATGAGACTCGACGTGAAGGTAAGCTGACCACTACGGATCTCAGACCATATCTGTGTACTCGTAAAGTGTGACTAACTCTCTCCATAGCGCCAGCTCTTTGCGCGCTCAGAGCGTGTAAAGGGCATTGACTTCCATCCGACAGAACCATGGATCCTCACCACCCTCTACAGCGGTCACGCCTACATATGGTCGTACGAGACTCAGGCCGTTGTGAAGACATTCGAGTTAACAGATGTGCCTGTACGAGCCGGACGATTTATTGCACGAAAGAACTGGATCGTTTGCGGTTCCGACGACTTTCAATTGCGAGTGTACAACTACAATACCTCCGAGAAGATTACCTCCTTCGAAGCACACCCTGATTATATTCGATCGATCGTCGTTCACCCCACACAACCATTCGTTCTGACCGCCTCGGACGACATGACTATAAAACTGTGGGATTGGGACAAGGGCTGGAAGTGTGTACAAGTCTTTGAAGGACACTCGCATTATGTTATGGGTCTTGCGATTAACCCAAAGGACACAAATACATTTGCTTCAGCGTGTTTGGATAGAACAGTCAAGATCTGGAATCTGGGCTCTGGGCATGCCAATTTCACACTAGAGGCACACGAAGCTAAGGGCGTCAACCACGTCGACTATTATCCCCAAGCAGACAAGCCATACATCCTGACTACTTCGGATGACAAAACAGTCAAAGTTTGGGATTACACAACGAAGGCGCTGATAGCGACCCTGGAAGGTCACACAAGCAATGTGTCCTTTGCTTGCTACCATCCCGAACTGCCAGTCATAATATCGGGCTCGGAAGATGGCACGATCAAGATATGGCACGCCAATACATACCGGTTAGAACAGTCGCTCAGCTATGGTCTAGAAAGAGCATGGTGTGTCAGTTATCAGAGAGGACGACAGGGCATTGCCATGGGCTTCGACGATGGAGCCGTTGTGGTTAAAATGGGTCGAGAAGAACCGGCTGTCTCCATGGATGGTACAGGCAAACTGGTTTGGGCTCGACACAATGAGGTGGTATCAGCGATCATCAAGGGTGATGTTTCCATTAAGGACGGCCAGCCACTAACGTTACCAACGAAAGATCTCGGCTCTTGCGAAATTTATCCTCAGACACTTTCCCATTCGCCAAACGGAAGATTCGTAGCAGTTTGTGGTGATGGCGAATTCATCATATACACAGCATTGGCATGGCGTAACCAGGCTTTCGGTTCTGCGCTGGACTTTGCTTGGGGTTCTCGAGACAACAACAACGACTACGCCATTCGAGAATCAGCGACAAGTGTCAAGATCTTCCGTAAAATGAAGGAAGTTCCTGGTGGTCTCGATGTTGGTTTTCAAGCGGAAGGCCTTAGTGGCGGTGTCCTACTTGGTGTCAGAGGCCAAGGTGGAATTGGCATGTTCGATTGGGCTACAGGAAACCTTGTCAGAAGAATCGAAGTCGAGCCGAGAGAAGTCTACTGGTCCGAATCCGGAGAACTTGTTGCTTTAGCTTGTGCCGACACCACGTACGTCCTTCGATTTAGCCGAGAAGCATATCTGGAAGGTCTCAACGCGGGCCTCGCCGACGAAGACGGCGTCGAATCCGCATTCGAAGTGGTGACAGACATTAACGAAAGCATCATGACTGGTGAATGGGTGGGTGATTGTTTCATCTACACGAATTCCACGAACCGACTCAACTATCTGGTTGGTGAGCAGACGTACACGATTTCTAATTTCGATCAGCCAATGTATCTGCTTGGCTATTTACAGAGAGACGGAAGACTATACCTGTGTGACAAAGACGTACAGGTGACATCATTCGCGCTGTCTCTAACGGTCGTTGAGTACCAAACATTGGTGCTAAGAGGTGATATTGATGGGGCACAGGGCCTATTGAGCGAAGTTCCAGAGTCTGAGATGAACAAGATCGCTCGATTCTTGGAAGGTCAAGGATACAAAGAGCTTGCGCTTGAAGTTGCTACTGACCCAGAACACCGGTTTGATCTAGCTCTAGCTCTGAACAATCTGGAAGTAGCGCTCGAGATGGCACGGGCGGCCGACCAGGAACACAAATGGAAGACAGTCGGTGATGCCGCTCTGGCTGCCTGGAACGTCCAACTTGCTCAAGAGTGCTTTAGACAGGCAAAGGATCTTGGCAGCTTGTTGCTTTTGCATTCGAGCTCTGGCGACAAGACAGGGCTAAAGGCTCTCGCGGCTCAGGCTGAAGAGCTGGGCAGCAACAACATCGCATTTTCGAGCTTGTGGTTGAGTGGGGATATCGATGCGGTTATCGAGCTACTGATCAGAACCGGAAGAGTAAGCGAAGCGGTATTGTTCAGTCAAACATACAAGCCCAGCAAGACTTCGGGTCTTGTCAAACAGTGGAAAGAATCACTCGAGAAGCAGAACAAATCGAAGGTGTCAAGGGCCATAGGTATGCCTGGTGAGGACGAGGAACTCTTCCCAGAATGGGACGAGTACATTAAGCTTGAGAATGAAGCTCCACAAGAAACACTGGTTGATGTGAATGGTGCTACGGATGGTGTTGAAGAAGATGGTGTGAATGGGGTGAGCGAAGAGAACACAGAGGCTGATGTCACGGCCACTGAGGAAACATGAAACTTACGAGACATGAAGTCGACCACGAATAAATGCAGCTGATTAATAAACCTTGCCCCAGGAGATTGCCTTGGACAGACCGTGACATGAAGCTCCCCGGCGGCGTGGCTACAAAACTAAGGTTGCCGTTCATAGCGAGAGATTCACAAGCCGGCATTGGATGTCGAAGGTGCCCAACCCGTAGATTGTGATACGTACCAGGTAGCATGTGAAGATGTACGAGTGTTTCGAGCATCACTCGCCATTTCTCCAACATGACGTAGATAGGCCCCCTCAGGAAGCATCTCACAACCGTGCCGACCTCAATCAATCGTGGACGATCTGTCCTTCCTGCTGCTGAACTCCATCGATGCTTACACTGACTAGCAGGTTGTTGGCAAGACGTAATCTCATAACAATCTACAGCAAAAGCGACCGCAAAGTCTACTACTACCTGCCAGCAACGTGTATACCCAGTATGTCTACCCGAGCTAGCAAACGTCAAAGAACCGACGGGAAAGACGATGAGTATCACCTCATATACTGGCCTGGCATCCCCGGACGTGGCGAACACATTCGTCTAGCCTTCGAGGAAGCGGGCGTACCTTACACCGACACCGCGCATCAAGAGGGTGGTGGGAAGGTCGTCGGTTCTCAAATCGGGGCTTCAAACCAAGGCGATGCAAGCAATCCACCCCCTCTCGCTCCACCAATCCTCAAACATGGAGAGTACACTCTCAGCCAGACCTCTAATATCCTACTATACCTTGGCCCTCTACTCGGCTTGTCACCGGAACCCGCCGATGACCCGGTCGGTATATACCATGTCAATGAGCTCACCCTCACAGCACTAGACGGTCTCAGCAACGAACCGCACGACACACATCATCCCATCGCTATTGCGGAGTACTACGAGGACCAAAAGGAAGAAGCTCTGAAGAAGGCCAAGGACTATCGGGAAAATCGGCTGCCCAAATTTCTTGCCTACTTTGAACGGGTCCTGTCTGGTGAAGCAAGCAAGGGCGGAGAATACCTCTACGGCGGTCAGCTGAGTTATGCGGACTTGGTACTGTTCCAAACAGTGGATGGGGTGAGCTTCGCTTTTCCTAAATGTGTTGGGAAACTGAAGGAGAGTGGAAATTACGACAAGGTATTCGCGCTGCATGAGCGAGTTAAGAGTCGTGATAAGATCAAAGCGTATTTGCAGAGCGACAGGAGGCAGAAGTACAGCATGGGCATTTACCGCTATTATAAGGAGCTTGACGACTGAGGTGAGAGATTGAACCTTGGATTCAGGTATTTATTCGCAAGCTAGGAAAATGGAGCGGTGATTTGTGAAGTAAAGATAGGAAGGACCTTCTCGCCTCTGTTTGCAGTATGGACCAAGGTAGATACACGAAAAGCTGTCTCGTCGCCCGTCTTTCTGAAGCACTCTTTAAACTCTTGCAAGCTCCTACATACTGTCGGTTGTGGTGGCTAAATTCGAGACTGTATCGACTCATTCTGATGTGGAAGAACTGGAGGCTGTCTGGATTGAAGGTGACTGACGTGGTACTTGCAGTACAGAAGACTATTAGCAAGACAGATATCGGCCAGCACTGACACAGAACTTTGGACTCGTAGCTACAGTATAGGTACGGTACTTGGTGAGTTGATTAAATGAGACACCTTCCGTAGCGTATACTCAATAGGGCGTTTTACATTGCAGCTCCTGCGTAAGGAGCGTTGATCAGGCCGGTCCACCAATTATACTACCGTAATTGTGCTCATCCCTTCCACTTTAGCAATAATTTGAGCTAAAACGACAACTCCCTCATTCTATCAACTGACCAAGTATATACCGGACGAATAAATCTGCAGTACCAGCACGATCTAGAACCCGAGCCATGCACATATCAATATTTGATAACTAGTGACAAATATAGACAGCTACCGTAACTTTATCCTACCTCCAGTCCTCCACGTAGGATAGACTATATATACTCATTTCACAATGCAGCACTCTGCAATCTTTCTCTGTAGATTAGCAAGAATCAGCTCCTCAATTTTCTTCAATCATGATGAAAAACCACATCTTTTCCATTATTCCTTTCCTAGCGACCGTCTTCGCAACGCCACTACAACTTCAACCTCGCTTCGATGCATATCAATATCTCAAAGATGGCTCCGTAGCTCATGCTAACGCTCTCAACGCCCATGGCGATTGTACAAGCTTTCTGTACTTGGCAGACATAAACAAACAAGACGAGTCGTGCTGGGCCGCATTGACATACTGTAGGAAGCTCAATGCATACCAAGAGGCCTATTTCACCGTCAACGTCCAAAATGGGCAATCCTGGAGCACAGAGGGTTTCCACGGTAAACTCACCACAGGAGCCGACGTCGTCACGGATGTGTGGAACGACTTGAGCTATGGGCATGGGTGGGTGTGCAGAAGTGGTCAGAACGCGTTCGGAACGATGGCTATTTCTACCTACATAGTCAATACTTCAGGTACTCAAACCTAGATGTTGTGGACTCGGAAGACGACAAGGACGACGGACAAACATGGCGAACGTGGTAAACAGGGCAAACATTGGGTCATGTACGAGTATCGAATTCGACCAAAAGAATTGGCACGGGATGCAACCAATCAGCATAGACTTTGACAAGACACATTTGGATGCTAAGTACAGATGTACCTCAATACACCATACCTGTATATCTAAATAATACATCTACATATTAGTTCCATGTCTACAGCCAGTCAATCTCACACACCAATCCCACCCGTATCTCTAAATCTATCACAAGTATAATTTTGTGTCTCGTCCACATTTCCAGTTACCAGCTGGCCAATATACCATCTCACTTAGCGACCTGCCTCGCGGACAGGCTGAGCTTTCGAGACCCAGTAATCACTGTCTTCCTGCTCCGCTTCTCACCAGCCCGCAATGGGCAAACTCTACGCCATCTCTGACCTACACATCTCCTACAAATTCAACTACGACGCCATCCATCTCCTCAAGCCCCATCTAGAAGACACCCTCATCCTCGCCGGTGACATCGGCGAAAAGCTAGAACACCTGCACACCACCTTTGCCCTAACCACAAAGCTCTTCAAACAAGTCTTCTGGGTCCCCGGCAACCATGAACTCTACACGCTCCCGCACGCCCGCGAAGTCGCCCACGATAACAACCACATGAGCCCCACCTCCGCCACAGAAGCCATGAAAGTCCCCGAACCAGACGACATGCGCGGCGAACTAAAATACCTCGAATGCGTCAAAGTCGCCAACGAATACGGCGTCGTCACCCCAGAAGACGAATACCTAACCTGGACATCATCCAGCTCCGGCTCCGGCTCCGACAACAACAACAACCAACCCATAACCAGAGCCCTAATCGTGCCCATGTTCCTGCTTTACGACTATAGTTTCCGGCCCGACAACGTCAGCCGCGAAGACGCCCTAGACTGGGCACTGGAACAACACATCCAAGCCACAGACGAAGCACTCCTACACCCAGACCCCCATCCCACCCGCGACGCATGGTGTCACACTCTCCTCCAAAAGACAGAAGAACGTCTCCAGTCCGCGCTCGCCACTAAAGATCCCGACACGAAAGTCGTGCTCATCAATCACTGGCCTCTGAGGGAAGATCTGGTCACTATCCCTAGTATACCGCGCTTCAGTCTGTGGTGTGGCACGAAGAGGACGGATGACTGGCATACGAGGTTTCGGGCAGATGTGGTTGTGAGTGGGCATTTGCATGTGCGGAGGACGGATTGGAGGGATGGGGTCAGGTTTGAGGAGGTCAGTTTGGGGTATCCGAAGCAGTGGGAGGGTGCGAGGGAGAGGGGGAAGGGTGTGGAAGAGCTTTTGAGAGAGATTTTGCCGGGGTCGTATGAGGAGGGGGAGACGGGGGAGCGAAGCACTATTTGGAGGAGGAATGGGTGATGGGAGATTAGGATTGTGTTTGTTCTTGCAGTTGCCTGTGTTTGGTTATATAGATTTCGTGTTGAAATGTATTTCAGCGTATCGTAGGTGTGAAACGCTTCTGAAGAAAGAAATAGATACTGGACACTGATAGGGTGAAAAGTGCTTCACTGGAGTTGAGAATATTTGACATCTTCCGATATGACTTATATTCGTTGGCTAGCTAGACACCACCACTATGCTATGCTGATCTATGCTATCCTGTAACATTTCTCCAAGTGAACCAGTGGCGGTAACATTGCTGGGAATACCCTTCTTGGTGCACCTCCATCAGACAATGCACGTGACTGATGAGTATGTTTCTGCTTCCCATACCGCGGTCCGCTGGCTGTGACATCCCCTTACGAACGTTTGTGGCTGAGTAAGGGAAGCGGTTGTGGAACGTGATCGGCGTGCAGCACCCTCCATGTGCCTCCACACCTGTCCTAGCTTCATCTGAGGTCGATTTTACCATGGGTACATTCGCGACGCACGTTATGAATCTCTGTGTTTTCGCCGTCTACAGCTTCATTCATCATTCCACCCCAGATTTCGTGGCACTTTATCCAATTTCCTTCCTATTAAAACGACTCTGCTTCCACCCGAGGATTCATCGTCGGAATCGTTCTTAGCGTCTGTGATTTCAAAGATCTCTCGGACTCCTTGTATCATCTTATGGGTACCATCTGTTAGACGAACGAGCCCCTTGGTTCTGTGAATCTCGTAGGGCTTCTCCTCGCCACTTGGCCATAGAATGTCTTCGAGACATTGTTCTAGTCTTTCTAATCCAGCCTGATTCAGAATCGGTAGAGATACGTCGAGTGTGGATATAGTTGGGTCGAGATGAGAATGGCCTTTGTTGGTGAAGTCCGGAGTCTGGTTACCAGTCGAGAATGAGCTATATGCGAAGAGGTCAAGCACTGTTCCAGATAAGTCTTTGACTCGAGAATGGTTCGTAATTATTATCTTGGCAACTGCGTTGATGGAAAGGATTCGATCCTTCACGGTTTCGAGATGATCCGAGGTAACGAGGTCGCTCTTGTTCAGCAGGATGACGTCGGCGTGTGAGATCTGTAGATGAGCAGTGGACATCAACGGTGAAGCTGGGTTGTGTTCGTGGTGTTCATGCTCAGACTCGGGAAGCTCTTCTTGCGTTGGATCATCGAGACTCTTTAGAATGTTTTTGGCATCAACTACCGTGACTATTCCGTCGAGGTAGATACTGCTGCCAAGACCTTCGTCCATCCAGAACATCGGTGCAATGTTGCCAGGATCTGCAACTCCCGTTGTTTCAAGGAGGATATAGTCAAAATTCTTTTGGCGTTCAACAAGAGATTCGAGAGCCGCCACACCTGAATCCTTGACACTACAGCATATACAGCCGTTTTGCAAAGGAATCCATTCCTCTGCCTGCTGGCCATCTTGCGCCACAGTCAGTGACTTCTCGATGTCAGCAGTATTGCCGAACTCTAGACCACAATTAGCACACTTACTGGCCACACAATTCTCGGACGGACTGGCCATTCAAAATAACAGCAATCTTCTTGCCATGTTCTGCAGTCAGTATGTAGTTCAACAGGGTAGTCTTGCCAGCTCCGAGATATCCTGTCTTCTGTCAGCTAGATATCAGTACAAGAGTTTTCAGTTCATGGAATGCTGAGAGATCACATAAAACTTAAGACTACTGCCTCTGGAGGGTTGGACGTGCACTGCGTGAAATCCAGACATTGATCGTGTCAACCATAAGGACTAGCTTATGCAGGCGATGGATACTGCAACGCATCTATACTCAAAAGTCCTGATCACTTACCAGTAATGATGCTGATGGGCACTTTCTTGACAGACGTAGTAGCATTGATCGATGCATCAAGTTGAGCATCGACAAGGTCTGGTGGTAACTCTTCTTCGCTATCGGCCATTGTCACGACAGATCACTCTCGGTCTTACCAGTCCAAGACCAATAAAAGACGATATGGGTCCAGTACGGCCTGAGATGCAAGATCTTCTCGCCCTTTCCTAGTAGCTTATGTACTCGCATATTGATCGAAGAATTTGACGAAGGATTGGTGGACTTCCTGAGGCAGGCTTCACCAGGTTAAGGCGACAAGGCAGAAACTATGCTACTAATTTGGACCGCGTTCAAGCGCGTGCAGGTTGTTCTTTAGCATATGGTATGCGAACAGACACGACCTAAAATATCAAAGCAGCATATACTATACACGAACATTGCAGAATGTCTGCTCAGTCGCCTGCTCGTCTATCTTCTGCTGCATCACCCTCAAGCTCCCAGACGAGATTACCATCACCTCCACCATTACCAGAACTGCAATTAGGCCCTCAGAGTCCATCTATAAATGCCCCGAGTGCCGAAATTAGACTTGATAATACAGCAGCACAAGATGAAGGCGCTGCACGAAGAGTACGACCAGGTACAAGCGCAGTAGAAATGGCAAAGGGTCCGCCTTTTGTACCATTGCATCAGGTAAGGAGATGTTCACTGCCTCGTGGTTCATGCTGATAGTGCAGCTTGAATCACCTTTCCAGTTGCAAGAATACCTTAAATCGGCATATTGTAAGGCAACATGGGAGGGAGCTTCTGATACAGTGATGCCGATTACCAGAGAAATAGCAATGAAATTGGCAGCTCCTCCTCTACAACAAGATACTGGTGAACCGGTCGATCGCAACCTATGGCTCTACGAATTATGCCGTTTCCTCGTACATCGAACGAATCGCTTGATTGTTTCATTCTTCGCTGATACCCCCCCTTGCTCGGTTCAGACATGTCCGGAGATGCGAGCATCAGAATGGCAATACCTTTGCGCAGTTCATGAACCACCCAAATCGTGTTGCGCCATTGACTACTGCTGTCACACTCTCGACTGGGCTGCCAATGTACTCACAAGCTCGAAGCACTTCCCTTCACGGTTGGCTTTGGGAGGCGAAGGAGGGAATGCATTTGCAAGCATGAAACAATTGACGAATATCTTCCGTAGAGTATACCGAATATATGCTCATGCATGGTTTCAACATCGAGAAGTTTTCTGGTCACTGGAACAGGAGGAAGGTCTGTACAAGTTTTTCAAGACAGTTTGTGATGCATACTCCCTGATACCCGAGGACAATTACACCGTACCACCAGAGGCAGAAGGAGACCGAGAAGATATGGAAGAGACACCCGTCAGCGAGCACCCGCGCGATGTTCAAATCTTAAGAAATGAGACACCTGTAAATCAAGTCCCAAAGACATCTCCAACGAAAGAAAGTGAAGATTCGGCTACGCTACCTTCGACCGGCGCCACAACCCGAAGACATAGACATACTCCAAGCACGGGCACGCAGGTGACAAGCATAGCAGAGGGTGCGGAAGAGGAGGAGGAACATGGTACAGACGTGACACGAACACAGATCTCGCAACAAGTACTTGCAGACCCCTCAGCGACATCAACGAACACAACTCAGCCACAATCTACCTCATTTCCACCAAAAGCGCCTCGATCTCCTCCGTCAAACATGTCAATACCCCAGACAGATATCAGTGTCGACCTCAGCGCTCCAGCAGACCCCACACCGACTCCGGAAGACCACAAGTTCGACTTTTTCGATGACGATGTTGGTGCCCCTCCTAATGCCCAATCGGCTGCTACTCCTGCTACCGCTCCATCCTCCGTCAGCGAGACATCTGAACAAGAACGACCCGTAACGCCTCCAGAACCGCCATCACAATCACAACCGATAACTTTAGATACAGATGAAGAGCCAGCAACACCCCTCTCGGCCATCAATAGAGGGCAATCCCTTTCCATAATAGGGCCTGAAACACCTGAAACAGGTGTACGTCGCGCGGAGGTTGGAGACATTCTTCACTCCCCAGGTGGTGGAAGCATACGGACTATTAGTGACGACTTTCTTAGTGGGATACTTGCGCACTGTGATGTTGGTGATGATGGCGAACCTCAGTACCCCGAATCGAACAAGGGTGCTGGCAGCAGCTATGGATCGGAGAACAGTAGCTGGAGTTTAGTTAGTGACGGGAAGATAGAGAAAGAGAGTCAGGAAGTAGAGGATGACAAGAATGTTGAGGAGAAGACCACAACATCGACCACGGCCACGTACAATCCCGCTGATGAAGAAAAGGAGAAAACCAAGGAAAATGAAGACGATGAAGAGATGGAAGAGATCAAGCTTGGCATTACTGATGACCTTGCAGCAAGCGCTAGTAAGACAGACAATATCGAGACCGAAAAGGTCGAAACTGAGAGCAAGAGAGAAGACACTGTGAAAGAGGGTGAGGTCAAGGAGGATATCGATAAGAAGGAAGAAGCTCCTGCTGGTGTTGTTTGAAGCATGTCAAATGGCAGCCAGGATGTACAGTATCTTCACATTGTGTACAGAACATGGATAAGGAGCATCCAGGATACATATCCCAAGCAGGCAAAAGCAGGACCCACCAATATCGTCCATACCAGGTAGGCATAGCATTTTCGTGAAGATATATTAGCAAGCGAGCAAAGCAATTCAAATCTCATTTCTATACAACACACCATCCCCGCTCCACGTATCTCTTCACCTCACAGCACAGTACGAGCCCTCACCTCCCATTCGTGACTACAGTAGAACACCACAGTCCACTTGGCAAACAACCTATCTCAATCCAAACCACTAGCTTCCCCCCCGCATTGCAAAAACCAGCCGCGACATTTCCGTCCCCGACTCCTCCTGTTCATCAACCTTCGTCCCAAACATACCGTTTTCAGTAACTTTCTTTTCCAGTTCGCGTTAGTACTGTGGTACTGGGTGTGCGACACGCTGGACTGGAGGACCGGTTACGAGGTAGGTTTCCGCGATCCGGATGGGAATCTGGCGGAAGAGGTGGAAATGGTGGAAATGGAACGGAAACGTGGGTGCGAATCCGAGGGTCGGGGGAAAGGGATGCCGAAGGGAGGCTGATTGAGGGCTGTGCTTGGGATGAGATAGGTACTGTATGGTGTGTGTGTGGGTGCCGGGTTAGGAAGTAATTTGCTCTGCCATTGTGTGCTTATTTGTTTTTTTTATGAGATTTGGTTATGGAATTTTGGGGCCATGGCTCGAGGGAAAGGGGAGTGGGGATGCGAAGGGAAGTGATTTGATGAGAGCACAAGTGCTGTACTGTACTACTGAATATACCGTATATTGGGAAGCTTCCTATTATATGAATTACACTGTGTTTAGTTCTAATATTTGAGGGTTGAAGTCGGTGCATTTTCTGCATGTATGTAAAGTCTTCACAGTCTTCCTCGGATTACTCGGCATGAATGTATTTTGTTTTTTGCTTGCTATTTGTTTCCGCACAGCAAGGCTTAGGTCTTGAGCAGTCTTGCTGTGTCGGCAGTGTTCACAAACTTAGACCAGAGCGTCGAGTACTTTTGAACAAAATCGTTAATGTGATTGGACATCCGGATTTGCTTCAATTTCTTGTCCTGACCTTCCAAATGCAAGTTGGACTTCAGCGACCCTGACCTCGAGTTCTCCTTCTCTGAAATGGCGCAAGGGCTCTGAGCTCAGCAGAAAAGGTCGCAGAAACACCCCCTTAGCTGTCAGACTTGTGCTGGTGTGTAGTAACTCTGCACGGTCGTACTAGAGTCATGGCTGACTGACACAAACACAGCGAAAATTCCATGACACCAAGAATAGAATCGTGGAAAGCACTCAAAACGTCTTGCAAGAGCACGCTGAAGTTGATAGTTTTGAAGACATATTGGTGGAATCTATTTGCGCACCACGTGGGATGCATAAGGTATCAGCCTAATACAACAACTCCATAACTCCCCGACATTTTGTTGCAGACATGAAGTTCACAGCGCTGTGTAGAGCTCTTCAACTGCCACCTGGATAACCTGGTCTCAGTTTTGACATTCGAGGCTCGATGAGAGGATGCCACTGCGCCAAAAATGTTATCGCTGCCAGAACATTAGCACATACGTTATTTGACACGCTCGTGCTGATTGCTGATGGGCACGATCAATGTTGACTCACCCCACATTATGTAACAACTGGCGAAGCTAAGGATGAGTGTGCTTCTCCATATCCTATTCGCCCAGTATGTTAGCTAAGTTCCTTATCGTGCTACCGGTCCATAGCCTTGGACCCATTGTCCTCATGAGAAGGATAGAATCGCGCAGGCCGTAACCAACGAAAGATAGAGGGTCGACGTACGTCTGGTTCTCGCCCTTGGGACTGAAGAAATATGCTGCCGAACTTAGAGCGACAATAACCACGAGACCGATGAGGAGGGACCATCTGTTCAAACACCGTCAGCATTTACCCTCTAAGTATATTTAATGTTCGGTTGCGGTGCTCAACTGCCATCAGGCCGCTGTTTATATAACCCTAGTAAACGAACTCATGGATATCGTTGTGGCTTCTGGTCCTAACGACTTCATCGGCAGTGCAGATACTCGCTTTCTCTTGCTATGGTTCGCATGCCAATCCACTTGCGCCAGCGCCTTTCCGATCCATGTACAGCATATTCCTGCTTTGCTCACAGGTCTCGTGCAAGACACCATCAAATCGGAACAGCAACCGGGTATTGAGACCGATCTTGACTTACCCATTCGCCATATTGTAGGATGGTACCGACTTGTGGTCGTGTTCGGGCAAGGTGATAGAGAATCGAGTGGCTAACAATCGGACTGCGGTCGGTGGTAGTGAGCTTGTAATGCGGATTCGGATGCGCGGTAAAACAACGATATGTTCAACAGTGTAGACAGCTTTCACAAGGTATTGTCGAAGATCACGAGATCGTAGACGGAAGCGTGGTGAAAGGTCACTTTCATTGATTCAATGATGGCATCTGCGTGCTGGGGCGGAGCCTTACTGTGATTTCCTAGATCGCGAGGCTGAACGATCGATTGATGCCCCAGGCGTCAGACCACTCATCGACCATTAACCAGTATCTATAGTAGGTATACCTCAACACATAAAATAGCAGTAACCGGAGCCATCCAGTACGAAAGAACCAGACTGCTCATCTTAATCTCTCGAATTGCGCCTTGATTCGAAACGCTAAACAGCTACGTAAGACATGCTAGAGCAATAACGAACAATCCTCCGTATGATCTGACGAGCACATTTCGCTAAGCATCTCTGCCCTGTCGGTATTTAGCTTCCTGATCAACTTGAAGCTGGTCGATATATGGTGCAAGGTCCGACAAGATATCGTAAGACTGTTTGTGATACTCGAGTTGCGCAGCAATCAGGTCTGCCAGATTTCGCAGTGGTTCAGGCGTGTCCAAAACCTGGGAAAGACGTTAGCTAACACCTTACATGGATTCACTCGGTGACTTACATTCTTCATAACACTCTGAGCCTCCTCGACTTGAGACACAAACTCATCCTCCTTAGCCTCAATTTCGGCACGTGCTTCCTCACTCAATGCCGACTCATCATCTGGGTTCATACCACGAGCTTGAAGTTGAGCTCGCTTGGCCGTTTTGGTGGCATCGAGTGCTAGACGAGCAGTCTCAACATTCCTTCTTGCCTTGGATGCAAACTGGATGTTTGTGTTCATTGTGGTGGTCCAGCCAGCCAGGAATCGTGATTGAATTTGATGATCTTGTGCTAATCTTGCTTCGCCTACTTTCTCTTCTGCCAATGCATATTTCTCAAGTGCGGCAGCAAGCGGGTCTTCTGGTGAATCTCCGACGGGTGCAGCATGCTGTAAGAGCTGGGAGCCAGCGAGGGAGGCACGAGCGATAGCATGATTGAGAGTCTTGGGCTGTGGTTTAGTGGCTGGAGCGGCAGTGAGAGCAGCAGTTGCTTCGGCCGGACTCGCGGCATGCGACAAGAGGGTGACTTTCTCGGATATGCTTCGACCGAGATCGGTGAATGATTCGCGAATGTTTGGTGGATAATCGTAGGCTTCATTCGAGTATTGGTTGCTGTACACCTACGTTAGGCATCCTTTTGCGAGTTGTAATGGCAATATCTTACGTGACAGCTAGCAACTTCGAGTGTACCTCTCTCAAAGCATCAACCCGCTTCTCAAGGTCGACATACTCAGGTGGAAGTTGTGTCTTTTCACTGGTTTGACCGAGCTGCTCCTTGACACTATGAATAGACCTTTGCGCAAAGGGAGTCACGGTTGTGTTCCACGCAGAACTGTGTAGTGTGTTATCAGCATGCACCACTTCATCGAAATATTGATTGTGTTTCCGGGGAGGAGGGCCTACCTCACGTTCTTGCCGAAAGCTGCGAATGACTGCATTGCGAGTGTAGATGACAAAGGATATTTGATTCGGGATACTTGCAGAAAGAGAAGGTCGCGAGATCGATGTGTGTGGTCGTCTAGGTTCAATGCAGGGTTTATTGACAAACTCGAGCCTGCCGACTACCTACTCTAGTACAAGTATGCGTGGACAACGTCAAGGGTCCCAAAGGCACATGTCATGCGGACTCTGGCGTAGAGTCCACGTCACGTGGCGTTTCTATCCCAAAGTCCATGATTTATTCGAGTACAACACCAGCATTCAAACCATCTCTCACTGATCTTTGCACTTCGTAGCGCCATTCTCAATTTCAAGAAGTATCTATCTGATTACCGAGACTGCAGCTGTCATCCCCAAGTCGTGTATGCTTACTCAATTAAGCTTACGTTTACACCCCTTCGAATCCAGTCAGTCCAAGCAAGAATCCGCTATATTTCCGGGTGAGTATTCAATATATTAATATATACTAAAGCAATTGTCTTCGCAATCGACCATAGGAGGCGGAAAATAGAGGTTCCCGTTCGATCACCTGTACTCAAGCCGCCTGCCGACTGGCTAGTAGTTGGGTGGGTGACCACCAGCGAATCCCAGCTGTTGATTGTTTTTGAATTTTTGCCAGCGTAGACCATGAAGTCCATTCAACAGTACATTAAGCTTGAACGATCCTGTGATGTTCCTGAAAGTACAGCGTAGAGTAGACGGGACAGTCCAAGTGTGAGCTAGAAATCAGTTTTGATGAAGTGGGCGTCCTGAAGCCCCCTTTTTGTACTCATATGCACATATCTAGGAGTACACTATGCAACATAGTATTCGATGTAATAGACGACTAGTGCGATATCAGAAACTGTATGAAGTACCTCCAACATACACGCGGTACAAATCTTGATACCTGAAGAACAGTTCATTGAAGGAGCGTAGTCCCTTATTGGAAAACCATTAAATCTTAAGTACCGGCAAGATGTAAAACAAAAGGAAACAACAACATCACAGACTTTGTAAGTGAGAATCCATAAAACCAACACTCAATCAACTCTTCAAGCCGATATTTCCAACCACTTAAGACATGTTGTCAGGGATGGAACTCTGATATCCCAGTCGATTTCTTGAGATGTCTCGGTCCGGGACATGCCCTAGACACCTCATACACAGCATGACCATCCATCTGAAATCCTTTCTTCCCTCCATCTCCCCAGGCACGTCGACCACAGGGTAGGTCGCGATGATATGCTCCCAAGAATTATCGTCTCGATCACATAGGTAACACGTATTTCTTGCACTTGGGGGAATACCAGGCGGTATACCAGGTGGCAGATCATTGGCGTAACGGCGGATGTTATACCATGGGTATCTCCTTGCAATGGCGTGGTTCCTAGGTAGTCTGTTAACTAAACGAATGTCGTGTTTGAATGAACAGTTCTGGATACGGCTGTAGCAACGAGATAGTGCACAGAGCGAGCAGAACCATGTGGGATAAACTTCGTCGCGAAAGGGGCTGAAGGTGGTAGGACACGTACACTCGCGCCATGACGTTTGGGATTGGCCGTTGATGGTTAGTTCGGAGTGGCGGAAACACATTGGGATGATACGTTCAGGACAGAGAGTGTAAGGGTTTGTCGCCTCGTGGTCTTGGGTGACGCATTCCTCGCAAACGACCTTCTCTTGGGGGTGAGGAGTGTGCTGGGGAGGCATGTAGTGTCGGAAGAGGGAGTGGTCATCACCGTTGCAGAAGTAATACCTGAGATCAGGTCTCCGTGCTGGCGTGTTTGTGCAGGCTTGTGTGTTGTTTAGGTAGTCATTGGGCTGGCGGAGTGCCAGCAGACCAGCGGCGTCGTAGATATACGGGCCGTTGGCTGCTTGCACAGCTTGACTGTATGTGACTAGACCGTCGTTGATGAGTCTTCGGTTAGAACACGAAACAGCCAGATGGCGTGCTGCCATGTCTGGATTAGTACCCAGGTCAGAGAAAGCAGGTAATAACTGTGATATGGCCCTATCAAGAAGCCGAAGGTTATTATAGTCAGTAAGATTGATCTCAGCTACTTGAAAGAATTGAGTAACAAAATGGCCACTCAAAAATTGGTGTAACAGAGAGGGAGCTTGGATTTGTGCTTGTTGGACTGGGTAACTTGGACGGTGCAATGGCTGATATGCTGGGCGTGGCTGGGCAGGAGGTGGCGGTGGTCTTCGCGCGCGTGTGGGGTGAGCCTGAAGTATCGTAGCACCTAGATCACTACGTCCGCGGACTCGACGTGACCTTTGAATTCCACCCATCAACGGGCTAGTGTCCGCGGATGTAGCAGAGCGCCACATACTTCGAGTACGAACATTTCGTCGAGGTGGGTTTTGTTGGCTCATTACTGAAAGGTCTCCGTATTTCGTGCTTGGACTGGCAAGGTTATACAACTGTTCTCGTAAGTCGAGCAGGAAGCGAATTGATCACCTACCAGATATACGAATCGAGGGAAATGCAAGATCAACATGTCCTTTGTAGATATATCGCTTATCGACCTCTTCTCTAAACGCATCGTGGTCGTCGATGGATGGATACTGTGTGAGAACAAAGGATAGTTAAATATTGCAGCGGCTGTAACTAAATTAGGCCTCGATAACAAAGGCAACACGAGCTTTGGGATTGAGAACGCATGTGATACCAAAGAACAAAGGAGCTTGTTCAGTTGTAATTCATGACCTGGTCGAGTAACGCTGGACAGGTATCTTTAGCGTCCATCACAGAATTTCGGAATAGAGCGTACGGACTGTTCATCGCGACCCAATCAAGGCTGTAAAACTGTTCCTCACATCATCGAGTATGGATGGAACGCAATTACCAGAGTGTGTTTAGTAGTCTGCTCACAAATTAAGAAGGAGTTTCGTGCACGGGCCAACAGTCACTCTGATAGAGGATTCCAGAAAGGTGTGGGCATCAGGCAAGCTCCAGATCGCAGTGAACACGCATTGAAAACGAAGAATAGCCAGGACCAAGTGTATCCGCGAGGACTCTTTTCGATCTCGGACACACTCATGGCCCATACCTGTTCAAGACCTCTTTCCACCTCTCTTTGGTAAGGCCAAGAATTTTTCTCATCTCCTGCTCTGATTCCTCTTTGATTATCGCATCGGTCAGAAGCTCTTGGATTTGGTGCCGATCATTGATGCCTATACTTACTTGCTCCATCTCAAAGCAGTTTGCCATGTCGGTCATGGCACTGTCCACGAGATGCCTCCTTATGTCAACACATATTCGTAATCTCCAATGCAGAAAACTCCTTCTGCTAAAACCTCTAGCTTCGAAATTCTTGCGCGCTTGCTCGATTGCTGCGACGTGGCCGTGGCCTGGGTTGAAGGTTTCGTCCAGCAGACCAAACACCTGCAACAGATAGATTGCATTCACAATTCGAGTCGGATGGATGGGTGAACTGTAGATCGAAAAACCAACAACGAAATGCTCCTTCAAAGCATAAAGCAGTGCTTGATCACAAGCATGCTGGCGATCCATGTTGAGCAGTTTGAGTTCATGGATTATACGACTGTAAGGATTCGTGGCCGGATTGAGTGATGTTTCTTTCTCCATGTCGTTGGCAATCGCCTCTAGCTTTGAAATGCCGTTCACGACAATCCCTAGGCTGAGAGGAGTGTTCTTCAATGATTTGAGTTGTTCTTCAGCTTCACTTTGCCAGCCAGCAAGCCGCTTCGATAACTTGGAGTTTGACTCTTGCAAATCGTGCTTGGTTGTTTCGTCCTGGATACATTTATTACATGTGCAAAGAAAGAAATAGTTCTTTCGCAGATCAGCCCGCCTCTTGTCTATGTCATCATTCAAGTCAACATAGGGCATGGTAAACTCTTCTCCTTCTCGTATCTCACGCAACGGCAAAAGCTTGATCATACCCTCATTTGATGTTTTTGATTGAAGCCACCCAGTCGTGTTCGTGTAGATTGGTCGGTGGACGAAGACGTTGCCATCACAGCTGTGATTAATCTTGACCAATATAGGGTCAATGAAAACACCAATTGGATCTCCATATGTGGTCTGTAGTATGAGGCCGTTGCTTTTGAGGATACACATTAACTTTAAGACAACCTGTAGATTGATTTTAGTTTCTGAATATTCATGTGCCGCTTTAGCATAGAGCATGAGATCTCTCCAGTCAGCCCCACCTTTTCTTCGAAGCTCATCCATGTGTGAAGTCAGTTTCAGGACTTTCTGCCACAGCTCATCCCCAATGATGCCATTATCCCGTTGGAGACAAAAGCGTTGAACTGCCCTAACACTTTCATGCAAAATCCGAGGTGCGAATTTAGCTATCTTCTTGCATTCGAACTTATGGTATTGTTTCCAGGCGAGTGACTGGCACTGCTTGCCACAAAAGCGGGCAACCCTGCACGCGGAGCATTCTTGCAAACGAGCATCTCGGTACTGACCGATTGAATACCAGCTAGTCTCAGATTTTGAGCCTGCATGGCAATGGTAACAGAAATCGGTAAGATTCTCAGCCGAAATAGCTGATATCACTGGATCATTAGTAGAATAGATGGTATCTTTGAGTGAGATTGTGTGGCTAGCAAGGAGCCCTTCACCTTTGGATATGACAGGCGCTATTGTAACGTGCTCCATTGCCGAACTTCAAATGAGGATCAAGCTCAGTCACCCTTTAAGTGATTATGAGGAAAAGTTGTGTAGCATACGATCATTGATTACGCGCCAAGCATAGCGCGAACAGGAGTATCATCAATCAAGCATCGTTGGTGCAGTGAGAGTCAGAGGATACGGGTTTCTGCGATTGTTGGCTGACCTTGCGATGGTACATAACTATGTGCGAATCTGTAGCGTACAAAGGAAAGAGTGAGCATGAAACCAAAAACGGAATAGAGAGTTGATTGATGAGAAGGAAGAAGCCTTTATTGTGAGATGCTTCAGGTTTGTCTTGGCACGCTGCCACAAGGAAGGCGCTATTCACGCGTAGAGGGCTTCCACACATTGAAACACGATCTTTGAAACACTGGCAAGGTTTACAGCTGTCGGATATGGTACTTCTTCCTATGTTTAGTCTGATATGCTCATCTACAGCCAGATGCAGCGTCTATACCCTGTAAACAATATTTTTGCAATCTTGCGCTAACCAGCGACACGATTCGCGCTCATCTCAACGTATTCTCGACATATTGAATGACCTACGACGACATCTTCTGTCACTCAAACATTCTCAACTGCGGCAGAAGCACTTCTAATCCGCTCCAATGCCGCACTCTTGGGCGGCGTATTTGCTTTTACCCTAAGAGCGTTTCGAATGTCGTCAACACTGCGGTTCTCCCACTGTGAGGCTGTGTCGTTACTGAGTTGGTACAATGGACGGTTCTCCTCACTATCAATGAAAGACTGGTATTCGGTCATTGGAATGCTGGTCAGCACATCCAAATCAGCTTCAATTTCTGTGCAGTACGCATCTAGTGGAAGATCGTTCACGTCATTACCGAACGGATTTTCGATTTCACGACCGATGATGGCGAGTCCGAGTATGATGTACGCTGCAACGATTGTGCCGGGGATCGTGATCCAGCCAAGTTTGGCGTACAGCTGAAATGGCAGGACCATGATGTAAGCCCAAGTAATCTGAGAAATCGAGATGCTGTAGGCAAGAGGAAGTGGAGTGTTAACCACTCGCTCAGTTCCAGTCAACACATCGGCCATGATTCGAACGTCCGCTGTGACCAAGCTCTGGTAGCAAGGTGTGACAAGTGTCTTGTCGACATTGATGGCTTTGTCAATGTAGGCAGAGAGATGACTCAGAATTTCGTGGGGGAGGTTGCCCAAGTTCGATTCAGCACGCTTGAGCATTTTCCGAGGGTTGGACTGAGCAAATGAGATGCCCAAATGTTCACCAAAAGACTTGAGGACAGAAGGCTTCTTCGGTCGAAGTTTGCTCTGGTCTGCTTTCGTTGCCATGGCGCCAGGGAGATGCGGTACCAAGTGGGCCAGGTCATCATAATCAGTAGCCGGTTCGAAGCGAAGGCGATGCTTCAGGGACTGTGCGAATGCATTGATGAGATTAATAGCAGTTATCTTGCCGAGTAGATCCTTCTTGGCCAGCTCGGGGTCCTCCCGCTCGTTGATATTGAGCCAGAAAATGCGAGCTAGATTGCGAGACGTCAAGGTCAATTGCGACCAATACTTTCGACCATCGTTATATCTCTCATATGCCGTAGAGCAGCGGAAAGAGAGACCAAAGGCCACAACGAAACCAAGCACTGTCAGCAGTACCGTATCAACTTCTGCACCACAGTTAGTGAGAATTATGAAACACTCAACCATCACGAAACTGTGCTAGTTCCAATGATGATTTGGAGAGGTACTGACCAAGTGTCTGAACAAACACACAAATACAGGTGATGGCGGTGGACCAAGCAGCAACGAAAGAGAGAGGCAGGATCATCTTTGGCATGACACTCCCATGAATTCTCATAAAAGTCGGGAGTTTGCTGTGCTTTTGCATGTCACGTGGCCCGCTGAAATAGTCGTCAATGTCCAAGATCTGTTTCGTCATGTAACGGGATGGTGGTGCAAAGGCGATATTCCTGCTGGTCGTCGAGCCTTCGGATGGGGAAAATTCACGAATACCATGGTGGGATTGAGTTTTTTCTGCATCCATGGGCGCTGGACGTGGTGTGGCCGACATCTTGGAAAGATGAATATTGAAATGTGCAGAACTCAGCTCGGTTGGTCAGAAACGAGTGAGGAAATTTCAGTAATGATTGAATTATCGACCGGCGATAGGAAAAATGGAAGTACAGAACAGGACCACAAAGAGTCAAGCCAAGTACAAAGAAAGAGTGTGTTGTTGAGCAAAGAAAACGTTTATTGAAAATCCTTAGATGTTTCACTTTACCCAGCTCAGCTTTCAGGGGCTTCCGAACCTGAGGTGGAACCACTTGTTTGAGCCTCATCGTTGTCGATAGGCTGCACCCGCAACATACTGTTCTATTTCCCTCTTCATGCAATTATTTTTGGTGAAGGCGCCAACAGATACTGTGTACTTCTAGCTCAATCCTCTCTCCGTGCTTGCGTGGCACTTTGGATTCAACAGTGATTCGCTTCACAAAGGTTTCGGTGAGTATCCAGTCGATGGTAAATATACAGAAGCAACATCGAAAATTAGTGCAAACTCCGATTGGCTGATTACTGCTAGTCATGAAACGCCGTATCAGCCGCCTGGATCTTGGTGGATCTCAGAGCCTCAGAAGCCCGCGCCACGCCGGCTCGGCTCATCTTGTTTTATTTTCCGCAGTACAGAAGTTATGTTGTTGATCACAGAACATGAAACAACATAAGCAGATCAGCTGTTACAGATAAGCAGGAAATGACAAGTCCGAAGCTGTTTGAGGTGAGGTTGAAGTTAAGTTAGTCAGTTGAATATTTCCTGCACAGATCACAGCATACCAACAGAACTCCCGAATCACCCTGGCCACGTCACACCGCGTGTCCAGTCGTAAGTGTGGCTCCAAGATCGTACTTTTAACGCCTCGTGGCTCTGATCACCACTGGTCTCGACTTTGCACGGAGACAAAGTGAAGCGTGGATTGCCTAACGGGTAAATCCAAGGGTATAGCAGACACTCATGGTTGCATAGCTTGCCACCACTCCCATATAGACCTATGGGATCCAGCATCGATGGTATTTCCATTCGCTTGAACCCTGCCTTGCAGTCAACAATGACATCCCTCAGTATCGGATCTCTGGGGGTCTCACGGTTCACGATTTGGAGAGAAAGCACTCGGCAAAAGTAGGGGCTCGTCCACAGCATGTCGCCTACTCAACACTTGCATTCCGTCCTCGTCAAGTTTTATCTCGACAATCTATGTCAACGTTAGATACAGCAGCCAACTGAGCTGTTGTGGAGACTTACCACAACCCCACGCCAATCTTCTAGTCCTTCTTTGAGAGAAAATCGCTGACTGAGAATTACTTCGATCCTCCCTTCCCGCAGCTGATCTACCAACGATAGCTGGAAAGCATCCATGCACGCTATAAGCATATCGTCCTCGGTCCCATCCAATATCTTAGTCAAATCAACAGGAACACCCAACTTCTTTACCATCGGAAAATCAATCTCCAGCCGCCTCAGATCCGGAAAGCAGCCATAATACCTACTCCACCTTTCTGGATGGACACTGCTATCCGAAAAGTGAAGAATGCGCGCATTATCCTTGAGCCACGTGAAACGCTCCGACCGGCGGAGGGTGACAAGAATGAACACGCTATGAAGTATTAATCGGCCCGTGAACAGCGACCGGCGTAGCGGAGCAGCATGTTCGCATACATGTTTGGAGACAAGCAACAAATCATGCGGAGGAACTCCTCTGACATGGAAGCGAGACCTCAACATTGTAAGTCGTTCATATTCAAGCGTGATATCGTACCATCCGCCGAGATAATGGAAGAAAACGAGTCGTTGTAGCTCTACCGGAAGATCGAGAAGTCGAAATCGAGTCTTTAGGTAATTTGACATTGCTGATGAGATAGTCTTCTCCGTTCTGGACGAGATTCCTGGAACATCTTCCATCTCCTAGTCCTGCTGCTGTCACGTCCGTGGAAACAGTCGTGGTCGATTATCAAGGGGTGTGCTTCGAAGCAAGAGTCGCGTGGACCATACCATACGAATGATCTCACCAATGTGGCTGGTGCCGTGGCGCAGCAGTACCGGGTCGGCCCAAAACATCGTCTACCGGTGTACTGTACCTAGGTATGAAGCAACAATGCAAGGACGAGGTAAGTACATAGTACATACCTATCATAGGTGGTGGATCAGTTCTAGACCACCAACAGCAATTCTGTGAAGTAGAAGGAAGCCACTAACCCATTCCGTAAATATCAGGCACATAGATATATGTTTATACAAAACTAAAAAAGGAAGGTTATCGTGAAACTTGGTAAGTCCCGAGCAGCAATCCAAGCAACCCGTACTATACACACAACTAAAGCTGAACACATCCTCCATCGCGTCCAACGTTTTGACCAGCAATCCTCGAATCACCTCTCAGGCTTATTATGACTTAGCACGTATTGGACACTATTCGCTATGGCCGTCACCCACCGTTCACTCATCCACGCCATGGAGTCGATTGATATATACGTTCATCAGTGCCAGAAACAGTGCCTGGGAACCACTGAAGGATCTCGTGTCTCCTGCATAGATCGTTCCCACCAAGTTGACGCATTCAGTCAACATACGTAGTCTGTTACTGCCCCGCGTCAAATACGTCTCGCGGCGGGCGTGGATTTTTCTTCTGCTGTGCTGTGCCCTCTTTTCGCGGGTCATGGTCCACTTGATTTGAGTCGTGTATGGTTCTTCAGAGGAGGGAGAAATGTTATATTTATGACCGGATTACATTGAGTTGAGATAATTCGGATTTGGTGCCACTAATCAAGAACTTGCTTAGGTAGACTATTCTGCAGAGATTCTTGCGTTCACCTTCCTAACAATCCGCCAGCAAAAGCCTACTAGTATGGACTCGAAAGCCCATCATCTATCAAACCTTCCTCCTTACCTATCCATCTCTACAGTACCACCACCGCACACATCAATCTCACAACCTCGAATCACCCCCTCAGCCACCGCAATCCGAACCTGACGGGGCAAATCATACTCAAAAAGCTCCTCGTTATACCGCTTCCACATCGGGAGCTTAGTCGCCAGCCAAATAAAGCCATACATCAAGTACTCCTGCACGGGGTTCATGTCAGCTTTCATGCTGCTCATGCGCTGGCTCTGCGTGTAGATCTTCGCGAGGCGTGGCTTGCGGAAGCGGACGAATGATGTTAGTGCTGTGCTGACAGCTGCTGCTTGGCGCTTGTGGAGGGGCTGTGAGGACGATGATGTGGAGGGTGTAGTTGTGGATGTGAATGCGCGGAGATGATGGGACAGGAAGAGGGCGAGCGATTCGGCGTCTTCGAGGGCTTGGCAGGCGCCTTGGCCGCTGCTGGGTTGGAGAGCGTGGGCAGCGTCGCCGATGAGGATTGTGTTGGCGGTGTGGTTGGTCCATGTTGGGAGTTCAGGAGTGGTGTAGGTTGGGTAGGTGTGTTCTATGGTTCGGTTTTCTGAGACATATGCCAGTATTGCTTTGATGGTTGGGTCGGACCAGGATTTGTGCCTGTCTAAGAGGCTGGCGAGAGCGGCGATTTTGTCAAAGGTGGTTTTGATTCCTGGCGTCGAGGCTGTGATGTTTGGTGTGTCGTGGATCTGGAAGGGATTCGGGGTTGGCGAAGAGAATGTACTCCACCATGCTGCGACCGGGCCTACATTGTTGGGTCGCGAGACTGATTTGGTGGGCGTATTGACTCGTTGCGAGATGTCGCCAATATAGCCGTGACCGAAGAATCCGTTGGGTCCAAAAGTGATTGCCATAGAGCCTGCTTGAAATCCAGATCGTTCGAGAACTTCGCTTGGCACAAAACCTCCTAGGCCTGTCAAACCTTCATAGTGTGGGGTGATGTAATCTTTCTTTCTCTGTGGTCGTCCAAACAGCCAGTCAGGCCATGTTTGTGTTTCGAAGTCATTGCTGTTCTCGAACATGGTCCGCCTGACAATGCTGCGGAGGCCGTCAGCACCGATAAGAACGTCAGCAGTATCACCCGATCCGTCTTGAAACTCAAGGAGAACTTTCCCATTTTGTAGTGATTCAGTCTTGATGACTTTCCGTGTCCTTACGGCTTCACGATTGTGCTTGAGCACTTCATCACGGAGGATTTCCCACACAACTTGACGGGCGACCATGACCGTATCTGCAATTGATGCGCCTTTGTCGTCCTGGCTTGGGCTGGTCACGTTTGCGTTGGCGATGGTCCATCCTCGGGCTGTTCCCATCTTCCATTTCGCAACCGGCTGGCCCATATTCTGTACTCGCCTGAGCACTTCTCCATTGTCACCGATCCTGCTCAACACAGCCAAACCGTTCTTCCCAAGGCCGATGGCATTCCCAATTGCCTTCGATGCGAAAGTCGACTCACTATCAGACTGCGAATTGGTTTCCTCCAAATGATCACTTACATCCTGACGTATGTCATATGCTTCATATATGCAAATGGTGTGTGCCTCAGCGTTGTCGTTGAGGAGGTGCTTCACCAGAAATAGGTACGAGCTGAGCCCGGCGATGCCAGCCCCAATGATGACAATCCGCATCCTTGGAGATGTACTCCTGAGCAGATAGAATGTTTGGCCTCTCCATCTTAGAGTATACTCTGTTCAGACTTTAGTAGACCCGAAAAGATGCTGCCTGGTAATGCGAGACAGCCAGCTGCGTACATGCAAACCCTGTACCATCAATGCAAGACGTGCTTGGCAATAAATCAACATTGGTGGCTGAAAGCTAATACAGCTGCCTGAAGCGGACCGCAACATTCCATTGGGCACAACGCGAATTGTCGTATTCGTATTGGCTGCAGTCTCGGAAGAACTCATGCTCTGCTATAAAAGTTTCCCAATTGCAGGCAACACGGAACATCTCAGTGTTCTAATCAGAATCCTATCATAGTTATTGATGGTTGGCTTCTTGCGGATCCATTAGTGGCAGTCGTAAGAACAGATCAATTGGAGGTGGCATGGGGAATTCAAGGACTTGAGAGGCTTGAGAAGATATGATGACCGAAGTCTGGGAATGAATTAGCAACTTGTTCCAGCAACCCATTCTGACCTTGAAATCCATTCGGACCATATGCAATGGAAAGAGTGAGATAGAGCCTATCAGTAGGCGATATTGAACCTGGCCTTGACTGGCTTGAACATAAGACAGCTGTATAGTCCTCATGATCCGATCGATCGGCAAACGAAAACGAGGGGCTTGTTGAGGAGTTCTGCTTACCTGTTGGAGGACCAGAACAACCAGCTTCTCGGGAATCTAATGCTAGGTGTTAAGGACTTGGCCAGCGGCTCATCCTCGTTGGCACGCAACCTCGGTTTGAGTAGTGCACGTGGACTGCATTCGAGACATACACTGAACGAACCAAACAGATCGTGAAATGCTTCTTCATTCTAAGGCTGTTATCAACCCGAGCAGCTAAGCAGTTGTCCATTGCCAGCGCATCTACCACGATACCTCCAGGACGCCCGCTCAAAGACAGCAATAACAGAGCTCACTTCCACAACTTGCCTAGTGAAACCTCCTTGTCGTCATGCTTGTTGAGAACCTTGGCTGTCGCAAGATCGAAGTCTTCTTGTGTGACATGCACTCTTCGTTCACGCAGAGCAAACATACCGGCTTCTGTACAGACACCCTTGAGCTCTGCACCTGAACAGCCATTCATCTTCTCGGCAATCTTCTTCAAGTCTATACCTCTTGTCAAATTCATGCTTCTTGAGTGGATCCTCAGGATATCAGCTCGGGCCTCGATCGATGGCGGAGGGAATTCAATCTTTCGGTCTATTCGTCCAGGTCGTAGAAGTGCAGGATCGAGAATATCGAGTCGATTCGTGGCCATAATGACTTTGATATTTTTGGTAGGCTCAAATCCGTCAAGTTGATTGAGTAGTTCCAACATGGTTCTTTGAACTTCTGAATCACCGCCACTGCTGCCTTCAACTCTTGAAGACCCAATCGAGTCTATTTCGTCCATGAATATGATACTGGGTGCATGCTCTCTTGCCATAACGAACAGCTCTCTGACCATCCTGCTACCTTCACCGATATATTTCTGGACTAGTTCGGAGCCAGATACTCTGATGAACTTGCAGTCTGCGTGATGTGCCACAGCTCTTGCCAGTAAGGTTTTCCCCGTTCCAGGTGGACCGTATAGCAAGACGCCCTTTGGTTGTGCAATACCTAACGATTCAAAAAGTTCTGGATGATTGAGACCAAGTTCAATAACTTCTTTTATTTCCTTGATTTGCTGATCTAGGCCTCCGATCATATCGTACGTGCTGTCTGGTACCTTTTCGACCATCATCAACGAAACGAGAGGATCAACCGAGGAAGGTAGCATCTTTTCGAGTTTGTAAGAATCGCTCAGCAAGGACACTCGTTTGCCAACTGTGAGTTTTGTTATATCCACATCATCTGCTATGTCGACGACTAGCAAGCATGGTCAGTGTTGAGATTTAACAGATATAATGATGCGCCATACCATATTTGCCTTCCGGATGTACTTTGACCAGCACTTTCTTTGTGCCCATAACCTTTACAACCTCGCCAACGTACGAACCAGGCTGTTGTAGAAGTCCCAGCTCTTCTCGAAGTAGCCGTACTCTCGAGTTGTAGTCATTTCGCTGTGCTTCGAGACGTCTCAAAACTGCTTGGCCTTTGATAATCTCGAGCTTAAGACCTTCGATTTTGTTGTGATAGAAACTGTCCAACGCCATCTTGACTGAAACTATGTGTTCGAATGGATGTCCGGGAGAGTTTTTGTAAAATGGGTTGCTATTGGGCGCGAATAGACTACGGTGATGGCTGTTGAAGATGATCGAAATGTATCATAATAACGGGAACACGACACTTGCGGAGGCCTTCGTCGCCGATGACCGTGACGCGGGTCATCTACAGCCTTGTAAGCTCAGCCTCGCCACCTTGTTCATGCACGGCATTTTCGCCTTCCACAGTACGGAGTACTACTAGTGGTATCTCCAATGCTCGAGGTTCCACTAAACGTGCAGCACCAGTGCAGGTATCCCTTGTTAGGAACTAGGGTGAAGATTACTTGGATACATCCATGGATGTACTCATCTACGCGTGCGCAATACCTAGTCCTTTCCAAGCTGAGTCTTGGACAGGATCTGTGTTATCCTTATGTTGACGAAGATCGTGTAAGATCTAATCCCTACTCTAGCAGGCTCTCATTTCATGCTACCGACACTTAAGGTGTTTCTAAGTTTCGCATTATTGACGTCCACGGGACGTCCTCACTCGATTGCATATCTACGCACGTGCAACGCAAGCAACCATCCCACACCATTCCATCAACCACTCATATAACACACTTCAAAAGTCACATACCGCAGCACCACCCTTGCCCTTTGTTTCGCATCATCTGACGTGCTTACATTGCGTTAATACACCGCTCTGCTGCGATATCTCACACCATCAATGCTCTTATCAACGCGCTATTCATCTGCACACAGCTGACGTGGAAGCGGCAAGACCTATTCAATACCTAACAACATGAAACCTCGACTTTCTTAAAGAAGCACTTGAGAAACTCTATGATGTCTTCACATCAGCACTCCAAGAAGACAAGTACCACGGCTTCGGAAAGCAATACTCCAAAGACCAAGTCACAAGCTCCATCAATACAAGAGGACCATGAAAATGGAGCAAGATCCTCAGATACAGTTCGCTCCACGTCTGCTGTAAGGCAGTTCTCTGCAGCGGAGCTACGCAGGGATTATGGTATGCACCGATCACCCTGCGTCAGCTCGTTCTCTAACGTCAGCAGGTACACTCGAACCACCTGATTCAGGAACAGTACGTCGACGAGCGCCACTCTCGCGAGGCCCTAGTTCACCCGCTATCCGACGAGATAGGGCGCCCTCTCCCGAGTTCTCTCCAATTTCGCCGCAAGTCTCTCGTACACCACGAAGACCTACCGCTGGCCGACGCCAATCTACTATGAAGAAGCGGCCGCATCGAGGAGAACAATTCTCAGTTGACGATGACCCTTCAGAAGTGGAAGAAGATCGGGAGCATCAGACACGTGAGCGCCAGGTCGAACCCACCATGGGATTGACAAGGACGAACACACTACGACGGCGGACCACTCACGTGCCTCAACTACCCAGAGTCGATTCACAAGATGAGAACGAAGACAGTGTGCCATCTCAGAGACCGGGAATGACTGAGACGGACACAGAAGAGACGGAAGACGCAATTGTTGACGAAGAAGATGAGTTGACGGCTGCCGAAGAGGAGGAGCCTGCCAGTGATGCTGAGAGCTTCACCCTCAGGGACCGTCAACTTGCCATAAACGAAACACATCCTTTTGGTATCAGGATTTGGAAACCGGCCTTGTACAAGAAGAACAGATCTGTTGAGAAGAATGCTGAGGATGATATTCACTCGTCACCAAGCCAGATTGTTGGTAAATGGTTATGGGTCTTCAATTGCCTGTGGACCATTCTTTTTGGCTGGTGGCTTGCCACGGCTGCCGCGCTGTCTGGCACAATATGCTTTGTCTTCTCCTTCGAGCCAAGCGCTGCAGCCTACGGAAAGACCTTTTGGGGCCTAGCCCGTTATCTGTTCTGGCCTTTTGGCCAGTTCGTGAAGCTCGAGCAAGACGAACTCTATGCAGAGGAGGATGAGGGTGAAGGTCGAAGCGTTAGTGAATACGAAAGATGGCAAAGTGGCGATCTTGAGTATGGCCGACTGATGTTTGGAGCCCACATCCATTCCACTGGACCAATTGTTGGACGACACCGGAATAGTGTCGATTCCACAAGTGAACGTGACAGCTTGTTGGGACGAACTGGACGACCTGAACATTCCGATACCGAGCTGACGGCTAGGAAGCGCAGACTTTTTGGACGAGGCCAATGGACTCTGGGACGAATCGTCTTTTTTGCCTTCTTCTATTTCTTCGTTGCACCGCTCATGTTGCTCGTTGCTACGCTGTGTTGGTTCATGGTCTTCTGGATCCCCATGGCTCGAGTGCTTACCATTCTTTTCAACCACCTACGAAAACGGCCGTTAGCACTCACCTTCCATCCAGACGTCTCCTACGCCAGAGACACAACGAAGCCGTCCTCAATAATTTTGTGCACGTATCGAGCAGCTGGGTTGAAGTACTGGAAGTACACGCTGGATGGCACTAACGTCTTCCTTATTAACTTTCTGTCTATCGTGGCCTTTGTCATTATTGATTACTTCTTCATCAGGGAGATCCTTGGAGTTGAAACATGGATCACCAGCTCGGCTCTACTCTTCGTTCTAGGACTACTTTCAGTTATTCCTCTAGCCTACTTCATTGGTCAAGCTGTGGCATCAATTTCCGCTCAGTCTTCGATGGGCTTGGGCGCTGTGATCAACGCTTTTTTCTCCACCATCGTGGAGGTCTTCCTGTATTGTGTTGCACTCAGGCAGGGAAAGAGCCGTCTCGTCGAGGGGAGTGTTATTGGTAGCATATTTGCTGGTATCCTCCTTCTGCCGGGACTTTCTATGTGCTTTGGTGCCATAAAGAGGAAGACACAGCGATTCAACGTTAAGTCGGCTGGTGCTACATCTACGATGCTTCTATTCGCAATGATTGCTGCATTTGGCCCGACGCTGTTCTACAAAATATATGGATCTCACGAGTTGATTTGCAAGACCTGCAACTATTTGAATGCAGAGGATCCCGCGGACTGTCGACAGTGTTACTTTCGTCAGGTCCCAGCGCCAAATGACGATTTCTTCATTGAAGCTGTCCGACCCTATTGTTGGTTTGCTGCAACATTACTCTTCTTGGCATATGTTGTAGGCTTGCTGTTCACATTGCGGACACATGCAGCCACCATTTGGCAAACCGAAGTAGATGAGAAAAAGCCGCTTCCTGCGATTCCGATGACTGCTGATATCAGCCCCTCTGATACTAGATATCAAAGTCTACACAATTCGCAGGTGTTGCAGAACACTTCTCGTTCTGGGTCATTTACGCCCAAGCCTGCAATCAGAGACTCGCAAATGTACAAACGTATCCTTGGCCATTCGCTACGATCGGTTGGCATGGAGAACCAAGAAGAACCATTTGAAGCTGCATCATCAACTGCCACAGAAGGAAATGGAACTGCTGTTCAGGACCATGCAGTCAACGATACTTTACCGTACGTTGTTCCGCCCAAGACCGATGAACATGATCGAAATCGCAACACCGACACGAAACTTGTTGTTTCCGGTCTCTCGGAAGAAGAAAGTCAAGACTGGCTACGACAAGTGGCGATGGTCGCCTCGACAGCAGCGACTGTGGCCGCACGAGATGCGATGAACAACCCACGTCAGACTTCGTACATGACAAACCATGCCAGTAAACCAGACAAGCGTCGTCCTTCCACTGCCAGGCTCGACACAATTTTCGACGCCTCGAATCTTGGTGCCCATGCAGCAACTCCAGCTACTGCCGAAAATGAAGGTGGTGGTCACGATGCTCCGAACTGGTCCCGTACCAAATCTGCTGCTATTCTTCTGATCGCCACTTTGGCCTATGCTGCTGTGGCGGAGGTTCTGGTTGATACTGTGGATGTTATCTTGTCATCAGTAGAGATTGACGAGAAATTCCTTGGTATAACCCTTTTTGCGCTCGTCCCAAATACCACGGAATTCTTGAACGCAATTTCTTTCGCAATGAACGGCAACATCGCTTTGTCCATGGAGATTGGTTCAGCTTATGTCCTGCAAGTTGCATTATTACAAATTCCAGCTTTAGTCTTGTTCAGCGCAATCTACTCAGCCCAAATCAATATGGGCGTGTTGGCAGACTACACGTTCAACCTCATATTCCCCCAATGGGACATGATCACGGTCATCTTATGCGTCTTTCTGTTGAGTCACGTCAATTCAGAGGGCAAGAGCAACTATTTCAAAGGTGGCATTCTCGTAATGGCCTACCTCGTGATATTGATGGGATTCTACTACAGCGGTTTCACTAACATCGATGCCTTGGGTGTTGATCCGAGCGACACATTAGCATTGACAGTGAGTTCCTGGAACAGTTTAAAAGCCAATGGTGCTGGACGTATGAGGGAGTTATAAAAAGCTCGGCGGTTCAATTCAGCATGGTGTGAGGAGTTAACCTGATAGAGGTGTTTATGGCATCCTTTAAAATACATGTCTGATAATAGTTCACGTTGATTCTTCTTCGTACGTCGTGAATCGATGTAGGATATACAACGAGACAACCACTATGTACTTTTACCACCAGCAAGACACGCCCATGTGCCTGTACGAAGAGGTGACTTTTCACAATATTGTATCACGTTCGACTTATGTGACAACCCTTATCACGTAACGACTACCTAGCGAGGAAAAGTTTTTGGACTCAGTCGGAGTTGTATTCACACCGAACTCTAATAGATAAATCCACTAACAGGCCGTTAGCATCGTGACAACAAAGTCCCAAAAACAAAAAGATTGACGGACCCAGTGAGACTTGAACCCACGCCCCAACGCACCACCCGTGTCGCTATCGGCAGTACTGTCGATAATGCGTGCCCCTCGCACAATCGGCTTGAATACCTTCAGCGATCTGGTCGCCAGCAACCAGATCAATTGAGGAGCCTGGGACTGGCAGGGGCTCTAGAAGAATTCCAGAGTCATCCTGGTCTTATTGAATATATAATAGAGAAGCTGACGAGATGGAGGAGGACGTTGTGTGCTACCATTACACTACAGGTCCTGTTTTAGGGCTGGGTTCTTATTGGTGGATAAGTTTTAGGGTCGGGATTATGAGGGTGGTGATTGGTGGTCGGGCTGCGCGGGCCGAACCTTGGATCACTGGGTGCTTACATATGACTGTGCAGTCGTGCCTAGGAAACTTATTGTTAGCTTGGATGCACAGTACATATATGTATGTATCTATGTATGTATGTACCCTACTGTGCGTGGTCGTACGGTAGCTGCCTAGCTCTAGCTAGCTCTGCCTACATACATCCTTTGAATAGGATACATTCTGTCATTGATAGTATGATTTTGGTCGGCTGGCCGGCCAGCACGATGCGATCATGTAATGGGCTTTCCATATGACAGACACAAAGTGATGTTCCATAGTATCTGTCGTGGATGCTGGCTGATGCCGATGTCGTGCCTGAGCAAGCAGATAAAGTCGATTACTGCAGAGACCAGATACAGTGGGCAGGATGTGCGGACAGTAGATACAGCTACAGCAAATGCCGACATCGAGAACAAGATGCGTGTACAGTAAATACAGCAAGAGAGTAAATGCAAAACTCATTCGTCCATTCATCATTAGAGAAACTAAAAATACATCTCCAGCCCATCTGGTTTTCTCAAAGATCAGCGTAAATCATCGTCAAAGTACCCCTCATCAGTATCATAATCATGATCATAATCCCGGTCATGACTAGCAGTACCACTGTCAATAACCTCAATTTTCGAACTCAGAGCCTGCTGACCCTCACGGATCATGCCCTGCAACTGTGCATTCAACCTCCTCAAGCTCTCGTCTTGTTTCTTCGTTTCTCGCCGTTTCTGTCGCTTATACGCTTGTACTTCGGGCGAGATGGGCGATTGCGGCTGTGATGGTGGTTGGTATAAGGAGACATGTCGTCTGCTTGGTGATACTGCTAGAAGAGATGTTTTTTGGCGTTTGCTGCTGAGAGATGTTGGGCCGTTAGTACTGTATATTCGTGAATGGGGTAAGGCGCTGCTTGTTGCTCTTGATCTTGGCGAGGCGTATGATGCTGTGTGGTGGGTTCTGTATGTGTCGATTGGGTGGGATGTGTTTTGTCGTGCTGATCCTGATCCTGCGATGGATGCTTTTGATCTTTTGCGCACTGGGCTGCCGTCGTCTGCTAATGTGTTGTTTCGCTCGACAAAGACCCAGCTGTTCTTAGTGGCGGAATTGTCTGGTGGTTGATCATTGTAGTTGGGGGAAGTAGGACCGCTTACACCAGCAGGTAGACTGTTCCTGGGATAGCTTCCTGGAATACCTTTGCTGTATCGTCTCTTTAAGAAGTTGTCTGAATTGTCATTTGGTCCGTGCTGTGCTGACTGTGGACTCGTGTCGGCGGGATATGTCTGGCCTTCACCCGCTGAGAAGCCTCGAAATGTGGTGTTCCAGCAGAAATTGAAGATCTTTCCTGCAAGTCCACCTGTCACAGCCCATGCAGCTCTTCTCAAATGCCATCCACTCAAGCTCCGCGAACTGCTTGGTGTGTCGACTTGTGGCTGACTTGTATCTGATGGACGACTTGCAAATCTGTTTAGTCTATAATCTTGCTCTGCATCGTACAATCCTGCACCCTCTTCTCTCTGACAGTTCCATGCGCCAGGCGTGTCCATTCCTCCGAACAATACATAATCCGTGTTCACAAGTGGCGCAGGCGACGCGCAATCGAAGCTTGATGCTGAAGCAGCTTGGTCAGGCCCTGCGGTGTGGGGGATGCCATGGTTGGAGTAGTGATGGGAAGAGCCAAGTCTAGGTCTCTTCCTGCTGACTGGAATCATAGATGGTGTGCTGGACCGTGGAAGGAGGTCTGATCGGTATGAAGATCGGCTGACTTGATCATATGGTTTGTCGAGACATGAAGTAGGCATTGTATCGCATTCGTTGGCGTAGGTCGTAAGCATTACTTGAAACGTGAGGTCGTGGACAAAATGACAATGGTGATGTTCGGGTGACAGGAATTTTGCAGCAATTACGGTATCATCCTCTTCGCTGGATCAGCAGTGCTGTTAGTGACACAACGAACACCCTGCTGCGTTGGCTGGCAACACAAGGTGTAATTTTTGCGCCTGATAGTGACGATGCAGGGGCACGCCCGTATGCGGGGATCCTTTGTGAACTATGATCAGCGTTTTCACTCCGCTTCTGTTGGCCCAACAACGGGAAGGTCACCAGTTTACATGTTAAACATAGAGAAGCAATCGAACACAATATTGTTAGACAATCGATTCAGTCAACTCGTTCACTTCTGTCGGACCAAGATGATGGATGTAGCTTCAGCTCTGTATGATCGACAACTACCGACGCTTCGCAGTAGGGCCTTGACCACAAAAGCAGCTTTCGTACAGTTCACAGAATCTGCAACTACGCTTTAGACTTCTTCCTGGACGTGTGTCGTCAGACGGAAGCCCCTAGAACCTCCCGCTCTGCGTAGCAACTGCTCGTTCAAGGTTCGGCACTGCATTGAATCCAACGTTTCCTGCAGTACCACCACCATTCATCCCACCTACCATCCCTATCCCACCTTGGAACAGCCCTGGCATAGCAAGACTCCGACCTCCACTCGTATGATCGTCAAGATCCTCATATCGTAGGATGTACATCTTGCGCACTCGCTTCCAACTTCGATAATCCCACCAGATATAGTAGCCCTGCTCACAGACATCCTTCTCGATAATGACCGGATTACTTGTGGCATCATCCCTAGTCAACCACATTTTCTCCTTCATATGAAACCTCCATTTCCTTGACATTAATTCCGTCGCTACCTCTTCCTGAATGATATCTTTGGGGCTAGTGTAGAAGATGTAGAACAGTGTATCTTCCGTGAAGCCACTGATTCGTTGCTGTATCGGTGCCACATTTTGAACAATGTAACAGTCGGGTATCTGAAAATCGCTATCAAGCGGTCGAGGCGGGTAAGCATTTGGTCCAGCGAAGGGTCCAGGATATGTCCGTAGCAGGGATTGTCCAAGATTAGCGTGGTGTTCGAAGCTCGCCGCATCCTGTCCTCTAGACACTGCTTTATACTCTGCTGCTGGTCCATCGTGAAGCGCTTGCCAGCCAGCCATTCCCCACTTATCTCGCTCTGATAACCCTTTGAATATGGTGTCCAAGCTCTGGTCTTGTTGTGAAATAGGTGATAACTGCTCTCTGGGAAGAAAAGATTCTTTCGGCTTATTCGAACTTGGAATGGCGGACGCAGAAGACTGACTCACATTGTCGCCATTCGTTCGCTCCTGACCTATGCTTCCATTCATTGCTTGTAAGATTGGCGATCGTCGGGATTGAGTGTTGGAAGGACCGCCATCGAGGGGCATGCCATCTACAGGAGCTAGGCCGGGCGGCGCACCTCTCGTTAATTGACTTTGTGGCGGATACCTTCCAGGTTGTTGCTCTAACGAAGAAAAGTCATTCGAATGACTCTGTTCGCGTTGCGCTGATAGTGTCGGTTGTCGCTGTTGTATCGTTCGATTGCTCGGTGGTTGTGTATGCTCGCGTGCCGGAGGACCAGCTTGCCATTGACTAAGGGAGCTCCCTGGATTGTGAGCATTTCCTCCTCCGCCAGCTAAGCTTGGAAACGATGATGATGATAGATCGATTGGATTCGTGGATCGAGGATTCATGGCTTGTGCCCAACTATTGTTTGATTCGTGCGATTGTGATACCGGTTGAGGCGTGGTTGATAAGTTCGAGCCCCAAGCTCCTAGAATCGTAAGTTGACGAAAACAAATGCAGTGTCTTGAGCGTACCCGACTTAGTGCTGACCAGTCGACTACCTGGTGTGGGATTTCTACTCTGTGTAGCGCCGATGTTGGTCATGTTCCGCAGCGGTTGACCTGGTCCTTTGGACAATGTATTAGCTCGTTGTGCACCTCAATATGAAATTATCAATCTTGCATTTGGTGCAAAGCGAAATCAACAGAAGTTAAATAACTGAGTGATTGAGTGATTGAGAACTGCCGTTTGATGTGGCAGAGCGTGTGTAAACGTTACACCTTCACACGAAAGTTGTATCCACCATCAATGTGGGAGAGGCTGGCGTACTTGTAGAGGCATCGGTCTGTTGGCTGTTGCAATCGGACCAAGTTACCCAGATATGCTTACGAAAGAATGAGCATACCCTCGTACTGCGGCCTCAGGATATGGTGACTAGGCCGCTGACGGTAGAAAGCTGAAGCGCAGTATGCTACAAATGTACACTGCTGTGCGCTCCTCATACTCCATGCTCTTCACTTGGTTTGCGGCACCGTGCGGATCCCTCACTGTTGTAACGTTTGTTGCTTTCGTCAAGAACCTTCCCGACCACTGAGTATGTTCTTTCCGTCACTTCCAAGGGCAAAGGTAATCGGTGCGAGGACAAGGGCGATGTTCCGAACTTGCGAAACATGCAACATTATGAGCAGCTTACCTTGTTGACGATTCATGATGAGTGACACAATTGAAGCGATAGCGAGAGACTTTAACTAGCAGTTCGACATTGGTGTAAGATTGTTTGAGTATGTGAAAGTGTTCGAGTAACAATACTATGGCGGAGTTGATCGCATGTTCAGAACAAAGAGTTGAGACTTGAGGTTGATTCGCAGTTACTTGGCGCGGAGAGCCCTGCATCGCTGGACAGTAATCACTTTTAAGCTTCCACCCCGAGCTGCATGGCTTTGCGCTAAGGGCGAGCGAGTTCTACCAAAAGTACATGCCAGTGTTCATCATGTAGATACATTGTTGCTGCTGGCGAGTATGCACAAATTACAACACGAGCAGCACGTATGTTTTGGAATGGCCTTTGGTGTCACCTGCATGAGGCTAGTATGCTGTTCTTCTTTTACAAATCCATTGTCATTTGCCATGATCTATCTATTCTAAGGTAGCCCATTCCAATATCCTGTCCCGTTTCCCATATCTGTCTGGCTACAGACACAAACATGTTACTTTCAAGGTCCATCAGTGATTGTACCAGCTCTCGAGAGCTGTCATAAATCGTTTTGCCATCCCTGTATTGTCATCCATCATTATCACCACCGTTGCCCTTCACTTACAACAGTAAACCAATCGCAATTTCGACGTTGCCTTGTGCCTGCTGTAAGGCTGCGATTGCTTCTTGCCTCGAAAATCCTAACTCTGTGATCTGTGCTATCGATTGTTCGCTCACTCCACTGGATTGTGTTGGTGCTTGTGGTGTCTGTTGTTGAGCCGGTCGAGTACTCGTCAAGATATTGCCTGCCGAGCCTTGAGGATGTATTCGAATACCGGACGGGTTACTTGCAGATGCTGAGGAAGTTGTAGATGATTCGTCTTTGGGTTTCACCGTGCCTGTTTTTGCGCCTATTTCTGTGCCACCTGGACCTTCCACAGTTGGCTCATGGTCCATGGCCTCTTCGAAAGCCTTCGGTATCTCACTCTCAGCTAGGAACTGAATCTGGTCCTCCTGTATTCTTAAGCAGTTGTCCTTTAGGTCTATGCACATCTGATGCCTTTTCAGCATGTCGAGTCCAAGCAACAAGTCCACTCCTTTGCCTTCCATCACAGTGAAGCTGCTGGCAAGATTGTATTGACCAATCTGGATATCAGCCGAATGCACGCGACCGAGAATGGTTGCCGTTCCTACACCTCGGGCGATACCACCAAACCGCCGATCGATTAGCCGCATAATGCCACATCTATCAGCAGCCTCTGGAGACATGATTGTAGTTTGAGCACCCGAATCAACGAACGCCTTGATTGGCACATTGTTAACTGTAACGTCGATGTAGAGCATGACAACTCTTCCGAACGACTCTGGATTGTCCTCCAGGGCTTTTTGCATATTTTCCATGACTCGTTCTTGTCTAATGATCTCTTCTATCTTAGCCTGAGCTTCGGCATTGAAGGGGTCGGCATCGAGTAGAGCCATCATTTGTTCCTTTTCTCGCTGCTGGTCATCACTCTGTTGTTGTCTCTGTGTGTACACTCTTCGAAACCTGTCGGAGTCGCTGGTGGCTTGTGCTAGCTCTGGGTCTCTCGCTCGAATGTTCGCTAGTAGTCTCGCGTCGCCCAGAAGTTGTAGCCGCATGGTTTCTGAGTCTGGTAACTCGGTCGAAGCCTGACCACCACGTCTCGGAGCACTTGGCTGCCCGCTAGGCTGTTGTCTTCTTTGCGGTTGTGAGGATTGTGTTCTGACCACCAAACTAAGCACATCTCCTTCGCTGATTCCAAGAGTGGTCAGTGTTTGTGTGGTGTCTACTACAGGTTGATTGTTGTACAGGAAATGTTGCGCAGCTGGCGGTATCCGAATTTCGTCTTCAATGAAACCTTTGACCGCATCTAACGACATGTCTGGAAAGACTTCGAGAGGAATGAAGTCCTGGGCTACTTGAACATCAGCCGCAACGACCGTCACCGATATCCGCATCTTGCCTGCGCTATTCAGTCAGTGGTGAGATGGCAAAGAGAAGGCTAAGTCTTTGTTCAGGTTCCTGCCGCTCCCTTAGAACTTCAGACCAAAACAGCAGGGATGACAGTGAGTTTGTGGCGACACTCTGCGCATTTATGGAGTCAGTGCTAGAACATGTTCGAAGTTTGTGGAACAGTCATTGATAATATGTGCACAAAAGACAGTTGGCCATGCCCCATGCCATTCAAACACGTCAGACTAATGATGAACAAGGTCACACTAATCATTGACTACAGCATGTGCAGCGGTATAGTACGCAATGCTAAAAGGAATCGAAACATCCACGTTTACGCATATCATATCGTGTAGTGGTTGTTCATACTCAGCTATATTACCCCTACCAAAATCAAGACGTGTTATTGTAAGAAGTGGCACGGAGTAGACAATGAAACAAAAGGTGGTACGGACAATGCAATGCATTGCACTGCATGTTTGAGTGATCGTCAGGGACCAGTTTTACTGCCTGGTTTCCAAGGTGTCGAGAACTTGTGGTGACTTGGTGATGTTTCTGACTAACGTGCTCGCGTGATCGCTTCAAATTGCTGTGCATTCAGCTCTGTGTTTGTGCGTGCTTACTCTTGGTAGTCAAGTTTCAAAAAGACATCAAACTTGAAGGTGTCGGCGTCGATCACGCATCCTTGGCGAAGACGTTTTTGTGTACTACTGCTTTAAAACAAGACGAGCGCACGCCCGAACAATTGTCTTTGCCACGCTAAAACTCAACTTCAAGCTCGTATCGGAATTTTCATTATCTTCTGTTGCCGCACGACACCTCAACCTCACCTTGCCACTCATATCGCCCTCAGTATTGAAGTGATTTTCAAGAGTCGCCGAGGCTAAGACGACGTGCTACGGTGATCCACATAAAATGGCTTCAAAAGATGACAAAGATTCCAAGCAAGCAGACGACGATTTCGAGACTGTCAATCACGAGGATGCTCAGAATCCAAGTGAGGGCAATGTAGGAAAGCCAGCTTCAGGACCTCCAGACTTGGAATTACAGCGTTATGGCAACAATCTTCAGGATGTTGGGGACGAGGACGACAGTGATGATGATGAGCATGCCATGGCTCAACATCCTCTTTTTGGTATGCTGGCAGGTCGCCTGGGTCAGAGAAGACGTGGTTCGACCCACAAATACGACAAACTGCATCCTGAAAACCAGGTTTTGACCATAGCCAATGTCAACGAGTGTGTCGAGGTCGAAAGTGCCTTCCCAGACCAGGAAAGGTGTAGTAAAGACAAAGTAAGTCAACTTGAGCATAACTTCCTGAACCCATCCCATTGTGTCTAACCTGCTGTGCAGTTGGAATATAGGTTATCGAGGTGTCCCGAATTGAGTCTCGGAATCTTCAGCCAGCCTACCAAGGCTGAGGCTGATGGTGGTGCCTCGGGGAAACGTCAACTTATCGCACACATTATTGCCACCAGAACTGCAGCTCCTTGTGTAACTGACGCTACCATGGATTACCCGAAAGACTGGAGAACCAACAAATCTTCTCTTCCAAACGAAAAGGAGCCGGTGGGTCACCAAAATGTCGGCGGCACTATCTGCATCCACTCGCTCGCTGTTCGATCCGAATACCAGGCTATGGGCATCGGCAGTGTTCTCCTCAAATGTTATATTCAACGGATGAAGGATGCCAAGATCGCCGATCGACTTGCATTGCTCGCGCACGATGATCTGAAGAACTTTTACGGACGTTTTGGCTTTGATGACATGGGACCAAGTCAAGCGACCTTTGGTGGAGGGAATTGGAACAACATGGTAAGCATCGAACTTGGTATTGTCGTCTATGTCGCTAACATTGCTAGATTCTCGAGTTTTCAGATGTACAGGATGATTAGTCGTGCCAAAGCGATGACTGGCAATACTATGACGGTCAACCCTGATCAACATACGATATCCGAAACGTTAAATCCTTGATATCTATTACTGGCCCTTTCTACAATGAGTTGAGCTTCTTGAGGTGGGGGTTCTGGTGCTTTGGCAATATGCCTGTGAGTAGGCAGCCATGGCTTGGTGCCATCTTTCCAGCAGAGCGGAAAACGCGGCAATCCTGTGGTGAAAATGTCAAGGGGCTGCTATATCTCACGATCGTGCCAGTCAATATCTTTAGCCACCTAGCATTGCTTCAATCGATCTCATCAACAAGCATGGAGAAAGTATCTGAGCTCAGTCGGGGCCGAAGTCTTTGATTTCTTTTGATAGTCCCATCCCATAGCTAGCTAGCAGAGCCCATGGTGGACGATCAGTGGTGTCGCCTCAACAGCAATGAGACGACCGTGATACGTGACTATGACACAAAATGCAAAGAGTTAAGACTTGGTTAGATTTCATGTATACTGTGCAAGGTCAATGGTTGCCGAGGAATTCGTATCTAAACATGCTGATGGTCTGAGTTTTATGGGCCGCTGGCATATCCTTACTATTGCCTTCTTGAGGCCAAGCCTTTCCAAAGCTAAATTAATCATGGGAGTAACGAAGCTTATCATTCCTATTCCACTTCTTGCTTACTGTACAGTAAGCGCATGCCACCGACTTGCTTCTTGGACTACCGTGAAGACCACCGCATAGGTATCTTTCAACATGCCAATTATGAATGAAAAATCTTCTCAGCCTCGTCTGGTTTAGATTTTCACGAAGCATTCGTATCGAGGCGACAAGAATTCAATCTTCGAAACAAACCCCCACACACTGATGTGATGGCACAATGACCACGACCAAAGTCAGACCTTTCACTCCTCTAGATAAATTCGACGCCAATTGCTTGCATGCCGTTGTGTCATGGCTGGGCGACAATTTAGGCCATAGATGGGAGTCAGCGCTAGTCCACGTGTCAAGCTGGCGACCCGCCTGGGGCTGCGGCAGGGATCGTAGGCCATTCTTCACTGGCTAGTAAGCGAAGCCTCCAAGCACGTGGAACACAACTTTCTGCTTGGCTGAGAGCCGCCGTCCTTTAGTTCTCATCCTTCAGGACGAAAATGTGAAACTACAGCATGAGCCTCCTCCTGTTGCTCACTCCGGGACAAATACAGTAACTCGGTACTCATCCTGGTTGTTTAGCTTGTCCACCTGTGCCGTCTGTGCTAGACTTGCTGAGCATGTCTCTCCAATGTTGCACCAGCTGGCCATCAACTATCAATGGCTATGTCGATCATTGCCTTGGTCTCTTGTCATGGTGAGGGCCTGACATGATTGTACCAGCTCTACAAAACCCTCGATATGCCCAAAACATAGTGATGTACTGGTTACTTTCATCGATCAAGGTCAGGCAAGATGTTGTTGTTGCAGCTGTGTTTCCTTCTCTCACTCACTGTCACCATTAATGCCGTAAGGCTTGTCAAACACGACGCAACCTTCGTGCCCGATGTTACCCTTCGCATCTCACTAGCCATTATTCAGCAGGATTGCCAACCGAGGCTCTCAGTCGTCGTCAACGGCACTTATCCGGGACCAGCTGTATACCTTCAGCCTGACGTTACGACCTGGATCAGAGTCTACAATGATGCTGATGTGAACTCAACAATAGTAAGTCCTGCCAACTGTTGGATAATATATGGCTAACAATACGCTTAGCATTGGCACGGTCTCACTCAGTGGACTTCACCCTTTTCGGATGGCACACCACTCGCCTCGCAATGGCCGATCCCTCCAGGTCATTTCTTCGATTATGAATTACATCCGGGTGCTTCAGAAGCCGGTACTTACTTCTACCACTCACATGTCGGCTTCCAAGCTGTTTCAGCATCTGGACCTCTCATCGTCAAAGACGCTGGTGCTCCGCCTTACCACTACGACGATGAACTCCTCCTCGAAATTGGAGATTTCTACCCAGAAGATGACAATGAAATTGAGTCAATGCTCATCGCCGTCCCGCAGCAATGGACAGGTGATCCGCAAGCTATCCTAGTCAATGGACAGTCGGGAACTGCCCCGACGGTGGATATGCCCACGCCAGACGCAAGCTGCCAGCCTTACTTCATCAACGTGCAACCAGGGAAGACCTACCGACTTCGAATGATTGGTGGAACAGCGATTTCGATGGTCACCCTTGCATTCGACAAGCACCCTCAGCTCGACATAATCGAAGCTGACGGGTATTACACTCACAAGTACACCACCGATCACATTCAAATTGATTCTGGTCAGCGCTTCAGTGCATTGTTCCAGACTAAGACTCAAGCTGAACTTGAAAGTTTGGGCGCCACTCAATTTTGGGTCGTGTTTGAAACGCGTGAATCGGACAGTGTTCAACGAGCATATGCAATTCTCAATTACCAGACCACAATCCAAAAGAAGTCATCATTGGATGTTCGTGACCGCCCTAACTACACATGGGCTCCCGTCCAGTTTCCCACTGCCTCTAGTGCGGTCCCAAAACCAACTCAATCTAACGTCAACCAACAAACACCATCCAATGCCACGTTGAAATACAATGGCATTCCATACATTCCTATGGATACACCAATACAAGTTCCATATTCGGAGAACTGGCTCGAATACGCTCTGGTCAACTTGCCGCAACCTGGTTACCTGCAGCCGATCTCATCCGCGGAAGTGACCCGACGTATCACTATCGGCTGGACACAGCTGGCAAGCAAGAATGACTCTGGTAGGACTATCTACCTTGGTTCTTTGCCTGGCCAGAGCCCGGGTGTGGATCAAGGTTACTCCTGGTTTGATGATGCACCATCTGGTCCAAGCCACCCTACACCATACTTAGTTGACATCTACAAGTACGGTCAAGCTGCAGCTCCAGACTATCAGCGTGCTTTAGCTAATGAAGGTGTCGATCCCGTACTCGATGCATGGCCTGCCCAGGTTGGAGAGGTTCTCGAGATTGTCTGGCAGAACGAAGCTTCCGATACAGGCATTTACGGTGTGCACCCGATGCACGCCCACGGTGGCCCATACTTCGACATTGGATCCGGTTTCGGTACATACGATCCTGTTGCTAATAATGCAAAGCTTGCTCAGCTCGGGTGGCAAGGTTCTCTTCGTGACACGACACTGTTGTATGCTCCCGCTGCAACTGGCACACCTTATGCAGTCAATGGCTGGCGAGCATGGCGAGTCCGAGTGACTGAAGCGAATGTCGGAGTATGGATGATACACTGTCATATCCTCCAACACATAGTAATGGGTCAGCAAACTGTCTGGGTGTTTGGTGACGCCGACCAGATAGTGAAGGGCAGTGATGGGACACAGAATTTACTACAAGGTTACTTCACTTATGGTGGTGACGTGGTGGGAAGCGAGGGTGGGCATTCCAGGAGAGGATTAGAGCCGAAGTGGCCTATTGTAGCTCACTTCTTTGATTGAACAGGAACTTCTGTTGCTGGAAGTCGTTGACCAGTATGCATAGCATGGCATGTTGATGGTTAGCTCCTGAGTATGAGCACGAACCTGTTCTGTAGGAGTTGAAAGTTATTTATCTTCGTTATTCGTCTGCAATGGATAAAAGCGGCAAAAGTGGGTTGAATGAATTATCTGCTTCCCCTCCAAAAACGTCATGTTAGTTATGTCCTTTTGACATGACTGTATCAGCACTCCCATGCTTAATATCTTCTTGGAAGCCCTGCGGATTATAGATCCGATATATTACAAATAGAGTTGGAATCAATTTAACTCCATTCACGCCTTCATACACGCGACGACCGAATCGCTAGTTCTACACCATAAGGTCTACCGGCACAGGATCGAGACATCCATTCTTGATACACGACATTTCAACTCCCGAGAAACAACAGCAACCTCAACACACGTCTTCTATCTGCAAAGCACTTCACACACCCTACGAAAGCCCACAAAATGGCCGAAATCACAACATCAGACTACCAAATCCGCTACGCAACAGAACAAGACATCCCGGTCATCCTCCAAATGATCCAAGAACTAGCCTCTTATGAACGAGCACTTCACGAAGTCCTCGCAACGCCAGAAAAGCTCTTCAACACCCTCTCCTTCCCAACATCCTCGAACGAAAAAGTCCGAAACAAACCAGGCTTCGCAAAAGCCCTCCTTCTCATCCCCACCAGCTCATCTCAACAACAACAACCACCTCCATCAGACCCAGCCCAACAAGCAAGCGCCCAACACGAAGTTGAAACAACCACAAACGCCTCATCCACCACCATCACCACCAACAACACAACCCCACAGACCTCCCAACCAGCCCACCTCGCCAGCGCAGCCCACGAACTCGAAACAACCCTCAATGCCCACCCACCATCTCCCACTCCAACTCCGGCCGGTCTAGCTCTCTTCTTCACCAACTACTCAACCTGGCTCGCCCAACCAGGCATCTACCTAGAAGACCTCTTCGTGCGCCCCGCCCACCGCAAACGCGGCTTCGGCAAAGCGCTCCTTCAATCACTGGCGCGCGAATGCGTGGCCCATAATTACGGACGACTTGAGTGGAGTGTGTTGAAGTGGAATGCGCCGAGTATTGAGTTTTATGTCTCCAAGGCTATTGGGGCGGTGGATATGGGTGCGGAGTGGAGTGGGATGAGGGTTACTGGGGAAGCTCTGGAACGGTTGGCTGGTAGTGGAAGTACGGGGAGGTAAATTGCTGTTGTTTGAATCGTAGGAGGGAAAGGAGATGGGGTGGTGGTGAGCCGGGATGTCGGGAGGGATTGTGAGAAAGGAGCTGTTCATTGGAAATGGAGGTGCAAAAGAGATGCAGCTGGATTCCACCTATGGGTTAGACACCTGACTCGACGGCCGAGTAAGGGCCAGCCTAGGTACCTACCCCTCTCTCTGCTTGACTTCAGCAAAGCGACTGGCCTATGCCCTCTCCAACGTCTATCAATGCACCGACACATTACGCGCTAGACAGCCTTCGTCTCTATCACCCAACAAGCAAAGCCCGGAAGCACACTACACTACAACACTAAAACGTATAGCTGTATACTAGCTACCCCCACCGTCCTATGAGAATCACCAACCAACCCATCTCATTTCTCTTGAAACCACACACACCCCCCCCTTACATCTCGCGCTACACAGCTCAGCCTTACACAGCTAGGCTGGCATATGTTGCAACTGGATATCCGGGTGGAATGTGACACGCGTAGATATAGACATAGACATAAATATAGGGATGGACACTAACATCAGACGTGGGTCTGTATACGCACCTGGTCATTATCTGCGTACTCTTCTAGCGTTGGTATGAGTGTACCTATATTGAACTCTTGCTCTGGTTAGTTTGGTTTGGTTTATTCTGATTTACGTTCGCGTGTGCGAGTACATACATACACAAGTATGTAAGTAAAATTTTCGTCCACAGTCAACTACACGTATTGATGAATTTTACGCATACATAATCATGTGGAGGTGGTAGGCTGGTGAAAATGAATAGCTTCAGTCATATTGAATCCATTATTTTACTTTTCCTCTTACAAGATTAACAATGTACATACATATCTACCTATATCTCAACATCCATATTCTTAGCCAATGCCTCTCCCAATCTCGGATCCACACGCGCAAAACACCGAATAGCATCCCTCTTAATATCATACTGACACTTCCCCAAATGGCCCGTAACATTCTCAATGAGAATCTTCTGTTCATCATGCTCTCCCATCAACCGCCACAACATCCTCGCCTGTTCGAAATCGTCCTCTTCAACCTCAGACACATAAGAGGTGACTTCGCCAACCCACATATCGTGCGCGATATCCTTCTTGTAGCGCGGGTGGCCCAGCGGTTTGAACTGCGAGCGGATATAGTCTGGATCAGAGCCGTAGTTGCCGTTTATGGTTCCGGGCCCGTCGCGCTGGAAGGGCGCGTAGACTTGGCTCAGCGGTTTGTTGTTGGGGAATTGTTGGTAGTTTGGACCTAGGCGGTAGCGGGCTGCATCTGGATACGAGAACATGCGGGCTTGGAGCATTATGTCTGCTGAGGCGGCGATGCCGGGGACCATGGTTGAGGGACTGAAGGCTGCTTGTTCGATTTCTTGGAAGTAGTTTTGCGGGTTTTTGTTGAGGGTTAGCTTGCCGACGGGGCGGAGGGGGTAGTCTGAGTGTGGCCAGATTTTGGTCATGTCGAAGATGTTCCAGCGGTATGTTTCGGCTTCTTTGGGGTCCATGACTTGGAAGTAGAGAGTCCATGAAGGGTAGTCGCCGCGTTCGATTGCTTCGTAGAGATCGCGGGTATGGTAGTCTGGGTCGGTGCCTGCTAGCTCGGCTGCTCTGGCTGCTGGCATTACTTTTGATCCATCGTCTGGTTTGAAGTGGAATTTGATGTATTTGAAGGAGCCGTCTTCTTTGCCGACTTTGTAAGTGTGGTTGCCGAAACCGTTGATGTTACGCACGGATTCGGGTACACCGCGGTTGCCGAAGAGTTGCATCAAACAGTGAATACCTTCCTGGTTGTGGTTGTGGAAGTCCCAAAATCGATTGGGATCAGGGATGTTGGTCTGTGGGTGACGCTTGTGTGATCGATTTAGTGAAGGGAATTTGATTGGATCTCGAATGAAGAAAACTGGAAGATCATTGAAGACAAAGTCTTGGTTTCCTTCCTCGGTGAATAGCTTCAATGCCCAACCACGGATGTCGCGGACAGTATCGGCGGATCCCTTCTCGCCACCAACAGTTGAGAGACGACATAGACAAGGCGTCTTCTTACCCATACCAGTGAGGAAGGCTGCATCGGTGATGTCTGAGATATCGTGTGTGACTTCGAATTCGCCCCATGCACCTGCTGCTTTGGCATGGACAACTCGCTCTGGAATTCGCTCTCTAGGAAAATGCGCAAGAGTTTCGATCAGTGCAGTGTCTGCCAGCAATGCAAGACCACCGCCTCCATAACGTGATCTGATCTGCAAAGTAGTACTTGGATCTTCCACTGGCCGTCCTTCTGCCAGTGTAGAGAAAAGGTAGTTCTCATGGCCGTCCGCGCCATTTACGGCCTTGACGCCATTTTCGAAGTTTGGAGGTGCCATTTATGACACAGCTCTTGAATTTGGTTTGATGGAGTGGTGCTAAGAGAGAACATGTAGGAGTTCGAAAAAGAGAAGGAGCACCTCCAGGCGTAGTTGTACTCACCTTTACTTCGCTTACCACGAACCATCGTCATTCATTATCTCAGGAGCCGTGCTCCGTAAATCAGTGAAACTGATATACAGGACATAGTATTGGCTGGGTATTGATAGCATCGCTTCCACGTGGCAGACGCTGACGACAGTGATCGTTCGGCTAGAGTTTGCAATGTGGATTGTGGTACAGTATAGCCGTTGAGAGATTGGGCTCTGTTGTCGGATGGACTCAAGTGACGGCCATCTTTTCCGAGATTATACAAGCATTGAAATCCACGAATTAAAGTAGGTTTGAGGCTCTTACAACTGGCTTGTGGTAGGCTGCGCGATGAGTAGAGGCAAGGATGATCTCCCGGCCTGCCGGAGGAAAAATCGTTCGCCAAATAATCATCCTGTGTTTTGATCTGTGGCATTGCAACCAGCGGGCAAGTGGGCCGAATTGTTCGGTAATGTGATCATGAGCTCATAACGAGAACTCAACCATCAGTTAGCGATGGAAATGTAGAGCCGCTCTCTCGGCATCGACCTCAGGGTAAGACAGCTGACGCTTCTGTCTACCTGCATCATACATTGTACCTTAGATAGGTATTTGATTCGGTTCGCGTTGTTGGAGATAATGAAGTTGTAGGTGAAATTGCCTGCGAGGTGGGTTTACATAAGACACCGAGAAAGGGCTGCCCCGAGTCAAGCTAAGACGTTCTTATTATAGACCTCATGTATGTTTAAGTAGGGACTTACAGCGACTTGGCCAGCGCCAGTACCGCATAAGGAAAACGACACTAAGGCAAGGTACCTATGTACTTCACACGCACCTGATCATCGCTCACTCTTGCCTGAGAACTTTATAAACATCAACGCCCTTCGCAACCCCTCAGCTCCACAACTTCCCATTTCCTGTACTCTTAAAATACTTGAGTACATCTTCGTCCTTCTCAAGCGCCGCATTCACTTCATGGTCACACAATGTCACAACTTCTAGTGTTCCGTTCTCGAGCCTCGGCAAGATAAGCACAATATTCAACCTTCGTAATGCAAAGTCGTCGATCGCATCTCTCAAGCTCTCAGTCTTCCCTAGCTTTCCGCCAAAGTCAAGACCCATTAACGGCATCTTGGAGTGGTCGTTCAGCAAAACGCACGGTTCCATCACACTGGTGAAGGGGTGTACAAGAGCTTGTGTTTCGGGTAGTGAGTTTGCTGTGCCAATGAAGGAGTAGAATTCTGCTGGTTTATAAGCCTGGATTGCTGTGCGTAAAGCATCGGCTGCTGGTGCAAGCGAAGTGGACAGAGAACTTGAAAGCGAATGTTGGTCAGCACTGGAACCAGCGAGGACGTCAGCCGAGAGAGATGTGGTGATCATCTGGACTGTGTTGCCTATGTAATTGGTTGCCACGGGAGGGGTGATGCGCGCACGCATATCGATCGGAATGCGGGCGTAGGCAACAGGGTGACGTGTAGGAAGCTGGGAATGCGTTGCGTTGCGAGACCAGAACAAAGCAAAGATGGAAAGAATGGTCGAATAAGATTGTGCTGTAGCTTTGAGGAGTGCTTGAGATTCTGATGTGATTGACCAAAAACGGATCTGGGAACCAGTAGATTCGGCTATGGGGTTCGGCATGTTGTTGGCAGATTGTTTCTTGGGATGTACAATGCCGCTACTGGGTGTGTTCGGCGGTGCGAAGCGAAAGGTGGACATTTCAATGGGGCCCGGAGTCCATGTGCGAGGGTCGGGTCCTGTCGATGAGGTGAGAGGCGCGCTGAGTTGATCGACGATGTCCATCGAGTGTGCTATTTCTTCGCTGGTCTCCGGTCTGGTAGCAGGGTTGGTATAAAGAGCCCACAGCCTGAATAACTCAGTCCAGGAGCCGCCGTCGATGCAGACGTGGTTAAAGGCTGTGGTGAGGATCAGACCTCCTTCAACAAAATTTGCCTGACAGGCAAATATAGGTGATCCTTCTGAGATGTCATATTGCACCACAGGAGGACATGCAATGCCGACCATGCCTTGAGCTGGGAAATTGAGCTCTTTCAGACGTTCGTAAGATGGAAGTCTGAATTCGTCGGTGCTGGTCGTGTGGTCTTTGAATGTGAACTTAATGCTGCTCTCCTCTGATGTTCGGATAGCAGCATAGAGCGGCCTGTCTGGATGTCGACATATCTCGCCAGTTACTTGAGGGTGTATGGTAAGGACGTGGCTGAAGCCTCTTTTGAGCTCTTCATAGATCTCCAATGGAGATGTGCCAGCTGAGAGAGGGAAGTACATCATTCGAGTAACCCATCTTTTGGGGACATACTGGTCAACAGTGGACAGTCGGTAGAGCTTTGGTAACACTGGTGTCAATGGTCTGACGTTTTCATCAGGGTGCTTGTCAGTAGAATTCATTTTCAGGTGCTGAACTTAATGCTAGCGAAAGGGTGTGATTTGCTATGGCACTGTCGAGTATCTGGCTATCAAAGATGCGTGGAATGCAGTCGCAGAGTGATGTTTACGATCGTCCCGTGAAAGCAATATTGTTCTGGTTGAAAGACCACGATGTTGAAAGGGGCCCTCAAACACTGAAAGCTGCACTAGAAGGTGTACTTTGAAAATCTGTCTCATGATCCAATTCCGTGTTATCAGAACGGAATTGGCAACACTTCCATCTTCCCAGTATTCGGACCATCAATCATCATTTGGTGAAACCTCTGTACGTTCTGGCCATGATCAGCGGAACAGTACTGGTCTAGACCTCGTTTTCATTTCATAAAGCTTTCTCGAAAGCACGCGCTATTGCAGTGTAATTTTGGCAATGCTTAGGCAAGTGTTGGACAGTTCACGATTGATGTTAGAGTGTACTGTAGCTAAGCTTGTTGACGTCCCCTACTATGGAGTACGTAAGCTCCACCCCTCCATGAATTTCGAGAGAATCGCCCTACCGAACTAACAGTGAGCTCCTGTTTTGGACACGCTAGTAAGTAAGTCTTTGACCGTTCGAGTAGGTAGTGCTGATCAACAATGCAGATGGACTGACACTGCATATGCAGGACGTAGCGTGATACTAGCTCTATCGAAACGACCTAACTCGTTGCAGGTGACTCGTATTCGTCGTAACTCCACTTGTCAGTACGCCAATAACATCAGACATTGGAACTTGCCGGTGTAGATCTTTAACGGCCCGCTATGAATCCCTGTTCGGCGACAACGGTACTAGGTACTTGTACTGAGGGTAATTTTGGACATTCAAACCTGCGGGTCCAGCTACTGCAGCTAGAGAATCGCCTTCTACAGTACATTAGCCACCTCATTTTGTTCTTGTGATTGACAGAATGGCAAGATCTGCAGTCATCAATGCCATATTCGGCCGATTCAAGCAGAGTTCGAAGGTTGAAAAGGGACTTTTCAAGAACTGAGATAAGTTTTGCCAAGGTTTACCCCCAGCACATTGAAGATCAGCGGAGAGTTAAAGATTACCTGCAATCTTGTCGGTCCGAAAGATTTCCGGACCAACCTTTCCGTACAGGTAATCAAAACGGTCACACCAAAGGAAGCTAGTAAAAGGTACAAACCGATTACGTCAAGCAGACATACCAAGTAATTGCAACGGCTGTCGAAGTTCTGGCCCGGGTGCAAGAGTGTTTGATTAATCCTTTTCCGTAGATCTCGTTGTGTCGCCGAAGACTTGTCTCAACTGGAACCTACTGCAGTGACAAGTCCTGATTCAGGACCCACGATGGTCACTTGGACTCCTCGAACTCTGATTACCAGGACCTTCACGAAAGTGCCAATTGATCCTCCACTGTGGCCCCACAGACCACAACTGCTAGCTTTAGCGCTCCCTGACCATATGTACACTATGGCTCAAGTGCTAGCCCGCGAACGTCGCGATCCTGGTCGTTGACGACAAGACATCGTGGTCTACAAACCTGTGATGCCCGTTTGCTTCTCTTCACGAGACTCACCGACATAACTCTTTCAAATCCAGCAGAGCATCATGCATTTCCAAGATGTCCACATTAAGCCGACGAGACCATCCAGCGAGGAGGCTATACAGCTCTCCACGATGGATCAGCTCATGCCCCGACGGCATATGTCTTATCTGCTCTGCTTTCGGCAGGCACCCTCAGTCAGTCACAAAGCCACGGTACAGCAGCTACAAGAAGGCCTGGCAGCGGCATTGACCGAAATGCCTCAGTTCGCAGGTACAATACGACCGAAGTCAGGTTCTAAGAACGAACTAGAGCTTTTGCTCGACCCTGAAAGCTACGTGTTGTTCCGCAGCTGTGATGCCACAGATGCAGCAAGTTACGACGAACTTCTCGACAGCATGGGACGAGAGCCGCTCATAACGGATGACCGACTTGCGATTCCAGCAGCCGAAATGCAGACTCCGGATGGGGGTACTCGTAGTTTCGCAGTGCAGGCAACCACTGTCAAGGGTGGGTTGCTTATAGCTACATCAATCCATCACTCCGTCGGAGACGCAAAGGCAACGGAGGTACTATTCGAGTCATGGGCTAAGCACACTGCTGAAAGATCACATGGTCAATCTCCAACCATCACCATTCCAGCCGAGGACGTTACTGCCAGATGGCGGTTATCGTACGGCCCCAAAAATGTTTCAATGGACTCGTTCTTGGAACTTCATGGGCCCAAGGATGCCTTCCGGACATCCGAAATAGCTGCGCAAGTCGTGACATCGAGATGGACTATTTCTTCACAGGCTCTTCAGCAGCTGAGAGATTCAATGGGTTCCAAAGCAGACATACAGCTGTCGAGTTCCGACCTGATGTGTGCTTTGATCGCGAGGCACGTGTACAAGGCACGACGACAATACGAGACGAGCAATCGTTGGCCGGATGAAGCTCTTTTGTATGTGACTTCCGATATGAGATCACGTCTCGAGCCTTCTCTAGCCAAGAACTATCTGGGAAATGCTAGTGTGGCAGTGCCAGCACTCGTGGACTTGGTTGTCCTTTGCGACGAAGAAGCTTCCACAGCATTGAGCACTACAGCCAGCAAGATCAAGAATGCCATCGACAAATTCGACACGAACGCACTCAGGTCTCGACTCGCTTTCTACAAGGCCCAGCCATTCTTCGGCAGTGTCATGCCCAGGTTCGAATACTATCCTGGCCCTAACATGCTGATTACGGACAGCTCTAGCATGAGGTTCTATTCCATCAACTGGGGCTTGAATCTCCGCACAATGGATTACTTCAAATCCATCGGCCAAACACATTCAGTCGGACAGTGCGCGCTTAATCCTAAACGAAGCGACGGGACGGTTGAGCTACAAATGAGACACGACGTGCAGGTTGTGGAGGCTATGAAGGACAATGAAGGGTTCTCGAAGTACTTCGAACTCGTAGGATATTGTTAGCTAGTTATAGTATAAGTAGATGGAAGAAAAATTCGGTGTATACATTGACTCGTTCGAATAAGTTCAATGTCTAATCAAAGTCGACCTACTATTCCTGCTTGAAGATCCAGAGGTATACGACTTGATGGGCGACATGAAACCGGTGTTTTGTGCAAGGACATATCGTTGAGGGCAAGAAGAGTTGCACCTGCTTACCTGGAAAAGTGGCGGGGCACTTGCCTACTCGTAGATTAGTGCCTATATAGCTGCGGTCTTCGAACCTTTACTTTTCAATCAATCGATTTACGGCACAATCATAAATGTACTACAAAGAGTATCAAGCTTTGTCCATGAGACAGACTATCAACAGAAAACCTCAATTAGAATGCACCGGACCTCATGTCGCAGTGAAGACGACGTTCAGAGAGATCAGCTCAGCACTGTCCGCATCAACTTACCTGCTTTTTCCACTTGAATGCCCAAAACATACAAACTTGACTACACCGTCAAAAGAATCAAATGACTGCGTGGTCATATTGTTTGTGACCAGTCACACAAAGCCGTCACTCATCAATATGTACCTTCTTATTGGCGGCACTAAAAAGTACTGTATCTGCGTATCACATGCATTTTGCGGGCAATCGATTCTGTTATAAGATGGATGCCTGAGGCGGTCGATCATTGTGGGAAAACTTGCAGCAAGGCTCTCAGCTAATAGCCGGAAACAGCACAATATGAACAGGGATTGCGGTTCGTCACGTCTTTCCATTTGGGACACACGGTACTGTACGGTATTGTAAAATTAGCGTCATTCGCCCGAATCAATCAGTGCCAGGTGTTCCTGTACACGGGTAAGAAACCGGAAGTATACGCCGTACAAATGCAAACTCCCACACCCCGTGGTACTTTCCTAACATGCACACCTTCCCAACGGCCTCAGTTCTAGACCTTCACTTCTCGCGACACTATCGACGACTTGAAACTTGTGCCGTGTATACCAAGAGCTAAACGAGTCGTATGACCTCGAATCGAGTCGTCCATGTGACACTGCAATCCGATTCCTTATGGCCGAGATTACAGCATCAGGCTACCTTACGGATACGGTAAAGCAAGATAAAGAAACGGGCGCGTAAATTGCAAGCGATTACATACTGTACAAGGATGTTACCCAACCTTACTGTCTTGCGGAATCCTTGTGTACTTAGTGTGAGTACAGTACCGATTGGGAGTGTGCATAAGTGGCCGAGTTTGATTCGACCCGATGACCTCGGCCTTCCGACCTCGTTGTAGACCAAGTTTTGCAGGACCTTGATTCATGCCGCGAGAGTGGGCAGCCGCTAATGCGTACCCACGATATCTATACCAGGTTACAGGAAAAGTACACTACAACAGGTCAGGAAAGTAACACCATACAAGCATCAGGACAGTATTGTAACGCAGAGTTACAGTACGATAAACTAGCGCAACGGATGATCAGCCGCTAATGCTTCACGATTGAAGATCCTCAATCCTTCGAGAAACCTTATTACAATGTACAAAAGTTGTTCCTTCAAAGTTCAAGTTTTTTGGGCAAATTCGAGATTGTGGGTCACGGCTAATGCAGGTGCGACCCTACCTTCCTCATTGGCGAAATGGGGCATGAGATTGTGTTTCTCTCCCAATCATGAGGACGGGATCTTCCATGCGTTTACTGGCTGGATCCGCCATCTCGAATTTCGCCAACGGTCTGAAGGATGACTTTACTACTGTAAAGTACCTAATCGGTGAGTTTACAGAAGTCCGCGAAGAGTATGGTCTCGAATTTGAACACGAGTGACATGTGATGTATTAACTAACTACTAACGAAATCTTTTTTGGGTTTTTGCAGAAGTCTAGCAACAACGAATCGACGCGAACTGTTTCAGCTCGTGATCCTCCAATAACCACTCATTGATCTCCTGTCCAAAGTTAGTCAATATCTCAAGCCCACCATCCTTGAGGCGTGGCATGTACGTGATTTGGCTGAAGGGTTTTGGTGCCGATCTTGCCCACCAGGGGTTTCGAATTCGTGCAATGGAGCCGAGGAGGGGGCCCCATGTATGGCTGTATGCGCCGACTTTTGAGTGGTCGGTCACGACGATGTCTGGTCCGTAACGTAGGCTCTCTTGAGCCTGGAGGCTGAAGAAGGAAGGTGCGGATTTGACGTAGGAGATCCAGGTCTCGAATTGGGATGGGCTGAAGCTTTGGATTGCTCGTCGAATCGAGCTTGCAGATCGGGATAGTGAGGCTTGTAAGTCTTGATCCTGGATGTTCGTGCTCGCTTGTGTGGCGTGCAGCTTCATGGTCGCGTTGCAGGTTGAGTCTGGTCTCATGGGGGGCTGCAGCTTGCTGCGGATGTCACAGACGAAGAACAGGCGCGACGAGGAGATTTCGCGTTCGGATAGTTGTCGTGCTCGACATACCGTCCTCCAGAATAGAGCATTGACTGCGTCTAGCGTGGAGATGTACTCATCGTCCTCGGTTGGTTGTGCAAGATCTTTCAGCAATTGCAAGTGAGCGCTGTCCATATGCCAGATGAGTGATGGGTTTTGTTCTTGGCTAACATGCCTTGCTTCGGGTGCTTTCGTGCTTGTATCGGCTCGAGTTATGAGCATGGGGAACGATGATTCGGGTATGCTCGCATCGAAATGTCCGTGACTAAGTCTTTGCCTGTCAGTTCCCATGCTGCAGTCTCGGAGTGCAGTAGAGATTTGGGGCTCAACTCCAGAGGCGATGGCTGAGACATTCTCTGACCATCTGCGCATAAAGGAGTTTGTACCGGTGACATCTGCGATCTGGTGCGAGTGCGCCATAAAGAGAAGCACACCTCCATGGACAAAGGTTGCTTGTGCCAGGAACACGGGTTGTCTAGGTAGTGAGTTGATCGTCTTTGGATCTGGTGCTATGTGAAGCTCAGGACCCTCCATCAGCGAAGGATGAAAGTCGTGCTGACGCAGTTTCTCAAATGTCAGATCAGCTGCAATAGAGAACTTGGATATGTCTCTGAAGCCGAAGGCGACTCCAGAGTCCGGTCCTATGTTGACCTGTAAAGATCCTTCTTTGCCATCTTTATCAGGTACAAGCTCCCCTGCGATGAATGGGAATTGCTGAATTGTCTTTTGCAGTCCTGCTCTGAGTTGACTGAAGATCTCTTGGTTGGAGTGGCGAGATGTTTTCTCGAAGCATAGAAGATAAGAGCTCCAGCATCGTACCACAGCCTGATCGATGACAGAGAGTCTCACAGTCTGCGACTCAAGTGGCTGGGGGGATTGTGTCCATGAGACAAAATCGTCTGTAACTGGGTCCACTTCCACTTTACTTGCCAAGAAAGTCTTGTACAAGCCGAAGGGACTGACTTGGTAGTCTTCTTCTGTTACTCTGCTGAAAATCATGTTGAGGATGGCAAATGTAGTGTAGTAGTAGATAGGAGTTTACAACAAGATTGGAGTGAAAGAGCAGTCGCTGGCCTTTGCATTCATCATATTTCATTCATTCTCAGGCTGGATACACACGGTCCCTTATAAGGCCACTAAACCTCATTTGCTATCATCGTAGCTATCGCCAGAACGTGATTGCATACCCAGCTTCCGACGGACAACTTCCGGGGGCATCGTGAACTGATGGGCGATCCTTCCTGTCCTTGGAATCCTGCCTGAACAGTGAAGGGAGAATTCACCGATGTCAATCAGGATTCCTGCTCTGTGGACTCCACGTTGGTGCCGTTGCTCTCGTCAATACTGCTGGGGTCTTGGAAATACTTGGTACCATTCATGTAGGCGAAATTTGGTATGCACTAGTCCACGTAAGTGTCCTTACTGAAGGTAGGTAGTGGCCTTCCTCAACCCATCAGCTGATGCAGCGACGACAAGCAGCTTGGAGGGCATCACTTCGGTGTGGTGGGCCTCACAAAGTTGGATGTGACAACAATGGAAGTTACCTTCCAGCAAGACGAAAGTTGAAAGAGCACTCGACGGCGCCAAGATCCGGCAGAATCTTAGGTGCTCGCGCTAAGTTATTTCGGGACTAGCCAAGTCAGTTGGCGTTCTGGGCTCAACCTCTCCAAAGGATCAGACTTTGAACGCGTGTGCATTGACTTTTCTCAACAACAATCTGTTCGGACAGTAAGTTGGTGTTCTCAGGTAATCTGGAGACATAGCAGCAAGACATGAAGTGGGATGCCCCCTCCCCCGCTGCTCCAAGCACCTCATGTGTTGATGCGTTGATCACAATGGCCAGAACAGATCACATGCCTACCCTGCTTGTATACGGAGTACTCTGCTCATCTCTGAACTCCCTAACAGTGTAGGAACACGGCAGGATCTGCAGATCCGGAATTTCCCTACGCTAACTCAACTGTATTGTAGGAACCTCGCAGATCGTTTTGTGTCCCACATACAGCCTGGGCCATTTTTAGACTTTGGTAACGATCCTCTTCGGGACGAGCAATATCTCCATCGTTGTTCGACCTGCAGGGAGTGTTCCAAACATGCTACCGTCATCAGGCACTGATAGCTTTAGCATGGTCCACCCAACAATATGCTATCACGCATACATTGTGATCAGCAACTCTCGAGGTGGTGGGTATTGCTCATAGCGTCGCTGACCTACAGTAGTGCCACTTCTTCTCATCTCGTTTCCAGTCTCTTTAGCCGCTGTCAACATGACCCATGTACAGGCATACAGTACTTGCCACTTTACTGCAGCCACTCGTGGAACTCTTTCCGAGTTCGTCGTTGATGGAGTCGACGATCATCGGCTACGTACTGCTGATCAAGCTCAGAAGTCCATCAGGTAGCCTGTCATGACCAAGAATGGCCGAGTCGAGCCACATTCTATTGCAACGGACTGCGCGACCTCCTAATCTCACCAAGTCAATGAAACCCCCAGATTCTTTTTCTTTCACCATAAAGTCGCAACGACGACCAATTTTGTCGATCAATTTGCGCACTCTCTCTTGGGTGTGGTCAAACCGCAGATTAGAACTACCAGAAAATCTGCAGACACTCATTAGATATGATGACTCAAACAACAAGTGAGTCCAGCGGGGGATCAGTCTACATGGCAGGCGACCATGACACAACCTTCGCTGTGGTAGGCATGGGATGCAGGTTCCCCGGCTCAGCTACATCTCCAGAGAAGCTATGGGAGCTCCTCTGTTCAGGGCGCGCCGCATGGACGCCAGAGCCGCCTGATGCGCGCTTTACCATGGGGCAGTTCTATGATCCCCAGATAGGAAAACTTGGCTCACTATTCACCAAGGGAGCCCATTTCCTTCAGCAGGATGTCGCTCTGTTCGATCGAAAATTCTTCAACATTTCTGCGACCGAAGCTGCCGCAATGGACCCACAGATCCGTCTGCTCCTCGAGATTGCTTACGAGACTTTCGAGAACGCAGGCTATACACTGGAGCAGCTTGCAAACACCCAGACAGGTGTGTTCGTGGGCTCGTGGTCGCGAGACTATCATCTGCATCTGGAGCGCGATCCAGAAAACGCTCCAATGTATGAGAGTACGGGCACGGCAGCTTCCATCATCTCGAACAGAATATCACATTTCTATGATCTCAAGGGCCCGAGTTTTACAGTCGACACTGCTTGTTCCTCGAGTCTCGTGGCTCTCCATCAGGCTATGTTGAGTCTGAGGAACGGAGATGCAGACTGCGCTTTTGTCGGTGGAGTCAACCTCATAATAGAGCCCACTGCGTCAATGGCTCTGGGCAGAATGCGTCTCCTATCGCCGGATGGCAGGTCCTATGCGTTTGACGAGCGCGCAAACGGTTACGGACGAGGCGAAGGTGTTGGTGGAATTCTATTGAAACCACTTTGGGCTGCACAGCGCGATGGAGATTCAATACGTGCCATTGTCAGGAGCTCGGCTATCAACCAAGATGGCCAGACTCCTGGCATAACACTTCCTTCTGGTAAAGCACAAGAGCATGTAATTCGTCGGGCATATGCAGCTGGAAAGCTCGCGCCGCATGCAGATTACGTTGAGTGTCACGGTACAGGAACAGCAGCCGGAGATCCAATCGAAACGAAAGCCATCGCTGCTGTCCTAGCGGCAAACCGAGGTGGTGACGGTCCACTAACCATCGGCTCCCTCAAATCTAACATCGGGCATCTGGAGGCAGCTGCCGGAATCGCTGGCATAATCAAAAGCGTACTCATGCTTGAAAAGGGCAACATTCCACCACAAGCTCTACTTCGAAATCCGGCAAGCGCCATCGATTTCGACCGCCTCAATATGAAACTCCCCAGAGAATTGTACAAGCCGGAGGCGCTAGACCGAATCTCTGTGAACAGCTTTGGCTTTGGTGGTGCCAATGCTCACGTCGTTATGGAGCGACCCCCAGCTCGCAGAAGGTATACAAATAGGTCCACACACTCGACGACAACAGTGACTGCACCACAGCTTGCCCTTCTGACTGCATGCAGTGAGCAAGCCTGCAAACAACAAGCAGCTAGACTCAGCCGATTCGTTGTTGAGCATCCGGAAGTGGAGGATTCTCCAGACTTCTGCCAAAATCTTGCGTTCACACTTGGTAGACGATCACTGCTGCCATACCGTGTTGCGATTACTTATTCGACAGTCGCAGAGCTGTTGGGGAAACTTGACCAAGTACAATCCGGCACAATTGCTGTCGAAAGAGCCATTGTGAAGCACAAGTCGGCCTTCGTCTTCACAGGTCAAGGGGCGCAGTGGCATGCTATGGCTCGAGAACTCCTACAAGGCTGTCAAGCATTCTCCCGGTCCATTGCCCGGGCCGGTTCAGTCCTCAAAGGCTTCGGCTGTTCGTGGGACCTCACAGAAGAGCTGCTACTGCCAGAGAAAGATTCTCGTGTGAACAATCCCGCTCATAGTCAGCCGATCTCTACAGCCATACAGATCTGTATCGTCGACCTGATGAACAGCCTCAGATTCCAACCTACTGCTGTCGTCGGTCACTCAAGCGGTGAGATTGCTGCTGCGTACGCTGCAGGTGCGATCACATTTGAGGACGCGCTAGCCAGTGCTTATCACCGAGGCTTTCTCGTCTCCAAGGCTCTCGATGAAGGTATCTTCCAGGGTTCAATGCTGGCTGTAGGATTGGATGCTGTCAAGACCAACGATTACATTCAGCAGCTTCCTAAGGACGAACACGGCTCTCTTATTGTGGCTTGTCACAATAGTCCTTCTAGTGTTACCGTCTCCGGTGATGAAGCTGCAGTACTCCACCTCCACAAGCTTCTGCAGAGCGATCAGGTCTTCAGCAGAGTCCTGAAGACCAATGGAGCAGCTTATCATTCTCATCATATGCAAGCACTTGTTCCGGAGTTGTCCCGAGTGTTGGCCGGAGTCAAGAAGTCTACCGCAAATCCGAATGTCCGATGGGTTTCGTCAGTGACGGGTATGAATCATACTAGTCAGGAGATTGATGGTCAGTACTGGGTCAAGAACCTGATATCACCAGTCTTGTTCTCTCAAGCCTTAGCCAAGATCTGCAGTGTTCAGTCTCCCAATACGTTGGTTGAGATCGGTCCCCACTCAGCACTCGCTGGGCCAATCAGGCAAATTCTTAAACCAATCGGCCGAATGCAGGACGTGCGATACACAAGCGCATTGATTCGGAATGAGAATGCGATGACCACATTCCTGAACATGATGGGCACACTTGCTGTCCGTGGCCAAGATTTTGATATCTTGGCTCTCAATGCTCTGTTTCACGGCACCCAACCGACGTTGTTGAACAACTTGCCAAGCTACCCATGGGACCACGACACGAGATACTGGCACGAAAGTCGACTAAGCTCCGAGTATCGTGCACGGGCATTCCCAAGGCATGAACTTCTGGGGGTGCGGGCGCCCGACTATAGCCCATCGGAGCCCAGTTGGCGGAACTATATCCGACTGAACGAGCTTCAGTGGTTGAAGGGACACGCTGTCCATGGTCAAGTCATCTGGCCTGGTGCAGGCTTCATAGCAATGGCTATCGAGGCTGTCAGACAGGTTTGGATTTCTAGAGGCCAGTTAAAAGAGGATCCAAAGTATGTTCTTAGGGACATCGTCTTTAGCAAGGCATTAGTGCTGCGCGACACTGTTGATGACACAGAAGTCAACTTCAAGCTGCGACCACTTTCAACAAGTGCTACTGCCTCCTCAAGCACATGGAGCGAATTCAGAGTATTCTCGGTCGTTCAGAATGCTGAGCCGCAGGAGCTTTGCAGAGGCTTGATAGCTCTTGAAAGTGAAAAGGTACCGCTCCTTGCTACCATCACAGCAGACAGAGTGGCGGAAGCGACGGCCAAGTCGCCCATGCAGATTGACTGCGCGGATTTCTACAGAACTTTCCGGGCTCTCGGAATGGGATGGCGGAATGCTTTTGCCGGCCTGAACAATATCATGGCTGGACCTGAAAATTCCGTTGTTGATGTTCGTCTCTTACCAGAAATAACGACGGAGAGTGCATACAAGAGTACTGATGCCATCCACCCAGGAACACTGGACTCACTCTTCCAGGCGAGTTTCGCCACCATGATACCTAGTGATCAAGCAGCGGCCAAGGTCATCACTGCAATAGACGAGCTCGAGATCTCCTTGAACGCGGAGGGTCAAAGCAAAAAAGATATGACCGTCATATGTACAGCCTCTGATCGGGGTTTCGACATTGGCTCGGTGCCGGACTCCTCGCTACCATTCCAGGTAAGGGTGAAGGGCTTCCAAATCACCGAGGTTGTCGGCGAGTCAGACGAAGAGTCCAAGGGTCAGCAGACGTGCTTTAAGCTGGAATGGCAGCCGGCCTCGCCAGAACAGATCTCGGCTCTTTTCGAGAAAACCGCGCCAAGCACGCCAGACGAAGGTCTTACCAATGGCCATCTCACCAATGGACATCTCACCAATGGACATCTCACCAACGGACATCTTACTAATGGTGTTCACACCAATGGCGTACATCCCGCCGATGAACATGCACTGTTGAGCCATTCAGAAGCATTGATGCCAGCTGAGCTCGTGGATCTGCATAGACTGGGCCATCAGCCTGAGGTTCAATTGATTGGTGCTGATAATGACAACTTCGTCGACGTCCTAAGCTACGAGCTGCGAGAAATAAGCAGCCACAATGTGCTAGAGGCTCAAAGCTGGGACACTACCCCTGGTGCAACGATCACGTATGTCATCGTTGACACGCACAAGCCCGGCACGCTGTTCGATTTGTCAGAGCATCGTTTTCGGCAAGTGCAGGATCTTGTCAAACATGCTTCGAACATATTGTGGATCACTAAGAATGGCACCGAGAGATGTAGCAACCCACATGCATCCATGATTTCAGGCTTCACAAACACCCTCAGGATGGAAAATCCAGCGCTGCGTCTGGTGACAGTCGATGTCGATGAGGAGAATTGCACCGCGTCAGAGCTCGCACCGATCATCAGCGAGGTATTGCAAGGAAAGCATTTCCAATCCGAGACTGATATCAGCAAGCTCGACTGCGAACTTGCATATCATGAACGACAGTGGTTGGTGCCGCGAGTAGTAGTTAATGACGCTATCACGAGCTATCTGACTGAGTGCGGCAGCAAGGCAGCCGCTAGCGACGTGCCTTTCTTCCATAACAACCGTCCTCTGAAGCTTGGAAATGGCCAGCCCGGCCTTCTCGATTCGTTGCAGTGGGAAGACCAAGAAGATACTGGCATGGTCCCCAAACCCGATGAAGTGATCTTCGAGACCCGTGCACATGGTGTCAACTTCCGAGACCTCCTTGTTGCGGTGGGACAGCTTGGCGCTGGCAAAGATGCTGTGATGGCAGGAGAATGCAGTGGCATCGTTGTTGCTGTCGGTAAGGATCTTGAATCAGAGTTCCGACCTGGAGACCGTGTTTGCTCATTTGGTGCACAACCATATGCCAATTATGCCCGTGTGCCTGGGCATCGATGTCTTAAGATACCCGGAAATGTTTCCTTCGAGGTTGCAGCAACCATACCGATTGTTTACTCAACTGTGGTATATGCACTGTTGCATGTTGCGCAGATAGAGAAAAACTCAAGAGTCCTCATTCATTCCGCTACAGGCGGTGTAGGACAGGCGGCCGTTGGGCTGGCTCACCATATCGGTGCAGAGGTCTTTGCTACAGTGGGTTCCGCTGAAAAGAAGCAGTTTCTGATCGAAGAGTTCGGTGTGCCAGAAGACCACATCTTCTCGAGCCGTGATGCATCGTTCAAACAAGGCATCATGGATCTTACCAAGGGTGAGGGGGTTGACATGGTCCTCAATTCGCTGACAGGCGAGATGTTCCGCGAGTCGTGCAACTGTCTTGCTAGCTTTGGTCATTTCGTTGAAATTGGCAAGCGAGATCTGTTGGCAAACTCGAGGATGGAGATGCGGTTCTTCCTGAAAAACGCTTCATTCACAGCCATGGATCTCATGGTCATTGGCAAGAAGAAACCAGCGTTGTGCAAACGCCTGCTCAATGAGGCTATGCAGCTTGTTGCAACAGGCGCGGTGATGCCCATCAAGATTACAACCGCTCCTCTGTCTGATGTGTCGACCGTGTTCCGACAGATGCAAGGTGGCAAGCACATGGGCAAGATGGTACTGACTGCTGATCGAGACACGCAAGTCAAAGTGGTTCCATCACCAAGGAAAGATGTACAACTTGATGGCAACTCGTCGTATCTGATCATCGGTGGTCTTGGTGGCCTAGGGCGTACCATGATCCGATGGTTAGCTCAACGAGGATGCAAGCATATTGTGACGATGTCACGGACCGGTCTGAAGAGTTCCACGGCCCAGAGTCTTGTCAAGGAAATGCAGGCATACGGTACCTCTTTGCATATCTTGGAATGCGACGTGTCCGATGCTACATCAGTGAAATCATCGCTTGACGACATCAAGGCAAGTGCTCCACCGATTCGCGGTATCATCCAAGCAGCGATGGTACTCCAGGACTCGATTTTCGAGCAGATGAAGCACTCCCAATGGCGCGCCGCCACTCTGCCAAAAATCCAAGGCACCCAAAACCTCCACCAGTATTTCAGTGGCCATGACCTGGACTTTTTCATCATGCTCTCTTCCGTTGTCGCTGTTGTCGGCAACCCAGGTCAAGCAGCATACGCCGCAGCAAACAGCTACCTCGGCGGTCTTGCACGCAGTCGCAACGCACAAGGTCTGACAGCTCACTGCATCGACGTAGGCGTAGTTAGCGATGCCGGTGTCGTGAGCCAAAACGACGATCTCGCCCGCATGCTAGCGAACAGAGGCTACAGCACCATCACGGTCAAAGACCTCCTCCACGTCATCGAGCACGCTATCAGCAATTCCCGGCCCTGTGCACCCGCTCTGGCGCAAACAGTAATGGGCCTAGGCACCGATGCCCGAACCCTCAAAGGCCCCAAATTCACCCACTGGCTTCAGGTGTGCGGTGCGAATGCCGTGGCTGACAACGCCCCAACGCACAGCAAGAACGATTTGCGCATGGCATCATCATCCGCCGAAGCGGAGGAGATTGCGCGTGCCGCCCTCACGGCACAACTCGCTCGTCTATTGTCTATCGAAGTCGCTTCGATCGATGCGTCACAGACATTGGCCAGTTATGGAATCGATAGCTTGATCAGCGTTGAACTGAGAAACTGGATCCGTGCTGAGATGAAAGCTACTGTGCCGTTGTTGGAGCTTAATGAGGCCGGGAGGACGATCGGGGCTTTGGCAGGGATGATTGCGAAGAGGTCGACTTTGACGCAGTGATTTTTGTACATATGGTATGTTTTAAAGGGTTGTTTTTGGCAACGAGTAATGTTGGGTACGTACATGGAGGATGTCATTTGTTTGTGGTTTTTGGTTTTGTAATTTAGTCGTATGTAAGATCAGTATTGGCGCTTTAAGAAGCACACGAGTTATCACATCACAGCCTCAGGCTTCCCGAGTACTGTATCCGTCCGACTTCAATACCCTTATGACATTCTTCACTTCCAAATATGACATCTGCACGTCAACCAAACGCGTCTGACACAATCTGCTCACTGAGTTCTAGGTAGTGTCGTCCACCCAATCTATATCAGTTTCATAACTCTGCATGCTCGGATACGAGCGTGGCCTTGATCCTCGGCCTTGCAGTCCGTGAACATCATTGCGCACCACAAAGGTCGGGGATATTACACCTGTAAGCGAAGTAGGAAATCACGATATTCAATTGCTGATGGAAGCGCAATTGCTGATGGAAGCGCAATTGCGTTTGCGCGGAGTGATGGAGAGTAAGGTTTCAGGAAGTAAAAGTACAGGCGCGTGGGAAGATCTGCATTTCAGGAACGTGGTGTGGTGTGGTGTGGTGTACTCCGTAACTGGGTAAGTCGGCCAATCGTGTAGCTGCGCAGTGGTGTAGCTGCGCAGTCTGGATCCACTGTAAATTGTAAACTCCATGATCTTGTATCTTGTATAGCAATTCCTGGTGTTTGGTATACGTCTTGAGATCGCGATGGCGTCGAAGCCTGCTGTCAACGATGCCTTGGCTGCCTTTTTGGCTGGTGATTACACTTCTTTGAGAGCTGCTGCCCGTGCTTTTGGTGTACCAGAGAGTACCGTACGCGCTCGTGTCCACGGATCGAAAACTCGCGCGGAAGCGCGTACGAGCCAGCAATTGTTGTCGGTAAAACAGGAGGAAATGCTTGTACAATGGATTTTGGACCTTGATATGTATGGACAAGCTCCAAACTTCGCGCAGCTACGCGCGATGGCTGGTCTTATCTCTACTGTTTTAAATGGTCCAAGTACCGTCGGAAAGGCGTACGTACAACGCTTTTTAAAGAGGCATCCTGAGGTCAAATCGAAGCTGGGGAAGAAGATAGGATATAAGCGGTCTCGTAAGGTAACGGAGGAAGCGGTTCGCGGTTAGTACGAGTCGCTATTAAAGATATTAATAGGTAAGCTAATACCGTTAGAGAATATCTTTAATATAGACGAGATTGGTACCGCGTTGGAGGACTGTGGTAATTAGAGAGTTATTAGATCGTCTACTTCTAACCGTACGTTAGTTACTAGACCAGATGATAGAGAATGGGCAACTTTAATTAAGTGTATTTCTGTAACTGGTCGTATACTTAAACCACTGTTGATCTTTAAGGGAAAGTATGTATAACAATAGTGGTTCATACCCATAGACCTTCTAGATTGGCTGTATACCTCCTCTCCGAATGCCTTCACGTCAAATGAGATAGGACTTCTATGGTTGAAAGAGGTATTCGTACGTGAAACTGCGGATTGTATAGGCTGGAAGCTATTAATTATGGATGGTCATAAATCGCATGTGATAGATGAATTTATGAGAGTTGCTTGGTTAAATAAAATATATTACTTCTATCTTATACCACACTCGTCCTATATCTTTTAACCTCTTAATCTTATAGTATTCTCGTCGCTAAAGCGTCAGTTTCGTACGCTAGTTACTACGTACTATCAAGTTAGTAATTTGGAGCCTGTAAAGAAGAATTTGTTTATCTAGTAATACCGACAAGCCCGTACGATCGCAATAACCAAAACTAATTATAAGAGTAGCTTTAAAGCTGCTAGGATATAGCCTTTTAATCCTAATAAAGGTCTACGATCTCGATTTATCATTCTAGTACCTCCTACGCGACCTCGTATACCTCCACGAGTTTAAAATACTCCTAATCTTAACCTAGGCCTTCTCGAAACTCTAAAGAATCGATCCTACTTTACCGACGCTGTCTAAACCCTCTCGAAATTTACTCCTCTCGATCGTAACGTACGTAGTTTTATAATGAAGGCATCTAAGGTATTGGAAAGACAGCAGTTTATAACTGCGCAGCTAGAAACCAAGAGAAAAGAACTCCAGGCCTTTCAGGATAAAGAGAGGGCCAAGCACAAGAGGAAACAGCCTATCAATCCCAATCTATCATTTATTACAATTGGTGATATCGAAAGGAATACTTTTAGACCAGCGGTGCCCGTACGCGCGTCAAACACCACAGTTAAGATACAGGACAGTGGTGAAACTGTGCCAGCGACAGCATTATCACTCAAAGATGTGATGGCTACAGTTACAACTCATTTGTTCGAATACCAGGCTATATAAAACTACAACACCAGAGGTTGCTATACAGAAATTGTGGATCCAGACTGCGCAGCTACACCATTGCGCAGCTACACGATTGGCCGACTTACCCAATCGTCTGGAGCAACCTCGGCATGGGGCATAATAAGCAATCTTGATTCAAGCCGGCAGGCCATAAATCGTGGACATAACAGCACGGCGGATGCAGTATGCATTGCAATCGGGTTAGAAAGTACCACAGGCAAGGAACGGTTCATAGGGTTTTCGCAATGCATGTATATTAATAAAAACCTAGGTAAAGGACTAACAAGACTGTTCTCAAGTCCCGTGCATAACCCAGTCCAAGCGCAGTGATTTGTAAAGGGCTACTAGCCAAACCCGATCCATGAATCATATCCTTGAGAAGACGCCGGAGTCATATTCAGACTTTGCCTTCCCTAACGAACATGGGGTATCATATGTTGAAAGCAAAAACCATCCCAATCCCAATCAAATCAGCTCAATGAGAACTGATTCCAAATGAACGCCGTGTGCCAGGAGTCTGTTGTTCAGTGTAAGTCTCCGTGCTCGATGAGCTCAAAGTCATCCTCAGCATCACCAGCATAGACATCCTCCACCTCCTTTCCATCAAGCATCAGGTCGTACTCGTTCTTGACCAGCTGTTCGGTCTGCTTATTCTCGAATCTCTTAACTGCTTGCACAACTGCGTTGCTGAGTACATCGCTGCCTGTGTTTGGGCCAGACTGTGCGTCGTAGCTGTACATGATCTCGCTGGCAGGAACTGGTGCAGCTGAGACTTCAGGAACCTCTTCGTCACTTGAGCCGCTGTCCGAGCTTGCAGGCACGCCAACAAAGTCATCTTGGAGGACTTTGAGCACAGCACCGTTCACTTTGTGGTCGTGTCGGTGCACGCTTTCTTTCTCAACCTTATTCCAATATCCTCGGTCGCCGAAACGTTGACGAGGTCGAGCAACGCACTGGTTGCAAGCCCTGTCGACGCCCAAAGAGGAGAGATCATGCTCGCAACGCTTGCCGGGCGCTACGCGTCCACCGCGTGCCCATTTCGTGGTATGGCTCTTGTCTCGTTGATAAGCTTTGGATTCTCGTCGAATGTCTGAGGTTGGAAAGGCTGGCATGATCGGGAAGGAAGCAGGTATGTGTTTAGTAGGAGAGATCAATGGTATATTCAAGGTTGCTCGCAGTTTTGTAGGAAAAGACAAGTCTGGACAAGGTGCAGTTATCGAAAGAGAAGGTGCTAGAAGATGCTTCTCTACTATTCTCGTTGTAAACGAAGGGAAAAATAAGGCTTATTAAGCCTTATTGTGGAACGAGCAGGTACAAAGCAGGGGAAAGGTGAGATGATATGACAAAGGCAGTCAAGGTTACTTATGTCAATTGTGTTGGGGGTGTTGGGCAAGGTCGATAGGAGTTGGGTGAGTCAGGACCAAGGCAGAAGATGGTGTCAATCAAGTTAAGAGTCAGACGTGCTATTGATACGGGATATCGTTATCATCCTGGTGGCTTTGAAAGCGGCGCAGCGTATGCTTTCAGGTGATCTTAAGTTCGTCATAAGCCCGAGGCACGGTGGCACGAGCTTCGAGTTATCTTAGATGTGGAGACCTCCTCCGCAGAGGCCTTGTCTGACAACAAAGAAAACAACCAATCGGACACTGAGAACGTCAGGCATGGCAACCTAAACAACCAATCGGACATCACAAGCCGATCAGCCACGCAGCGCAGTTTCTTGCTCGGTTGAGGTCGTTTGACAACCATGCTGTACTCGAGGTAGGTACCGAGTGCAGGTGCTGGTGGCCTTTGTAGCATGAAGTCATTATTCTTGATCAAGGAAGATACCTGGGAGCAAGCATCATGTACTACAGCGATCTATCAGCTAACAAAAGGTCTTGTGATGATAGGCATCACAGCAAGGTTACGATGATGCTAGTCACTCGATCCACTGCGTATTATCGTGCTTCAGCCTGATCCCACTTCCCCTCTTGCTTCACCTACCACACTACTATTTGGAGTAGGTAAGTTCTACAATACTAGCACCATCAGTTGGATGCTTGACCTGCTGCTCATTAATCCTTCTGGCAATATGATGAGATTGCAATCATAGCCATTTGTGTTTTGATCGAGGAGATGTTCCGTATGCTTTTACGAATCCGCCCTTTCATGACTCATCCCCAGGTTCATTCGGTAGATCTTGTGGAAACCATCCGAAACGACCAAGATCAATGATTGCCTCGTCGGCGCCTCTACCATCCTCCACTTCCACGCCCTCGGCTCTCAATCGTGCTGCTTGCCGACCTGCACCACCACCCCCATCACCCCTTGGGCTAATGCCGCCCTTGGAATTTACCACTCTTTGCCATGGTACATTTTGATTGTGATATTCGTATTTGTCTGGCTCATTCTCATCATATTCCGGTAGATGTTTGAGACACACACCAACTTGTCGCGCTCGCTTTGGATAGCCAAGTAATGCAGCAATATGTCCGTAGCTTGTACACTTCCCGTACGGTATCTGCTGCACTGCTTCATAGACTGCCGCGAACCATTCACCTGCTTCATCAGTTTGTGGCATCTTGGGTGTATGTGAATGCAGGTGAAAGTGACTCTTTAGAGTGATACAATGCTGTGTTCATTCTTGATCGTCAGCAAGACACTAAACACGTCAATACGCGTTACGTGAAGTGGAGCATTCTAAGGCCGCTTTGCATGCATCCAAAAGTTTGGGGTAGTTTGTTTATTGACATGCCTGTTTCCTCTACGTTGGACTCACTCTACAATCACAATCAAGAATTGGTTGTTATCATCAAAACAACAAGAACCTGCAATTCAATATGGCTTTCCGAGGTAACGAGAGCCCCATGGACTTTCAATGGCAAGGCCACGGTCCAATCGATCCCTCATCACCGTTCCACAAACTCGTAATGGATAATGAGAAGAAAAGTAGGAAGACTGCTTCGAAGTCCCTCTTTTCGTCACTAATGCCTTCCTCAGGATCACACTCACAATTCAACTCGCCGAATAAGAATTCTTTCCCGTCCTTGAGAGAGCCAAATGGCCAGCCATACTTCTTCACGAGCCCGCCGAAGCATGCACCTACCTCACCATTCCGCCAATCCTCGTTCACCACACCACGAAAGACCTTCGACGTAGACTTTTCCTCTGGTCCAGAGTCATCCCCAGCTGGCCAGCCAGAAGACGATACACCTGATGGAAAGCCATTACCACCACTCCCTATCGAATTCAAATCGAAACCACAAGAGAAACGCAATTCGCTTTTCAGCTTCTACGGCAAATACGCACCTGCCTCCGGCCGTGGCGAGATCAAAAAACCAACAAGTGATACAATTGCCAAACGTGTTCACAAACGCCGTCGTCAAGGTCAAACATTTGAACGACAACTCGCCTTGGCTCGACAGCAAAGTTCGGATACCAGTGACGAGTCCGATACACCTCCAAGCACGCAAAAACAAAAGAAGAACAAGAACCAGAAACAGCCACCCGTTGAAGAGGTCGGCTGGATTACATCACTCTTCACATTCATCCACACGTATCCCGATGCACCCAGCATTATAGCAAAATACCTGCAAGTCTTCTTCAATGCAGTAATCCTCTTTGGATGCCTGTACATGTTCTACTCCTTCTACGCTACCATCCGAGCCGATGTTGACAAAGCATCAGATGATGCCATGCAAGATGTCCTCGCTGAGATGACAGCCTGCAGCAAGAACTACATCGACAATCGTTGTGGTGCAGATAATCGATTACCAGCCTTGGAACAAGTTTGCGCAAATTGGGAGCTATGCATGAACAGAGATCCGAACGCAATCAAGAGGGCGAGACTATCAGCACATACATTTGCAGAAATATTCAACAGCTTTGTTGAGCCAATCAGTCTCAAAACAATGGTATTCTCGGCTTTGGTGGTCGGTTTAGCATTGATCGTTAATAATGCAACATTCACGATCTACAGACGCTCGCAAGAACATCAGCCCGAAAGCTTCAGGCAAACTTCTGCGCAATATATGCACCCCAGCCAAATACAGTTTGCGACGACACCAGGAACGCCGTATGGCCAGCAGCAGCAGTTCTGGACACATGGGCATGGACAGGTGGGACAGGGACGATTAGACTACGACCAGAGTCCGAGCAAGGATAGAGGAAGGTCGAGAAGTCCTGAAAAGAAGAGATTGGCCTTGGAGAATTGACATTACGACTTTATGACATGGATGAATTTCGGAGTTGGCTCTGGACACAGCAAGCGGCATTGCATGAGTTGAGCGCACTGTTAAAGAACACAGATGTTAGATTGGAATAGGAAGGACGATAGGACGTGTGACGGGTATAAAAGAGATTCAAGTAGGCAACGCAGTCACGATTACTTGTAATCACCCTATGTCCTTGACATTCATCTTGACAATTCGTCCTGGGAACATGCTAGGCCATGTTCAATCACTGAATCACAAACGCTGGACCACAAATGTATCCTTCTATGCTCTTTTCGAAATGCAAGTCCGTCTAATGCCAACTCATGCATGTCCATTCGAGCCTTCCTTAGCCTCTCCATTCACCCCATTGCTTCCATAGTACTCATTCTGCTGCTCCTGTATCGTTTTGGCTGCGGTCGGATCCCTCGGGTTCTTCCCTAAGCTTCTCCACATCTGCAACCTCTCCTGCATTATCTCCTGCGCCCAATCCTTCATCTCTTGCAATGTCAACCTCTGCGCCACCCACGAGAACTCTGAAAGATCAACCTCACATTCGTGCTCCCTCTCGTACTCTACCATCTGTAACAACAGCTCGATCTTGTCCACGTCGTGCACGAATTTACTTTCCATGGTCTCTCCGTCTTCATACTCCTGCCAGGCTTCGCGTAACTGTTTTCCTGGTACGCCTCCATATACGTTTCCGAGCAACCCCTCACTGATCCAGTCCATCGTACTGGCTTCTCTTCTGTTCTTCTCGACTTTCGGTACGCCGTCTACGGGTGTGAGATCACCGACTAGTCCTTCGGCCATGTCATGTACCAGCGCCATGCGCGTACACCGTGGGATATCGAGTTTAGAGGATATGGAAGGTGGAGCCAGCATGGTGATTATGGACATGCGGTACATGTGGTCTGCTATTGACTCGCCACGCGATATGCCGAAGCGGCGCCAACCTTCGCGTTTCTCGATCTTCAGGCGTTGGACGTAGTGAAGGAATGGGATTGGCGAGTTGGATGTGACATGTTTAGGAGGCGCATTGGGAAGGTCTTTGAGGACTGCATCGACAGACCATGGGTCTGGTTTGGGGAGGAGGGAGGTGTGTGGCATTGCTTTGGCGTGTTCGAATTCTGTATTGACAGTCAGATGGGTACGGACTTGATGATTTGTGTACAGTCCGAAAAGATGGAATATGATTTTGTAAGGCTAACTTACCACTTTCGTCAGTTTCGGTTATCATTTGGTGTGATGGGGAAAATTGTTGAGGAAACGAAAGTGCTTTTCAGATTTAAGTATCAAGCTCTTATTTGTTGTAGCGGTTGTTGCTTGTCTATGGCGAGAGATGTAAGAGCAAAGACAAACACAGGTACGCTTGCTATGTGCCTAGGTACATTTGTTGCTACAAATCAAAGCTTTGGTGATTGCTACTGTATGCATCCCATCTGTTTACATGACATCAGGATCATCAGGAACAACTGAACTCCGATTAGCTGGATGCCTTCGGTTCTCCACTACCTTTTGCTTGCTCCTTCCGCTCGGTCAAGGATTCCTCTCGGAAATTTATCCTTGCCAGACTGGTGGTCGATGCACCACGCAGTTCGTAATGACTACCAGACCACCGTCATGGATTGGCAGAAATCACATCTCGATCTTCGTGCACAGTCTTCACTTCCTCGACCTCGACCTACTTGAGGACTGGCCAGAAGTAACCATCGACACATTTGACAGCAAGTCCGACCTCCAACACCGTCTAAGATGTGTCGAATGGTCGCTCTACCGTCTATTCGAGCTCTACGACCGCCGCAGTACGAAAGATGTAGGTCTGAGTAATGCATATGCTATGTTGTTGTCTACTGAAGTCGTGTAGAAATTGCTTCCGTTCTTCCCTCCAGTTACCTCGTTACAGTCCATGAATCTTCGTGCTGCGCTCTTTCGGCAGTTGACCGAATTGAAGAAGAATGGAGGGTTGGGACAGAATGTAGTGTTGCGAAAGACTATGTTGGATGAGTGTAAAGGGGAAAAGTTTGAGGAGATGATTGCAACATTTTCGATCGTGGTGCTGAGAAAGACTAGAGGGACCACCGGTATTGGCTTTGATCCACTGACTGTACCGACGAGTCAGGTAGTGCCTCTGATCATCTCTCATCGCAGAGGTATTCAACGAGATCTGGAGAAGAGAAAGAACTTGCAGCTGAGAGTGGAAAGGCAGAAACGAGTTTTACGGGCAGCGACAGATTCGTTAACGATTGAGCACGAGGAACTGGAACGGAAAAAACTACCGAAGTTTCCAGAAAATGCAGACGATCTCCGAAAGATGGTGCGCGAAAATTGGATGGGTGACAACGGATGGGTGGAAGCAATCATTCATGGTATACCGCCAACTGAGACACGGAAACGCCAGGGGACGCATGACCCAGCTTCGCTGGAAGATCAATCTGGTGAACAGAACGCTTCAGTCCTACTGTTGGACTTGGCGAGTAGGGTTCAAGCGCAAAGAGTCCGATTGGCACAATGGCAAAGCTGTTTACAGGATCTACAGCAACGCCGCCAGCCCGAAGTTGTTCAGAATGCTGCAAAGTCGCCAGCGAAGTCATCCAGAATATCCATGTTCTCGCAGCATCAAACCTTAGATGTGGAGACGGAGCACGAAGACGAGCTCGAGTTTGGTTTAGAAGCACGACACGCGAGCCTTATCACATCGTTAGAGCGAGAGCTAGCTAAGCCTAAGCAGAGCCTACAATTAGCTAACCTGCGCAATCAAGATACCGAGTCTTTGAGAAAAGAGTCTCTTTATCGTTCCAAGCCAGCACGTACAGCTATGCCCGTGACTGGGCCAAGCTGGCACAGGGACCATTGGCAGACAAATGAAGCGATGGATAAGGTCCCAGGTCTTAAGAACGCACTTCAACAATGGAATGCCCAGCAGGACGATACGGAAAGTGAGATCAAACCGACAACCATTGCGCAAGAAAGCGAAGAACGAACTGGCCTGGGGACACCTGTAGAGCCTACTACCATTGGTCTGTCCTTAACGGAGAGGACCCGAGCGTCTATGGCGTATCACGCAACACCGCAGCCTCGCACACAGCAGAGCAAGAAGCTCGCTCCTTCGGGTAACGACGTCCTCAACGACATGGCCACTGCATCAACCCCAAAAACACAACTGGATGGAGGTTCCTTGCTAGAGCGTACTCGCCAATCGATGTCTCTACTAACGAGTGCAACCGGGAACAACCCACAATCCCAGAGGAAGACAAAGATGTCCAGACCATCACATTTGAAGAGCAAGTCCATGAACCTGCCTGCTCAAAGACGGAAACTCGAACGAGCTTGGTCAGAGGAGTCCCTCGAGTCAGTGGCGAGCAAAGAAGACTTTGATACTGAAGCTGATTACCAAAGCGTGTTCATGAGCCGACCGAAGCTTGCTATGTCTCCGAATATGAGTCCTCAGCGTAATGATTTGTTTGACAGCTTTTTGGAAGAAAGTATGAAGAAGTTGAGCATCGGCCCAACTGCTAACTGAAGAGGAGCGGGGGGCTTTTACTCCTGCACGAGCTTTCGCTTGCTGCAATGCATAAAAACGCCTAATCCAAGTCTTTGGTCAGCTACAGTGCTACAGTAGACGTGAACTCGGGCCGAATTCACGCTTATGAGATCTCTGGAACGATGGTTATTGGTCCGCTCCTTAGTCCAGAGATTAGAACTTGGAGACCGTCAATCGTCTCCACCTCGATAGTTTCTGCGGGGAGCCGCCAAAGACCAACATTGCCTATTCCCATACGTACACAAGTAAACAGCTATAAGAGTCCTTACTGCACATTGATGAACCTGCAATACGACTACTTGAATATCGGATCGAAGCCAGTTGTTTGAGTACCAGCTTTCCATTCTCGAGGGTCACACGATACTCAAAATTGGCCACAAAATCGACGATGTAAGCACCATATTTATTTGACCGAGTCTGCCCGGAGCTTTAATTCATCGAGCTCCCACCACTAACTACTTGTGGCAGCAACGACAAGCGGATTCGACCGTGTGACGCCATTTCGAGTGCTGGCTCGAATTTCTGTGTGGGGTAGAAACTAACGGTTAATAGAGTACTCCGTGTACAATACAATACAATTTATGCGAGCCACCGCAAGTATGGCGCTGTGTAGATCCTGCTTGAGCAAGCTCGGAGAGAAACGTTCGTCGTTTCCTGTCTGTTCGTCTTCCGCCTCAGATGGTGTCGCTATTGAGACTGCCCTGCACATCACATATTAACCATGACAAGCTTATCAATAGACCAACAAGCCAGGGCTGCCGAAGCATACATACTGCAAGAGCTGTGGAAGACTGATGATGGCAGGAAGATTCTCCAGGATGAAGACTTCCGGCAGAGACTGAAAACGAATTTTATTACAATATTTGCCATCTTTGCAGAGCTGTACGGCTACCGGAACGACTGCCTTGACCAACTCGTCGACTTGATCTTGATGTGTGGAAAGAGCTGGCAGGACAGAGACACCGAACTGCGAAACCTGGACAAACAGAGAGAATGCGATCCGGAATGGTACATGTCGAATCAGATGGTCGGAGGGGTGTGCTATGTTGACCGATATGCTAAGAACCTGAACGGCATCAAGGACAAAATACCGTACTTTAAAGAGCTTGGACTGACATATCTACACTTGATGCCTTTGTTCCTGTGTCCGCAGCCTGTCAATGATGGTGGCTACGCAGTTTCGAGCTTCAGAGATGTTGACCCGGCCCTTGGCGACATGGATCAGCTACGAGAGCTTGCAACAGAGTTGAGGAAGGCAGGTATCAGTCTGGTGGTCGATCTTGTATTCAATCACACCTCAAATGAGCACAAATGGGCACAAAAGGCTGCAGCTGGCGATCCTGAACATTCAGCTATGTACTGGATATTTCCGGATAGAAATGTACCTTCGGCTTTTGAGCGATGTACACGAGAGATCTTTCCTGATGACCATTCAGGCTCTTTTATCCAGCTGCCTGATGGCAGATACATTTGGTCGACGTTTTACCATTTTCAATGGGATCTGAACTATTCGAATCCTTCAGTTTTTCGTGCAATGGCAGCAGAGATGCTTTATCTCGCTAATGTGGGTATTGACCTGTTTCGCATGGATGCAGTCGCATTCATGTGGAAGCGTATGAATACAGACTGCGAGAATCTACCCGAGGTACACAAACTGCTACGTGCTTTCAACGCCATGTGCAGGATAGCTGCTCCCTCAGTGCTCTTCAAATCTGAAGCCATCGTCCACCCCGACTTCGTTGTCACTTACATCGACCGCGGCGAGTGCCAACTCTCGTACAACCCTCTGCAAATGGCTTTAACCTGGGAAGCCCTCGCAACCAGAGATGCATCGATGCTGGCGCAGGCTATCGAGCGCAGACACAACATTCCTCGTGGCTGCGCTTGGGTAAACTACGTCCGCTCCCACGACGACATAGGCTGGACATTCTCCGACGAAGACGCACTCGAACTAGGCAAGGACGGCACCCAACACCGCAAATTCCTCAACGCCTTCTTCGTGAACCGCCACTCCGGTTCTTTCGCCCGCGGCGTCCCCTTCCAAGACAACCCCCGCACAGGCGACTGTCGAATCTCAGGCACCACCGCGTCCCTCGCAGGCCTTGAATCCGGCCACGACGGCGCCCTCGAACGCATCCTTCTCTCCTTCTCCATCGCCATGTCCACCGGCGGCATCCCCCTAATCTACCTCGGCGACGAAGTCGGCCAACTAAACGACTACTCGTACCTCAACGACCCCTCCAAAATGGACGACTCCCGCTGGGTAAACCGCCCCCACTACCCAGACGCCAACTACGCCCAACGACACGACACCTCCACGATTCCCGGCAAAGTCTACGCCGGCGTCAAACACCTCATCCACCTGCGCAAAACCACGGAGGAATTTTCTGGTGGCAGAGCGATAGGGTTTTATACCGGTAACCCAGCGATCCTGGGCTACCAACGGCCGGGCGTGAATAGTACGGTGTTGTGTTTGTGTAATTTTAGTGATGAGTCGCAGTGGATTGGACGGGATCGGTTTATGGGGATGCCGGAGAGTGCGTTGGATTTGGTGACGGGGTATATGGTTGAGTTGAGACATAGTGGGATTCATATGAGAAGTCATCAGTATATATGGCTGAAAGTGTAGATGTGAGACGGAACATAGCATGATAGTTTGGTTCTTGGTACCTATTTTTTATGATGATAATTTAGCCTCGATGTGTGTCGTATTTGGCATTGACTTACGTGGTGTTTTGCCATGAACACTAAAGGCAGGATACAGTACAGTATAGGATACAACGCGATTATCTATGTTGATCTTCAGAACGCTTGAAAAACCAAGCGTGGTTTTTCCTAGACGTGGTGAAACGAACGCAAACCCCCTTCTCACTCAGACTAGGGCCATGTAGGCAGGTATGGCTGTCACAATGCCCCTTCTCCTCCTTTGGTGCATACAGTATAACCACTGCGTAGACAAGACACGCACATTGGTCTGTTCTCCCTACTTGCTTACTGGCAGCACTCGCACGGTATCTTCCTGCACCACATCCACCTGCATGCATGCATCCATCCTTCTCGCCCATAAGTACATACATACATACGTACCGTTCCGTAGCCACTGGATACCAACCATTCCCCGTTCTGCGTATCATGTGGTTGAATACACGTCACTCCATGCAGCGCACCAGCTAGTGGCATGACGCGCTTGTAAGTGCTTGTCGTGGGTGTCGTGCTCGTATTCCTATGTCTTGATATATCTATGTGAACGTGGTGCAGGGTGTTTGTTTGTTCGTTTGATCTGTGATTTGAGGTTTTGCTGTTGGAAGGGGAAAGAGAAGGGGAGAGGGAGGTGGAGTGTTCTTGCTGTGAAATGCCCAAGCGCACGGTGCTTGGTCGTGGGCGGGTAAGTGAGTGAAACCGAGGAGTGTGATATGTCCGTCGTGCTTGTTTTTCCTGTTCGATTGCGTATGGCTGGCTGGCTGGCTGTGTGTATGTTCAACTCCATTGAGAGTGAGGTTGTTGCAAGATCCGGTGAACGCATTCGTTGACAAGCGATAGAACACTCATCCACTCAGTCACTCAAGGCTCAGGCAGGTCAGCATCTTTCTCCATCTCCCTCCTCAACCACTCCGCCTCCTTTCCCATCTCCTCCGCCGACCTATCAACCCTCTTTCCCTCCGCATCCGGTCCACCCTCAATATCCCTCTTCCCACTCCTCCCCATCTCCCTCCTGCGTCTCTGCAACGCCTCAAACTCCCGCCACACATCCCCCGAATTACCCTCCTCCTCCCCATCCATCCTCTCATAAATCTCATCGCCTTTCCCCTCCTCAACATCCCCCTTCCGTCTCGGAATAATATGCACATGCACATGATTCACGCTCTGCCCGGCCTCGACACCATCTTGGACCGCAACGTTCAGCGCAGAAGCAGCGTAGACGCGTTCGAGCGTGCGACTGACGCGTTTCACGGTGAGGAAGAGGTCTGTTGTCTCTGTGTCTGTGAGTTGGGAGAGGCGTGGGACGCGTCGGACGGGGATTATGAGGGTGTGACCGGGGAGGAGGGGGCGGAGGTTTACGAGGGCGTAGGTGAGACGTGTGGGGGAGATGTGGAATGCTTGAGAGGCAGAGATGGGGAAGGGGCCGAACGTTAGGTTTTGTGGGAGCTTGAGGGGTGCCATTAGTTGAGGTGTTTCGTTGTGCGTGTTGGGAGTGTTGGGGCTGGGGCTTGTGTTGATGTTGGTGTTGGTGTCGTTCGTTGGTGGGCTGGGCATCGTATTGGAGAGGATGGAATTGGTTGGTTGGTTGGTTGGTGGGTTCGTCGTCAGCGTGCGCAGAGCTCTCGATTGTTGCTCTTGATCTTCATCGAAGCGGCCTTGCTTGCTGGTCGTTGGAATCTTTGAGTGGTGATTAGGTGAGAAGTCTTGTTCAGAAGAAGTGGTTCGAACAAGCTTAGTGCTCCGTCGTGTTAATGGTCCGATCTATATTGTAGGTGTTTCCAAGTTCGCACCTTCTAACGAGAGCTTAAATCTGTGGCCCTTGCCGTATTAGTGGCCTTATGTACCGTGTCGGTACCGGAAAATAAGCAACCAAGGTATTTGATCATAAATTAATTCAAGAAGTCTTGGTGAATGCATTTGTCCAAGAAGAGATTGCGGAAAGGTCCGCTCCAACGCAGAAATGATGAAATAAATTTACGATGATTACGATGACGTGAAAGGGTAACAACATACTCATTATTGGTCGATACATCTTCGTTTTCTCCATCTGCTCTACGCATCGACTTGACAGAGTGGTACGTAGTCTGTGACATACAACATCGAATCGCGACTTCTAGGCAAACCTGGACTTTTCAACGAGGTGCACGGCCCGATAGTCACAAACACAATTCATAAACAAGGAGCTTAGTAAGAAAGAAAAACAGCTTCGAGATCAGCCCTGCATGGCCGACGATCAGGATGTGCAGCAGGTTGTATTACCAGCAGACATGACGTCTAGCAAAACCGGTACATTCTATTTCGCCTTTGGATCAAATCTCTCGCCAAACCAAATGTCTTTGCGCCTCCGGGCTCATCCAGCGTCAAGCAAACCTATTGCGGTAGCACGGTTAGACGCTCACGCCTGGATCATCTGCGAGAGAGGATACGCAAATGTTGTATCTCTGCCGGCGACAAATAGCGCGTCTAATGAGAGTGTTGTTTGGGGTATATTGTACAATCTAGCAGCGGAGGACGAGGCTCGTTTGGACATATTTGAAGGGCATGATGAAGCACGTAACCCTCAACCGGAGATCAATCCGGATCCGTCACGGCAGCAGGAGATACCGTACCTCCAAGGGGGCTGGGACTATAATAAACATTATCTGCCAGTGACGGTAACGAAGTGGTTGGTTGACCCTAGCACTTACGGCGTGACGGCGAGTCAGAAGCAAGAGGCAACTTCGATTCGTGCATTGGTTTATGTAGATGAATTGAGGACACGACCTGGGAAGGTCAATCAGGAATATATAGGTAGGATGAATCGTGGTATTCGAGAGAGTACAGCGCTGGGTCTCCCTCAAGATTGGGTAGATGCTGTAATGCGCAAGTTTATACCCGCTGGTATTGAGGTCGACCACCAGGGGTATGTTGGGACTGAGAAGGGTTATGTTGAAGCTGAGGCAACAGAGACTGCATCACAACTGAAAGAGCGTGTTGTACGGGAGATGCAAGGAGAATAGCAATAACGAGTACAACAAATACAATCGAGCTAGACTGGTGCCGTGTCAAGACTCCGAATCCGTGGGTCGAGCTTGACTGCTGGTGACGTGTGTATAGGGTCGCTGAACAACAGCAGGGAGCTGGGAAGAGTTTCATTTTGTCTGGAAACCATATTATAAGTTTGCAAGGCACAGTGTGCACTCGTTGGACCTTTCCTTTTAGCAAGACTTGATGACTCAGCTACTGGTCGATGCCAGCTAACTTTTGTGCAGGCCGAGGACCCCGGGTTAAGCCCACCCACTTATGACATATTCTGTGTGTAGCTGCTAAAAAATCACTGGCCCAGCGCATAGACTACAGAACTACGCGCCGGCCGCAGCAGTCACAAGCTGCGTCTTGAAAAGGTCAATGTATTTTCGACGTTCGTGGCAGGTCGGGATTGGGCGGATGAAGGAGTTGTAATCAAGTTTAGGCACAAAACCCATCAGTCCTCTACTATGCTTGCCGTTGGTATGCGAGCTCATGCCTTCTCGGACCGATCCATGAGCAGCAAGTCATACCAAACTCTCAACACGGGTTACATCGCATATAGAACACTACTGCGCGTTGACCTCATGTCTAGCTACACAAATGTTCTAGCGTCAACGTGAAAGCTTATAGCCGGGCTGAACCATACTGTTGGGAAACGTGGAGCTATATGATTGGCTCTCTCGAGGATGTTTCCGGCAGTTCGGTTCATGATCATCATCGTGCCACGTGGAACAAACCTTGTGTATGCATATTGGTAAGCTAATCGCATTGATGGTTGCAAAGTGACGATGATCTCGATAGAGACCCGTGTTTTGCTGCATGCGAGCACGCGTCAAGAGTATCAAGGTTAATGCTAGTTCCGAAGAAATGTGCATTGAACTGGATACAGGTCAAAAGATTCTGTGGATAATGTGGGCCGGCGGACGAACCTACCTCAAACCCATCTTCTCTTTATTGAGCTGTTTATGTAAGAACGCGCGCGTTTCGTAGTTGAAGTCGGTGTTCTTTGAAACGGAGGAGCATCAATACAGCAACTGGGCCGGTAGTACACTATGTATAGCCATAGTCTTTCTTATTCAGTCTAACGAAGTCCATTGGCAACGATTGTGAGTTTGCACGAGACAATCCTAAACTAGCTTGCCATTTGTGCAAGCGAGCTTCTGAGTTAAGCTATACATACCTTGTCCATTGACAGCAGATTTGTAGAAAGCTCCTAAACCTTAGTAGCGATGTGATAGCCATACCTGTGGAGGACTAAGGCGCCACAGAAGGTCGCTTCTGTGTTTGACAAAGATGAGAAGTGATGTAGTGCCAATACTCGATAGTCTTGGTAAACATAGACAACTTGATTCTCGGCTGCTGATCACGCTAGGGACCACCCAGCATGAATATTTTCCAATACAAGTCTTGCAGAGAACTTTAACATCCTTGAACTTGCCTTGAGTTGGTGTCGATGTCGTGTATGTTTTTCTTACCGAGTAATCCCTCTTCCCTCTAAGCCGTGAAACTGGACAGCTAGTGTCGGAGGGTTCTCGATCCAGCTAATGGGTGCCACAAGCAACAGGCTTTGAGTCACACCTGTGCATATGTTCACAGCGTTGTCCTCACGGAGATTCACCGGCAAGCGCTGCTTCCATATGACTATGATTGCAGGCAGCTGGTCTTGTGGCATGTAAGGCTCCAAACCCTCTTCTAACCGAAGACACCCATCACAGAAGAGTGTCGAAGCCTTCAGACTACTCTTAGGTATTTGAAACAAGGATATAAAAGTGCAGTATCCACCGATGGGCCGATGCGACTCCGTGCTGTGCCGCTGGCCAGCGAGGCCAAGAAGCTAGCTTGTGATTTGCATGCCCAATTCGACCCCAGTAACGAATGTGCGATTCGCTAGGACACTTCTTTGCGAACATTATACCACAGTGAATTACGATCGTCTCTGACTTCTGCTACTGCTGCTGCTGCTAACGATGTGGACCAACCAGCTAGAAGACGAGCACCTAAATGTGACGTCTTGTCCAGCATCGCATAATTGTAGTCCTGCGCCCCCTGACCGCAGTGATGATATGACGAACACGATGAACTGCGTTGTCGCTTGAAGAGGAACCGAGTCTTGATTTCAAAGGCTGTAAAACTGATCGATTGACAGGACTGGGTGGACCAGACAGCATTCGACATCTCGTTCTTTCGCAGCAGTTCAAACCTTCCAGTCACAAAAACCACTGCTTGTCAACACAAAACGAACACTTGAATTCAGATACTCTGCATGGCGGCGGACAAGTTCGAAACTCGAATGCTCTGTGGGCGGCTTTATCAGGCTTACTCAATGAACAATGAGATCAACTTAGAGCCGACTGACGAGGTAGCTGACAAAGTGTCACTTTACCACTGCGGAGCTGATGAAGCATAACAGGAGGAGGAAGATCGACTTCGAATACAACACGAGTTGTTAAAGTTGCTTCTACCTCATCGACAATTCAAGCTCCTGCCACAAACTTCAAGAGACCCAACGGACATACTGGACTGTGGTTATGGCACCGGCGACTGGGCGGTGCAAGTGGCCGAGCTCTTCCCAGACAGCAAGGTCAGCCATATGGTCTCAGATCTAGCCAATACTGATCGTATGTAGATCACTGGGATCGACATCAACCCAATATGGGTCGAACAGAACGACAGGCCGGAGAACTTTGTTCCAGAGGTAAGTATACGGACAATCAGCGAAGAAGGCTGCTTGAACCACTTGCCACCCCGCATGCCATGTTGTCTGAGCCCAGGAGAGGGGGAAAGTGGCACTGTTGAAGACGTTGCTGATACCTTTTGGGTGCAAAAGATTGCAGATTTGAACGTTTCTGGGGAGTCCTTCAGCTTTGCGCCAGAAAGCTTTGATTTCGTCAATTCCAGATTCGTAGCTGGAGGGCTGTCGCAATCACGATGGCCGAGTTATGTTACAGATATTCGAAGGTTAGTCAACGATACCCCGTGGTCCAGACTGACGTTCTTACAGAGTGTTAAAACCGGGAGGAGCAGTCGAGTTCATGGAATGGGACTTGTTCTTCCGGGCAGATGTCGGCAACGGAGAGCGGTTGGCAGCTTTGCGAGAGTGGACTGAACAATACTTGATCGCAATTGGTAAAGGTCAAGGAAACGCCAAAAAGTCGAGACAAGCCCCTCCTGACCTTGAGGCTATGCTCCAAGCTTCTGGCTATGTTCGTGTGCAATCGGCGACATACGACGTGCCACTAGGGCGATGGTCATCGAGTAAGTGTTTCGGCGAGTACAAACATAGTTGCTGACACTGCTCAGCTCAGTCGTTGCGTGATATAGGTGAGCAGGGTCTAATTGTCGTGAAGGGAATGCTGGAATCGAAAGCCTTGTTTCCTATCATTACGCGAGAAGTGATGACCGAGATTGAATTCAGGAGCCTGGTCGCCAGATGCATCGAAGAGCTCCAACATCCTGATACTCATGCTTACATCAGATTGTATGTAGCACCATTTGTTTGGAACACCATGGGCTAATTTTTTCGAGGTACACGTGTTATGGCGAGAAGCCGGAGTGAAAAGTCATGATCACCGTGGTCTTGGTCGATTATATGAGAAACCGGAAGACCCCAGACCAAATGCAGAGGCGTTTTTCGGCAACTGACGACAGACAACGGGCTTAGTACATTTGTAAGGAGGTGACTCGAGGGAGTCAAGTTTCCAGCGGCATACAGGCACCAAAGAGAAGCATGTCGGCACGTAGGACGGGCTTGAAAATACGACCCATTAAGGATCTCCACACTGGATGTATGAGAGTGAGTTGATGGATAGGCTTCTCGTGTTGGGTGAATGCGGTAAGAGAGATATAAGGTCCCTACAGTAGTCTGAAGCATGTGAGCAGTATCTCGCAGAAGCAGTGTTATTCCAGTGCCATAGGGCGGCCATCTTGTTAATGACGAGCTCGGACGCATTGTGGAGGCGAAGAGTGCTAGGTTACGTCGAGAGGATAATTTGGGCAAGCTGTAGGGTTGTCCATACACACATCTACGCATAGAAAAGTATGTTCGTTCTGTTTGTTCTGTTTGTCCTGGCCTTCGAACTTCAAGGAATTTCTGTGCCGGTACTTTCTTTGGTCTATTCGGATTTTCAATCATACAAGTTGTTTCTGTAGGTTGAAGGTTGCACCGAGACGCGCAAGAAGATTGAGCCCTTGAGACTGCGCTACTTGAGATGCCTTCTACCCACAAGAAAGAGAAGCCGTGGGACACGGACGATATTGATAAGTGGAAGGTAATGAATGCTCTTGATTTCTGAGTTTGAGGCGTATGCTAACATGATATTCAAGATTGATGACTTCACTGTTGAGGACAATAAAGGCGGTACATTTGCCGAAGAATCATCATTCGCCTGTCTCTTTCCAAAATATCGCGAGGTCTACCTGAGACAAGCATGGCCTATTGTCACAAAAGCGCTGGAAAAGCGAGGAGTAGCATGTACCCTTGATCTTGTCGAAGGTCGAATGGAGGTCAAAACCACGCGCAAGACATTTGACCCGTCTGCGATTCTGGACGCACGAGACTTGATCAAACTACTCAGCCGTAGTGTCCCAGCGCCACAAGCGCTGAAGGTCCTTGACGATGGTGTTGCATGCGATGTAATTAAGATTCGTGGTCTAGTCAGAAACAAGGAGAAGTTCGTGAAGAGAAGACAGAGAATACTTGGTCCGAATGGTAGCACACTGAAGGCTCTTGAGCTTCTGACGGAATCGTATATTCTAGTCCAAGGGAATACAGTCTCTGCCATGGGCCCGTACAAAGGCCTGAAAGAAGTGCGACGAGTGGTGGAAGATTGCATGAACAATGTGCATCCTATCTATCACGTCAAAGAGCTAATGATCAAACGTGAATTAGCCAAGGATCCAAACCTGAAGAACGAGAATTGGTCGAGGTTTTTACCCAACTTCAAGAAAAGAACGCTCAGCAAACGACGAGAACCGCTTAGAATTACAGACAAGAGTAGGAAGGTCTACACTCCTTTCCCGCCGCCACAGGAAAAGAGTAAGATCGACCTACAAATTGAGAGTGGTGAGTATTTCTTGGCAAAGCAAGCAAAAGAGCGGGCAAACAAGGCAGAGAAGCTCGAGAAGCAGAAGGAGAAAAAGTCGCAACGGGAGAAGGAGCGTGCTGCGGCGTTTGTGCCGCCGAAGGAAGATGGGGACGAGCCAAAGAGGAAAAAGCGGAGAGCGGAAGACGAGAGTAGCTCGAGTCGTAAACAGGCCAAACTGGAGCAGGACTGATGCAGCATAATTGAATGTGCCCGGCGATGCATGCGATTCTTTACACCAATGTTGCGCATTGTTGGCTACTACCGGCTAGTGATTCAAGGTTTCAAGTTCCTTATTTCACCGTGGAGTGGACTCAAAGAAGGAATCCTTCTCAGGTACTTGATGGAGGGAGATGTCGATAAGTTTCGCATCAAGCAGGTGCAACGGATCCGATCTGGAAGACCCTGAGCCGTTTGATCGGTATCTGAGTTCCAAAGGAACGGCAGGACATGCTGAAACAACCGTGGCAGCAGAAAGATGTCAGTGGTCTGACGCTCTTGTTTTGTTGGTGATCAATGGTCTGCCAAAATAAGGTGAGCAGCTCTCAAAGTCATATCGCGGAGTTTCTAGATCTCCCAACGAGATTTGACGGTGGTGAAGCTCTAGTGATCGCAAACCATCTGCGATGAGTGCTGTGATGGTTGAGAACGGATGAAAAGAAATCGTCGTGGTGTGTATTTTGCTACGTGTCCCACATCCCATCGACAGCTCGTGGTGCAGTTTAAAGGTTGTTGTGCACACAATAGTAAACCATAGCAGGGAAGTGCGCTCTATTCACCCCAGCAAGAACCAAACTGTTTCTCAGCACGAGCTATCAGGCACGATTAGTTTTCACATTACTCAATGGTATCGCGATATTGATCTTCTTTGTTGAGGAGGGTTACAATCTGCATGCAAGTGGTCTGTTTAGCGTGCTATACAAGAGTGATACAACCCAACATGATCCATCTTGGTTTAGGATTGTTGTGGGACAGGCGCTTCTGTAAGTCACTCTCGGTGGCGTTTGCTCAGAATAAACGTGAGCAACTACTCCGTACGCGTGCATAATGATTGAAAGACAGGTGGTAATTGGAGCCTTGAACTGAAAGACCACGGTCTCGACTCTGATGTGGCTTTCATCTGGTAGAGAAGTGGATGATGATTGAGGGGGAAAATCATGAGGGCTGCGGAGACTGGAAAAACAGTTTGACCGAAGCTAGTCAGTTTTCGAATTAGGTGGCAGGAGTCATTTTCTCGAAGTTTTCTGTTTCAGCTTGATCCACGCGAAATGCCAGTGTACCCGACGAGAGTGCCACTTTGAGCCCCATCCACCACTTTAGATCCCGCTTGCGATTGCTGTTGTTGTCTTGAGGCTGGAAATGCTCAAAAGCCGACATCCAATCATGACGAGAGAATGGCTACACCACTGATTTATTAAAAATATGTCAGCATCAACTGATTTCGATTCTTTTTCAAGTCTGAGTCTGACATCATATGTTTTGACTCTGCAGCAGTCGCATTCAGTGGCCAGCTGCGATCCGGGTACTGTATCTTCGCAAACTCAGACACCGCAGACATGAACTAGGTTTTTATAATCCCCCAGGACTCAACTCCCAGATCTGGGGTGGCCACTCGATGGACATGTCAGAATAGTCTGTTGAGGCTTAAAAAATGAGGTCAGATGGCTATTCATTGGATAGCCGGTGCTCGGCATGACTCGTCTGTGTAGGTGGTCAGAGGTAGATCACAAGGAAATGCATCGTTGTGCGGGGGCCCCACTCGGTCCTTGCCAGTCAGAAACATCCACATTTTTTCACAAGGAGAAAACGACCGAGCAGGAAGACGAAAAACTGCATCCCTCATTCGCTGTCGAGGGTTGTGCTCCCCAGTCAAGATCTGCCTGTCCTCGCCTAGCCAATCCCAAGCGACCCTCCACGGCTTGGCACGGGGCTATGATTTGCTGTTTGTGCATGATTGGCATGCAAGCCAGGGCTATTTGACCGAAGTTCGACTGCACACCTTACGCGACTCCATTCGATCACCAGTGGACATTGCTTGATTAGCTTTTTGCGTCAATTTGAAGCTTCACCAGCTGCATCATGTCCATCAATGTATCGCTTCAGCAGATCCATGGACCTGCGCCAAGGATGGGTTGGGGGGTACGCGATGTCGTGACACACTGATCTATATAATATGCCTGATGCGCACAAGACACAGCTGCTCCCATCATCCAGCAAAACAGGCATCGACCTATCCTGCATCTCCTCGGTCACAAATCAATCAACAACAACACCTCGTCCTTTTCGAAATGGAGCGCGATGAGATCTTCACCCAGCGCCAACCCTCCAATGCTTCAGCGCCTCGCACCGCGAGTGTCGCCAATAAGGGCTTGACCGGCGCATCTGCCCTGACTGTCAGACAATCCATTTTCCCCGTCGCACTTGTCACTCTCCTCTTCTTCTTGTGGGGATTCGCCTACGGCCTTCTCGATGTTCTCAACTCCAAGTTCCAAACATCACTGAATATCACCGCAGCTAAGGCTGGTGGTCTGCAAGGTGCATACTTCGGTGCTTATCTCATCGGACCTCCCACATATTCTGGCTGGTTCGTCCGAAAATTTGGTTACCGATGGACTTTCATCTTGGGTCTCTTGATCTACGCTGTTGGAGCTCTCATGTTTTGGCCATCGGCTGTCAAGAGATCATTCGGTGGATTCTGCGGTTCCCTCTTCATTGTCGGCAGTGGTCTTTCCACACTTGAGACCTCGGCCAACCCATTCATCGCGACCTGTGGTCCACCAAGACTTTCTGAATTTCGTCTCGAACTTTCTCAGTCCTTCCAAGCCGTTGGTTCAGTCGTTGCTCCTCTCCTTGCAGCTCGTGTCTTCTTCAAAGAGAATACTGGCGACGATCTCAGCCACGTACAATGGACCTACGTCGCTCTCGCTGCCTTCGTCACCCTGCTCGCCGTGGTCTTCTTCTTCTCGCCTATTCCAGAAGTTACAGATGCCGACATGGCTCTTCAAGCTGAGCAATGCTCCGACTTGACTGGCTACGAAGAGAAGCCACTCGCCAAGCAATACAAGCTCTTCTTTGGTGTTGCTGCTCAATTCTGTTACGTGGGTGCCCAAGTCGGCGTTGCCTCTCAATTCATCAATTACACTCGATTTGTTGCCGGCACCACTGCCTCCGTAGCCTCGGATCGTTACGCAATTGGTCAATCTCTATTCGCTATAGGTCGATTTGCCGCTGCTGGTCTTTTCATGTTCGTCAAGCCTCGATTGGTCCTGATGGTGTTCATGACCATGATCATGATCTTCATCGCCGCTTCAATGGGTGCCAAAGGTGAAGGTGGCTTCGCCTGCTTGTCCTTGGTGCTCTTCTTCGAGTCATGCATCTTCCCGACCATCTTCACCCTTTCTATCCGAGGTCTTGGCCGACACACCAAGCGAGGCTCCTCATGGATCGTTGCTGCCGTTTCTGGTGGCGCTCTCTTCCCAGCTCTTACCGGTCTTGTCGCAGATAAACACGGCTACAACCTTGCTATGGGTGTCCCCTTGGCTGGCTTCTTCGTCTCCTTCTGCTTCCCCATCTACCTCAACTTCTTCTGCGCCAAGGAATTGGACGGTTTCCGTGAGAGCAAGATCGGGTACAAGGATGAGCGACGCGGTACTATCATCGGTGATATCAACGATCCCGAGATTATGGAGCACGTCAAGCGAGGCAGCGTCAATGTTGAGAAGGTGTAGATGCATTAAACAACTACACAAATTCAACCAGCGGACATACAACATGAACGAACAACTTTACGATGTGATGCGACGTTGAGTGATAGATTATGATACCAAGTGGCGCGTTGTGAGATTTTTTTCAATTCAAAACAGATATAAAACAACATATTACTTACCAAATCATCCTTCCTTACTTCCCTCGTTCACCCTTTCTGTAACATGTGCATTAGCCCAGCGAACTCTTGGTCTTCCGCACCCTTCAATAATACCGAACATATACGTAAAGAGGTCAGCGCTGATAGTATGAATGTTAGTTACGGTACAGCAACTTCAGATCCACTGTTCAATTGGACAGCTAAGTGTGTGCATATAACTTGCTATATTTGTGCTCCAAGTCAGCCGTACATGAGTACATAGAACGGAGAATGGAGAATTTTCCCACGCTGTGGGCTACCAAGTCACCATACTGATTTAGTGCTAGTGCTCGATGACTAATCTGCGGATGCTCAATTCGAACTCACGAGCTACCGTAGTACGGTATATCATGGCACACAATGGAACGTAGGGATGCCTATGGTAAAGCAGCGGGCAGGTAAACCATTTCTAGAACAGGGGCCTAGAATACCTAAGTACATACATACAATTTCGTACATTCCTCTTCGTACTCGGCTCAAATCCGCTCCTTTCTCCCATGTCCTTGCTATTTGCCAACGCTGACCAGAGCATACATACATATCTATCTGAGATGCAGCATCTGTGAGGTGTGTTTTAGTGCATGAGTCATCGCTATTGCATACTACCTCACATATATTATTCAGCATGAGCACTGGTGTTCACTCCTTCGAAGTTGAGTGCTTAATGGTTGTTTCACGTACTAATGTTACTTGATACTTGGGACGTTATTGATTTTGAATTCGTCAACTCGATATTCGTTGAGATGTCGGTTTACTGGGGCCTTGTCGAAATAAGTTGGGAAAGGGGAGGTATGATGAGAAGATGTTGGATTTGGTGAGCTGGGTTGTGGTGTGGAGGATTATGTAGTTTTGTTGATTGGTTGTGAGCTCATTGGAGTGAGTGGGCATGGTACGGGTGTTGGGGGTTATTTTGGATAGTGGTTGTCGATGTGTGAGTTGATGTTCTAGATTAAGGCTGGATGGCTGACGAAGGAGTCACCGGAACAGTGGCAGATTATAACACAGTCAGCAACTGTAAATGATTCGATTTCAGAAGTATGGAAAGCTGTGCGGGACTGTTGTCATTCTTACCACTTCTACAAAGAAAATCATAGGCATATAGTTTTGGTCAAGTTTCTCATTGCACGTTTCGGTGACCTCGATGGAGGAAACACGATTCAATGTTCATTTGCTATTCATTCTCATACGTTGTCTCACCGGGCATTGCCGACCTCCATGTTCGTTGTGTCTGTTACTCAAGTAGCCATTCAGGAAGCTCCGTCGTATCATCTGTTCCATGTGACCTATGCATGCGTACGTGTATACAAGCACCAAACTCACTCAGCGTGAATCTTAGAACCCCAGCACTATCGTTCTTTACAAGGAAAATCCGTGTTCGTATGCTCGGTTGTCCAGTATGTCTTTGGCTCTAGGCCCATCTGACGTATTGCTCGGTGTTCGCGCTGAACTTGAAGAGCCCTCACCTCCCTGACTCAGATCATGTCGTCATCATAGTCGTCGAGGTCGATGTAGGAGTTCGTCTCATAGGATAAGTCTGATTCAGATTTGATGTCCACCTCTTCAGTAGCCGGATCAGCGATATTGTTCTCCGTGGTATCAGCATTCACCTCATCCGGCCCATCAGCCGTACCAAGTGATGCCCCCATCTCACTGAGCATACCAAGAATCTCTTTCTTAGCATTTTCTTCTAGTGCTGCAAAACCCATACCCGCAGGTTGTTGCGCTGAGAATATGGCACAGTCGTAACTGAAGGTACCGCATAGCGCCGAGACATCGTGAGTGAGTGTTTTCTGTAAGAGTGACTGAATTGCATGAAGAAGTTTGTCCTTGACGGCTTTTGTAAGTTCAACAAACATCGTGTCCTTGTGTTGCTGCAGGTGGCCTGCCATGTGCTGTTTCATTCGAGCATAGCAGCCTATACCACGCTCACTGGCTATGATCGGGTATATTGGAAGCATAGAAGCATGAATGGTAGGCACGAAGAGTCGATTGGCCTCTCGTTGTCCCGCTTCCACTGCGTGCTTGGCTTCTTTTGTCTTTGCATCTAGAGATCGAATGAGGCGCTCAGTCTGTTCTTCGAACATAGTCTTCGTCGTGTCCAGTACAGCTTGCGAAGTCAACATTTGTACGAAAGCACTTTTGAAACTCCGCACTGTTTCGGTCAGCGATTGAGAGCACTGATCGAGGCTTCTGTAGACTTCCTCGTTAAGTACACGGTTCCAGACTGGATCTACCTCTTCCACGAAAGGCTGAACGAGATCCTCATCGAAGTCAATCGTTCTTTGGCCCTTGGTGAACCTACCGTTGCGGCGGGCAACAGCTTCGTAAGTTTGGAAACGCAAACCGCCTTCATGGACAGATGCACCCCAATCTTCAGCGATGTCGAGCGAGCTGTGCGAAGCCACCGGTGCTGCCAATACCAGTACGTTGAATACACGTGGCATCAAGTCGCTTGTGATGTTGTTCAGTGTTGACGCAAGAGTATCTTGAATCGCCTAATTTGTGTCAATACCTTGTGGTAGAATGATAGGATCAAATTACTTACTTTCAAAAGATCTGACACGAATGTCTTTGCAGCATCTTGCTCACCTTCGTTTTTGACTCTGACCAGGGGTTGTGACGAGCTGCTCTGCGACCATGCACGAAATGCAGTCAGAAAGCGATTGATGTTGTCGATAAGCTGATTGGCTTTTGCTTGCAAATGGGTTGAGTCATATTTCTGAATATGCTCAGAGAGGGCCGGGATTCCTGTTTCTTGGAGATTGTCAAAAGTGATAGCTTCCTCTGACGGTCGCTTCACTCCATGTTTCTTTAGGATCTGATAACCCCTGGATGAAACACAAAAGATTGGAAGGCTAGGAATTTGTACTGTGTCAAGAGATGTTTCAGTATCTGGGTCGTAGTTTTCGTCGTCCTCCTGTGCCTCAGTACGGTATAGGCTGCGGATGCCGACAGCGAAGTCTTCACTAATAGCATCTGTTACATATGCATTTCGTGTAGAAACGCATGCTTGCCATTGCTCTTTAGCGAGGCGTTGCTGTTCACGTTGGAGCTTACGAAGACTTCTTTCGAAAGCTTCAAGATCCTCGTTAACGTTGGCTTTTTGAACCTCAATATTTTGACGTCGATCCTTCAGCTTTTGCACCCTCGTGTCGATATCATTAAGGGTAAGCGCTGGTTATGTCGTGTCTTGCTCTATCACCGAAGGAGACTTGACAGAAGCGGTTTCGTTCGATGATGCTGTCAGGCTGTAAAGTCTGGATTGGACACCACTCATTGGTTGTTCACCTATGGATGTCGTTGGATCGTGCGATCTCAGCTTCTTGAAACTTAGTAGACTTTGGTCACTTCCTGTGCGAGATCGCTTGACCTGAGTCAGTATTGGTGGGTGAACTCTCTGTCCGTTCGAGGCCAAGCTTCCCAATCTTCGATAGGCGTTTTCTTCGATGCTGATTCGACTGGTCTTAGACTTCATCCCATGAAGCTGTCTCTTTAGATCCGCTATCTCTCGTTGAATTTCGGATATGCTCTGCTCGTTCTTGTCCATTCGTTCATCGATTGCTTCCATACTCAACAGAAAACTGGGAATGTGAGCGAAGTTTTTCATGGCTTCCGAGACAATGATGTCGTCCGACTTCGTGCAAACGAAAGTGAGCCTCCCCAATGCGCCGTCCCGATGCATTTGTCTCTTGAGCACTGTGCCGCCGAGCTTCCTTGCATGGCCATCGTCTACTGCACGACTCTCAGGAGAAGCGATGAAGATGGCAGTAGCATGCTGTACATATGAACGCCAGATCGACCCTCGTGCTTCGTTGCTGTCTGCTGATCCAGGCAAATCAACAAGTACACATCCAGTTTGCAGGGCTGGAGCCTTCGTGTAAATCGAGACCTTCTGAACGAGTGGCCAATATTCAAAGTCTTCCATAGAATTAATAGGTTGGGCCTCGACCACTGCTTTTGCTTTGCGCTTTTCCTTGCTATCAACGAATCGCTTGATCTGCACTTGTAGTTCTTCCGGCGTATCGCTCTCAAAAGCTCTTTCTTTACCTAGTACGTCCTGAATATGTTCCATCTCCATAAGATCGTCAACGGTTACTTGCGAAATGTTGTCTTTGTTGAGGAATGGATACACGGCCTTGAGTCTCCAGAAGGCCATCATCGATTCAGATCCCTGTTCGGTGACATCTGTGCTAATTGTGCCCCCAAACTGCACAACATCGTTAAGCAATATCTCAATCTCTTTGCGCCACTCCTCGGTGGTAATGAACATGACCTTTGCTTTGTGGAGGCTTCCGCCAAGTTCGTGATTCCAAGAGACTTCTGTGATTACCGCGGTGCATGCTCGGGCACAGTTCGTGGGAAGTAGGTTTTCATAGCCAAGAATGGTGTTAATGAGCGTAGACTTTCCTGCGCCTGTCGTGCCGATGACAATAACGATCGGCTTTTGTATCTCGTTAGAACACTGACCCTGAAGGCTTTCTATCTCTTGTAGCCAGCTGCTGACAATGTTTGTGTCGAATGGTGTTAAGACCTTCCGCATCTCATCGAGCATAACCTGCGCTTCGTTGATCAACTGATCGCAGTCTTTCAATGTTCGAATCTCGTGGTAAAGTGGTGCGCGGGACCCTTGATCACTTCCAACCTGCTCGATAGTATGGTCACTAGATGCAGGTGGCAGAACACTCATTGTCGCCATGTCCTGGTCCTCTGATTTACCATCATCCATGGTGCAGGTGAGAAATGTAGACGTTGCAGAGAGCAGGGTATACAACAGTTGAAAGGTGTTTGACAACGTACACGTATGAGCTGCGAATTTTGGAGGGGTTGATCAAGATTGATGAAGATACCAGCAGAGTGAAGGAGAGAAGTGCTGGGAGCTGCAGATAAGAATCCACTGTACCTACAGTTGACAAACGAAGCGCCATGTCGGCGGCTTGAAATGTTTGTTTGTAAAGAGGTCCAGTGAAGGTTTGTTGCGTGAATGAAGCCACGTTTGCGGTGAAGGTATTCCTTCATTTTTGAGGACAGATTCGCTTTTGGATTCATTCATATCTCTTGCCGTTACGCAGTGGAGGCTCTAGTCCTCTACCATGTCCTCCGAAGTATGCGAGGCTTGATACATGGATTGCAATTTGTTTTCAATTCGAAGTTCTGCCCACTTTTCTACCTATCGATGACTGAAACTTACTTCGGCTGACTCTGAAGTGAACAACGAGAGGTTAGTGACACTCGATACAGGTGAGAAGACCGCTACAGCACCCCCACATGCACAACAACAGCTCGCGGTCTGTATGGGACTGCGCTTCAGCGCTACTTCAAAGGTCAGGTCATGCACACGCTTGGCCAAGGTGACACATCAGAGCAGCGAAGCCGATGCTTCACCTCAGAACAGCATCATACCGACTGCTTGACGATATGGTGCTCCAGTCACATGCTACCGCCTCACATCACCTCCGCGTTATTTAGTGCTATTTCAGTGTCAGCACTCAGCTTTCGCAGAACAGCCGGGTGTGCTTGATTGAGGACCAGTAGTGGTGACTCAGGAATGTTTTCCATCACGATGAAAAATACAATCCGTCACCGCCGATAAACCCGCTTCATTATCTCTTCTCACACTTCTAATGACTTAGTATACCGAACGCACTACCCTTGGATCTTCTGCTAGTTGAAATGGCGACTCGGAGTGTTGGCTCGAGCATCAAGTAATCCATGGTTCGGGAAGAGGCTGTTTTCAAATATGAAAATACTATAGATCACTTGAGTCTATGTGGTCGACTGGGAACTATTCGAGGTGGAACACGGGAGGACCACATGGCATAGCGGCCTAGTAAATTCGACGCACAGCTTGAGAAGAACCGGGCTGAGCCGCACATTGAGGCGGAAAGTCGACCAATATTCAAGTGCTTCCCGCTCAGCTTTTGCAGGCGTCCGGAGATATGGAGTCGCCGAAGAACTGGTAAGGGATTCGATCAACACATATAACAACGGTTAGCCTGCACATGTCCTTTACTTGATAAGGACGCTTTTCTAATGAGAATATAATATGAATTTTTTATCATCAACATGAATCACGCCAGGAATTGAAACAGACGAGAGATGTCTTGGCACCTGACGCGTCGAACGCGTTGCACCAACCACTATCAATTGCTCCTTCCTTGTCCTGCTATTGCTCTTTCTTGCCAGTTTGCTCTAGATGAAAATGGTTCTATCATTGGAAAGCTAGTGCTAGGTACAACTGCATAGCTACGAACACTCAAAAGTCATTTGAGAACGCCTCGAATGTCCCTATTGCACGAAATAAGGAGGTGTTCTACTCACGTTTGTAGGACCTCAGGATATCGCTTTTTGCCAGCTCATCCCACAATGGATGATGAAAGACCTCACAAAAAGCCCCGTCTCGAGCCAGATCATGCTGCAGATATCCGAGCAAAGCGGTCAGCTTTCCTGTCCTCATTATCAAGGTCAATTTCGCCCCCACCCGGTGCCACATTGGTATCGGATGCAAATGCTATCGTGAAAACTAACATTAAAGAGGAATCAAAGGCCCCAGCTTCACATTTAATTCCGGACCCGGCGGTGAGCAGTACTCTGGAAGATGGGCTGAAGGCGGCGGTGAATGTTGCTAAGAGATCACGAGTCTTGTGCTCGCCATTCCAGCTCCTTCGAGCTAGAGGCTTGCCCTCACAGAACAACACCGACACTATCAGCTTGCATGAAATTCTCGGCGACCCTTTGATTAAAGAAGCGTGGATTTTCAACTTCTGCTTCAATGTGGATTGGACTATGCAACACTTTGATGCCGACGTTCGAGAGCTTGTTAAAGTAAGAATTGTACATGGATCCTGGAAGCGAGATGATGGGAATAGAATTGCAATTGAGGAGCATCTAAAGAAATGGACGAATGTTGAGGACATCAAAGCATATCTTCCCGATCAATTTGGTACTCATCACAGCAAAATGATCATTCTCCTCAAGCATGACGATACAGCACAGGTTATCATACATACAGCTAATATGCTAGAAATAGACTGGGACCATATGACTCAAGCTGCCTGGCGGTCGCCCATCCTACCTTTGATGTCGACAGACAACCAGAGCGAAGAAGGCAACACTATCGGTAGTGGCGGACGTTTCAAGAGTGATCTACTCCGGTACTTGAAAGCATACGGCGGAAAGTTGAAGCCACTAATCAACCAGTTGTCCCTCCATGACTTCTCTGCAATCCGAGCGGCATTGGTTGCCTCAATTCCGTCCCATGTTGCAGTGTCCGACCCTGCTGATAAACTCTGGGGCCATCTATCACTTGCCAATGCACTCGCAGCTATGCGTCAAACCCGAAGCAAAACCTTATCTTCAAGCTCAAACAGCCACCTCATCTGTCAAGTCTCGTCCATTGCAACTCTCCCCCAGACCTGGCTCAACGACACAATCTACAAAGCAGCCTCTACTAAATCAACATCAATTATCTTCCCCACACCATCCGACCTCCGCAATGCCTTAACAGGCTACGCAACAGGCGGATCAATCCACACCAAAGCCTCCTCTGCCGCTCATTTAAAACAGATCTCCTTGCTCCGTTCACAACTCAACCGCTGGAACGTGCAGTCCTCCAACCCAGCAACTCGCGCCGGACGACATCTCATCCCCCCACACATAAAAACCTACATCTGCTTCACCTCGAAACCAACAGCTGCCCACCCAACACCAGACATCGAATGGGCCCTAATCACAAGTGCCAACCTCAGTACTCAAGCCTGGGGCACCGCACCAAAACTACCCAAAGGTTCTAAAGACGCAAGCGAGGCGGAAGTACACATTCAAAGTTTCGAGATCGGCGTGCTTGTCTGGCCTGAGCTATTCGCCGACGAAGACACCAACGGTCAGAAGTCAAGAGTCAGGATGGTGCCCACTTTTGGTACAGATACACCAGATCCAAGTTTGGGAACTACAGAGGATGAAATCATGGTTGGGATGAGGATGCCGTATGATTTACCGCTGGCACCTTATGGATCGGACGAATCGCCATGGAGTCCTTCGAAGACATATTCGGAGCCGGACAATTTGGGAAGGTCGTGGGGATGAACAGACAAGTACATGTCTGCAAATAGTGTGGTTACAGACTGCGACGGCCGCAAGCATGGTTAGCCGTACATCGTCCCAGATATCGTGGTTAAAGCATCTCAGCATTCAGCATCTGGCGTCCTGCAATTACCATTCAGCACAACATTTATGCATACGCATATGTATCCAACGTAGCAGTGATCAGAGCAGCACCAAACGAAGCAAGCAAGCAAGCGAGTAATCTGACATCTTTCTATTCGTTTTCTCCTGAGCTACTCTATGCTTCAGTCACCGCCTTGTTTTGTAGCTCCCATGCTGTTTCTATCCTAATCACCTAGGCCGGAGCCTTGTATCATTCCAATGCCCTGTTCTGGATCCCCGCGAAACCTTCCATTTTATGACCCACCGACAGCCTCAGGCTTCTTATTCGGGTCATACCCATATTTATCTTTCAATTCGTTTACCAAAGCGACGTATTTCTGCTCTGCTTGCGAGGGACTGACGCCTTCGTCGACGATCTTTTGCCATGCCTTCTTTTTGGCTTTGCCCTGTGTGGAGAGATGTGGTTAGCATATGGACACTACGTGGTGGGGATAATCGAGTGCTGGGAATGACTCGGACGAAGCAGGTCACTGGGGAGGATCAGGATGGGCTGTTTGGTATCCGCCTCTTGATGTTTGAGTTTAAAGTTGTGAGTTGCTCTGCGCCATGTTTTCCGCGCTGGAAATTGACAACCATGCATTACGCGGTCGACTCCGACTTTCCTGCCCAACAGCACTGCTGGAGGAAAGGCGTATGGATTCTGCGATTCTCATCTTCGCAGGGCGCGGATCCACCAGGCCAGAGAGTGTTTATATGAGTATGGATTATTTCCACTAACCTTTAAGTCGAATGTTCCAGGCGCTGGTGCCTTATCGATCGGAGGGTCCTGCTGAGCTTGCTTGAAGTACGCGTACATCTACCAACGGAAGAGAACATGTCAGCATATCCGTACACATATGTAGAAGGAAACGCGTAATCTCGTGAGGGCTCGCATGTCTGCCCTTTCCCTTCGAGGAAGAGTAGGCAGGGAGGGATGTCCGTGTCATACCTGCAGCAACTCATCCTGACCTGGCTTGGCCTTCAACTGTTTCGACTGCGTCACCGCCTCGTTGAATGCTTGACCAGTCATGTTGAAATACTATTGTCCCGAAATCGAGGAGTGAATAGTAGCAAGAAGCGTGTCTCGTATGTTGTGTTCAATGAGGGAACTCTCGTAAAGAATACTCGGTGGGTGAAGATTGGCAGATAGAGAAAGGATGGATGGATGCAGTAATGGTCCTGAAGTGAGGTAAGACGTGGTATTATGCGATTGCGGATGTGATGGGATGCTGTGCGCGTAGTGAGCCGGGGTATTCTGTTGAACGGTTGGCGTCGGCCATGAATTTGTGGTTGTGGTTGTGTGGCACATGATTGTGTTGAAACTGATATGACGTACGCGAGATCATCCATCCCACTTGCGACGTTTACACTAAAGGAACGGGAATCCCGAACATGTGGGGGGATCAGTGATATGTTATTTTTAGGTAAGCTTATTGAGGGTGCCCAGATGAATGATATCTATGTAGATTTGTTCGGACGGAGAGTGGTCTTAAGGTGCTGCTTCATTGAAGAATGACAACGCAGAATATGAATGGATTTTGCTACCGTGTATCGATAGGTGACCGCGGTAAGCAATGAGACTACGATATAGCAATTGTTCCTATCAGATGTTTTGCTCAATATCGCGCTCTACTGACCAGCTAGAGTAACCTTCGTTCCACAGAGCTCTATTTTTCAGGACTCCGATTCTATCCTCCGTATGTGCTGTGTAGCATGACCATGTCGAGATCTCCCTTAAGCATCAGTTCATCATCACACCCAGCCCCTGACTCGAAGTATAGGGGCCTTTCATCCGAGATTCGTTTGATCTATAACCTCGTGGTATGCCCTGACCAAAGCCGCATTCTCATGGCTAATATCAGCAAGGCTTTGCATTACTTGCGCAAACTGGATCCAAAAAGCAAGGTCGAGCGATGTCTCCTGCAACTTCTCAGCGAGTCTCCCGGCATGGTTGTTGATCGCCAGGTGCAACTTCGCATGCCTTTCAATTATAAAAACCTCGTAGGCATAGATAATTTCTTCCTGACTGTCAAACAGATAATCGACCCTGTCAGCTGACAGATTTTCATAAAGGATGACTACCAAACGGTAAGTGCGAGCATCCCGCCATTGGGGCACATGTGCAGTGTCCATGATAGACGTATTGGTTTTTGTGGTTGGAATTAGGATGTTTTGTATTCCGATTATTGGGATTGTCTTGGTTTCCAAGCCTATGGTAGTTTTGTGGAACTGGACAGGGGAAAGGAACGCCCATATCTTGTTATTGTGGACATGATACCAAATCATGCTGCTGGTGACCAATGTTGCAAAAGCCAAACGGGAATGGTATGATTGCAGTGACCCACCAACACCAGCATGAACGAGAGTCCTTCTGACATTGAAGGAGGATAGCAAGACTGATGGAACAGGTCACAGACGAGCTTCTCGCCACTTCAGTCACTTTGATGGACAGCAAACAAACAAAAAGGTAAGCTATCCGTGGTTTTTCGTCACCATAGATTGTGCGAAAGAACCACATCGTAGTCTTTCAAATTGACTGCACCTGCCACGGGGGTCTTGTTGACAGGAGTGGTTTGTTTGTGTGATTCGAGATGTGCTGTGAAATTCGGGAGCTGTATTCGCAGTTCTGAATTGCTCACCTGCGCGTTTGGATTTGCATAAGTCTCAAAGAGGGAGAGTCTAAGGCATTGTCTGTTCCTGCCATCAGATAGCCAAACCACACCTGTCAGCACCAGCTCGATTGACGAGAGGAAAAGGGACTTCTTGAATGCTTAGGGATGGTACCGAGGCATTTAATAGCTGCAGTTGCCATAAATAGCAGTAATATCCTGACTGGCTTGTCATCAGCTGGGTAGTCTCAATGCCATCAGTGATTACAGGCTGACGGTATGAGAGCTTGATGATGTAGCGTAACGAAGCAAGACGAATATATCTGAATGCAATGATATCGTAACAAAGGCTGGGAATATACTCGTGAAGCCTCGTGATTTCACCTCGCGACGGCCAATACTAACACATGCAGTCAATAGTCCACAGCCCAACCATTCTTCTCCAAGAACTCTAAACAGGCATTCTTTAAACCAACATTGCTTACCAGCACCTTCTCCGTCAGCGGCTGCCTGGTCAAGGGATCGAGGTCGCTCTGCTCGAGATGCTTCAAGATTGCCACTCTCTCGTAACTGACTCCAGATGGAGTGATAACTGGGTCATGCATAACTTCGAATGTGATTGGGTCGACCATCCAGTCCGGAACCACTCTTTCCACTGTCTCAGGCATGCCACTTACTTCAAACGCAGCTCTGATATTCTTTCTTCGTTCCACTGCATCCTTTTCTAGCTCAGCAATCTCTTCACCTCGGCCAAATTCTCCAATTTCTTTGCTCGTGAAGCGTGCTTCCACATCTTGGATGTCCCGCTCCAGCTGCTGATCCAACAACGTCTCAACAGTGTTCAGTGTGTCATTCATCTCCCTGAGACGACTTGTTTCTGTCGCCTGCCAGACAGCCTGCTTAGCCCGCAAGACAAGCTGACTTAGTATCTCCGTCGAACTATCTCTGGTAGCCAAACACATCTGATATGCTTTCTGAGCCTCTTCTAGTGCCTCCCCGACATGTCTCAAGCTCAGTAGTGCTTGAGCAAGGTAGTAGTGCGCTTTCATGCCATCGATGCGCTTCTCATTTTGCAACTCGATTGCCTTTCGTGCGTCTCGTTCAACACCTCTCCAATTGGAGAGCCTTATACGTGCAAGAGCGCGATTCGTGAAGATTTTGGGATCATCGGAACGGACGCTGATCGCTTGACTGTAGAAGTCCTCAGCCTCCTTGTAGTTCCCGACCTTGAAGTATTCATTGCCTTGCTCTTTCAGTGCGAATGCCATCGTAGGCCAGTCGACGAGGGCGAGAGTCCGCTAGGGAACTCTCTCGGACCCGATCAGTCGACACGAATGCTACCTCGGCTGTAGCACTGAACCTTGCGATACGCATTCGCTAGCTAAGAAGCTTGTAAGATGTGGCGAGTCTTGTCGAGAGTGAGGAGAGAGCAAGGAGAGAAGTGTTACTAAGCAACGTTAGGCGTGGTAAATGATCGGATTAGAAATGTCAAATCAGGTAAAACAGAAGATCACAGGGGCAAGAAAGTATATACGGGTGGCACGACAGAGGTGTGTGGTTGATCAGAGCACGGTGAGGACAACCGGCTGCATATCTGTCAGCGCCAAACACTGGAAGCCGATGGATGGAAATGGATACATGAGGCCAAGAAAGAGTAGCAACTGTTTGCCCATCCACAGGCGTCAAATGCCAGCGATAAGCATCACGAAATGAACATAATTGTGTTTTGAGGCACGGTCGATGCAGACAAAAGCATATCTCCTCAGTTTCATGCCTACAGTGGGTAAGCTCGAATGATGGATAAGAAATGTCGAGAATGCTGGCTTTGAGTGTGGTTTGGAGGAGGAAGGATAACCGAAGCGCACTCAACGCGTTGTCGGACGCGCCGTTATTCAGCCTGAGCTGTTATAAATAATACAACAGTATCCATCACCGAACAGAGCTGACACTAATCTCTTGAATTTTTGACTTGGACGCCTACTGCTTGATATGTAGGACTACTACCGACTATTAGACAGCGAGATTTGACAACTTTGGTCTATCGAAGAAGCTTTCTGGTACCCAATTGAATAGTTATCAAGTTTCTAACTCTTGTGACCGTCAAGACCTTCACGAGTTAAAGTTTTTCTCGTAATCCGAGATGTTTTGAACCTTTTCCGCAGATGCGCTGCTCTCGTCGAATCGCAGGTCAACCCATTCTTGAACTAACTTCTTCGCAAGCTCGAGTCCAATAACCCGCTGTCCGAAACATAGCACCTGTGCATTGTTGGACAAGACTGATCGCTCGACAGAGTATGGATCGTGGGCAGTCACGGCTCGAATGCCTTCGACTTTATTTGCTGAGATGGCGACACCAAGACCTGTGCCGCAGATGAGCAGAGCACGGTCAGCCTGGATACAGGTATTAGCATATGCCAGATGGAACAGACTGCCTGAGCAAGCGTGGACCTCTCATGACTTTTAAGAGCGTGGCGAATGGTCAGCTCCAATTCTTCCATGTATCCTGTCTGAGCAAGCTCTTGCGGGAATATGCCTTACCTCTCCATTCTTGATCTTCCTAGCTGCATCGACTGCTGAGTGAGGATACGCCTTATCGTCGTCCTGGTCGTCCACGCCAACATCCAACACCTCAGATACGCCCTTGTGCTTCTTCAAAGTCTCTTTCAAGGCCTCCTTATAGGTATGGCCTGCGTTGTCACACCCAACAACGATTCGAAGGCCGGCATTACTTGAAGTCTGTGGAGCTGCCATGATATCTCTGCCTCTTTAACAGTAGGGTCTTTTCTGCTAATATGCCGTGCTGTAGTGAATGTAAAGCTGCTGCTGGTCTGTTATGGGAAATAGTGCAAGCTAAGAATACGTATTGGTGTAGCAAAAGTCTCGAGATTCCAAGAACAGGTCAAATATTCCACAATGCAATCCATTAATCGCACTCAGCGCCGCTCTGTGGTCTTTTGCATGGGCCATTGCCGTCCAAACGCCGACGTCACAAGCAGCTAGAAAATTGATGGAAGCCCCCATGTTTTCGAATGCGGGCAGTAGAATTCCCAATGTGGAAATGTCTGTCACGTTTTGGCGAATCGTCATTCTTGGTACGGAGAGATGAAGGGACCATGCTCGGAGCTTTCGCCGAGGAGGACCTGGTGCCAAACTCTGTACTCAGAACCACTGCAGTAATTGTCTTTATGCCCGACCAAAACAGCCAAAAACACCATCTACCGTACGTGAGGAAGTGAGACTTCATGCAATACCCCAGCACTGAAAGATATTGTCGAAGTATAAAATCGTAAGCAAAACTGAGGATCGAAGCACAAGCGACTCAAAGAGCAGTATAAGCACAACAACCTGGATAAGTGTCGACGAAGAGTTCAACGCCGTTCGCATCAACAACATCCAAGTCTCCTGCATTCGCCCTGCCAGACAGTTGGACATCGACACCATCCGTGCCGCCCACTCCCCAAGACACCACCACAACAAGCCCAACATGTCAACCCCAAACAAACCAACATACCCCCTCCTCCCCTCAAAACTAATCCTAATGTCCACAAAATCCTACTTCTCCCCCTCCCACACAATATCCTACCTAAAAACTCTCATCGCACCCTCCACAAACATAATCCCCCTCCTTAACAATAAAGACATCCTCTTCGCCCTCCTCCCAGACTTCCTCTCCCTCCACCCCTGCGCCCAAATCCTTTCCGACCACGCAACCACAACCACCAACTCCACCACTCCCCAAACCACAACCCACCCACAATCCTGGCCCCTCCACCTCGGCGCCCAAAACTGCTTCTGGTCCAGCGACTACGGCGCATTCACCGGCGAAATCGTCCCCCCCGCTCTCTCCGAGCTAGGCATAACAATAATCGAACTCAATCACGCCGAGCGCCGGCGTCTCCTCTCCGAAACAGACAGCACAACCGCGAAAAAAGCCGCCGCCGTCTCATCATTAGGCATGATACCCTTAGTCTGCATCGGCGAAATCGAAGCTCCAAACCTGCAAGGCCCGATGTCCGCTGCCGTCGGAAACGCAATGAGACAGCTCTCGCCGCAGATCACGTCTCTTTTGGACGTGGTGCCACTAGATGCGCCTGTTATTTTCGCGTATGAGCCTGTGTGGGCGATTGGAGCTGCGCAGCCGGCGGGGGTGGAGTTTGTGGGGCCTGTGGTGCAGGGTATCCGGGCGGTTGTTGGGCAAGTTGAGAGGGAGAAGGGTAGGACGGGGCAGACGAGGGTTGTTTATGGGGGAAGTGCGGGGCCGGGGTTGTGGAGTGGGAAGACGAATGGAGGGAATCCGTTGGGAGAGTGGGTTGATGGGATGTTTTTGGGGAGGTTTGCGCATAAGATTGAGGGGGTTAGGGAGGTTGTTGAGGAGGTTGTGGAGAGTATGGGCTAGGCCATGTTTGGGGTGATCGTTGTTAATCAAGAATTCCTTTGGGATTTCTCGTCTAGATGTCTCCATCAAGATGGTAGAGTGGTCGAGCTGGATTTGCAATTGCTATGACGAAGAGGAGTCTGCATGACCGTGCACATCACTGCAGGTCTTCTATGAACATATCCGCCGCTTTCTCAGCAAGAGCATAAACAGTGCTCTGCAGATTACACCTCGGTATAATCGGTACAATACTGGCATCACAAACGCGAAGAGCATCCACACCATAAATCCTCAATCTCGGATCAACAACACCTCCTTTTTCCCGCGGTAACATCGCACAAGTCCCGCAAGAATGGTGATTCGACGTGCATGAGTACTTGATCAGCTTCTTTGTTTCTTCTAAGCTGTCAAAACGAGCCCATTCGGGGATGCGGCGACCTCCAGGCTTTAGTAAGGACTTCATTGGTTCTGTTTGCACTATTTTTTCGAAGAGCTGCACTTGTCGGCTCATCAGTTCGGCGTCGAGGGGATGTGAGTAGTACGCGGGGTCGATTCGGGGGGTTGCTTCTGGTGTTGAGGTAGTGCAGTGTATATTTCCGCGAGATAGTGGGTGAGCAAGAGCTGTGAATACGGTCATGTAGTTGCCTGGTTGTGTGAGGGCAAAGGCGTCTTCAAGATTGGTGTTTTGGAGGTGGGCCTGCATTTTCAATACGCAGAAGTTGGCTGAAGCCTCGTTTTTGTCCTCGAGCACCTTTCTTGTAAACTTCAGGGACGTCTTTTGTGCCGCGGGCATGGTTTTTGTGTCAGATGTGGTGTCGAGATACTGGTCGATCAATGTCTGGAACTTTGAAGCATGCGGCGCATCCTCATCTAGGAGGGGCATGTAAGCAAAAGCTGTGGAAGCTTCTGCCAGAGGTCCACTTTTGTCAGCCTGGTACCTCGTCATGGCCTGCTGGATGTATGCTGGGTCTCTCATGCAGTCAACGGTTTCGATGTCGTCTTTCAACTCAAAAGACGTTCCACACATGAAGTGATCTTGCAAATTTTCACCAACGTTTTCGTTTTGCACGACAGTGTCGATTCCCAAGCTTTGCAGTATTTTACTGTTGCCAATCCCCGATCGTTCCAGAATGGCAGGTGTTCCAAAAGCACCGCTGCAGAGGACAACCTCTTTTGATGCTGATACAATGTGCTCCTGCCCGTTGTGTATGAATTTAATACCCGAAGCTCTTGGTCGACCTTGGTTTGTGAAGATAACCTTGTCCACAAGAACATTTGTCAGAATCTCGAGGTTCGATTTGGTCTTGACTCTCTCAAGGTATGCCTTTCCAGAGTGGCTTCTCTCCCGTGTCATAGGATCCACACTTGCTATGACTTGATAACCACCGATGTTCTGACCAGACATAGTATCAGCTTGCATAGCATAGCCTAAGTTTCGGAATGTATCAAGCCATGCGACATCCACGGCATGAGGTTCGCCTGAATAGGATGCATGAATTGGACCATCGACACCTTGCGCTTGAATATTGATATTCTGTAATGCCAAGTTATTCGCAACCTTCTCGTTTGGCATGTGGAAGGTTTGAAACTTTTTCAGATAAGGGGACACGGAATTCCAGTCCCATCCGGGATTACCGATCTCTGCCGACGCATTGAAACCTGCCTTGGAGGGATAGACTAGACCCATGAAATTGATCAAGCTTGAGCCTCCGAGGCCTTTACCTCGAGTCAGCGCTATTTCTTTGCCACCGAGCTCTGGCTGAGGGACACTGCGGTACTTCCAGTCGGTATTTGGATCACCCCATGCTTGAGAGAAAAGCGCAGGTATCTTGATTCGAGGGTCCTCGTTGTGATTGCCCCCAGCTTCGAGGAGCAATATCTGACGATCTGGTCTAGCCTCTGTCAGACGAGTAGCAAGCACGCATCCCGCCTGTGAAAGTTAGTAAAATACGGCTAGTAGAATGTCCGAAGTCCACGTATGAGCTGGGCTTGCAAAACATCGACAGCACTCAGCTTACCGTGCCTCCACCTGCTATGACAACATCGTAGCTTTCGTGTCTGCAAGGAGATATCGCAGCAACCATGGTTTTTGAGGTATACGGTAAAACGATAGGAAGTTGAGTCAAGCTCGCAACGCCAGGAAGAGTCCTTCGTTCTTACCTCCTTATACTAACGGCTGAACAATCTTACATTTTAACTTCGAGATCTAAAATCTTACAGCATTGCTGGTTCAACGCACCGAAAGTGAAAAGTTGACCCACTGGCAGTGGCTGTCAGGCGTCCTTTGCTCGCGGTAACTGCCAGACATGGTCAGCGTACCAGCATTGGCACTTGACCTTTGGTCTCTTCCAGTTCGTCGGGAAAGTGTTTGACATACACAGTCGTCGTGTACAAAGAAAGAACAACCCACAGTAAAAGAGGTACTAATCTGTACAAGGATATGCTAGAATACACGTGGTAATCTAGGTACGGTAAGTCGGTCGCATCCACTAACTCGATATGGTTAGATATCCATGATGTGGATCTCTACAACTTGAACGGCTGACAACTCATGCTGGCGTGGCATTGCTTACTTCTTACTAAAAAACCTCAACTAAAGGTAACCTCAGCAATCACCGTCCTAGTAGAGTGCTACTCTGCAGGTTTTGGTAGTTTAAGCTTTGATACCTACTTTAGATGGGTGACACGCTATACTAAATATATCCTTTTCACTACAACTCTGCTACCATACGTCCGCTTATAAAACAAAGCTGATGAAGCCAAGCTAGCAGTCCGTACGAACAATTTGTTCTGTCTTGCATATTCTCCAAGATCTGACCCGACGAACTGTATATCAATGCGGTATTCTGGACAGGTAATACGCCACGATGAGTTTCCGTACGTTACTCTACTACAAGCTGTACCTACAATGCATCGACTCACACACAACAAGCTGCTCCATCGTTCTTGATCGTTGTTGAGTGAATGTTCTGTAAGAGGTCAGCCTTGAGTACGAGGCAGCTCTTCCCTAGGCACCGGAATGCACATACCTAGGCTTGACACGATCATAAGGGCTAAAGGAGCTACATGCTTACCTAGCACTTAGATGAGAGTAATTGATAAGTGCAGCTGGTGGCTAGCAATGGTCACTGTTAATATAGTGTGGTTTGTATGGGAAGTCTGGAGGGCAATTGGCAGTGAACGTGCTTGGGTAGATGAACGACATGAATGCGAGGGTGACTTGACCTTCACTCCGAGAAGTGAAAGGATAGGTGGAATATTTTTGATATCTCAACTGCTGGCAAACAATCGCGAGAGTCCTTTTCTTGCGTTTGTCACCTTCACATCACAGATACTGTTCATATCTTGCTCTCATCTCCTCCAGTCAACCATTCACATGCAACCATGGATGGATCTAAACAAATAGGTATCTCCCTGATCGAAGCCCACAGTGGTCTTGCAACAGAATCACCATGCATCTCAGAAACAGCATACTCACTCCCTTGTATGACGACCTCGAAGAGCACTCCTACAGTTTCCGGGAAACAGATTTCGCTTGCTCAAGCAGGACCTTTTCGCTTCCTCGACCTTCCACAAGCACTCCAAGCCATGATATACCATATTCACTATCCAAAGCTCGGACTGTGCTTCACTATCTTGAGTCACTCAGCTGCAGACTTCCCTAATCATAAATCCAACCATAAGCTCAACATCGCCGATCTACCGAGTCTCGCAATCGAGCGCGCGTGCCACCAGGTCTGCAACGATGCAAAACTGGTTCGAGAAAACATCTGGCCGAGACATCTCGTTGTTGGTTCCACGGTCAGCAACCAAGACGTCCTCGCAAGCCTGCTCGATCATGATGCCCTGTACAACTGGCTTTTAAACCGAATCACGTCCATAACCTTTGCAGATTTTGAATCGAAGCCCGTGGGCAAGCTACGATGGCGAGAACTTGTACTACAATCCCCAAGTCTCCGACACTTCAACATCTCAAACAGCGCCCAAGAGATCGACGCTAGAGTGGGATCTTTCACCAACACCATGATTCGAGCTGATTTTACAGCTGGATTGTGCGACGAGGGCCACCTCAAGCTGATAAGCATCCTGGATTTGCGCCATCTTGCGAAAACACTACGGTACAACCGCCAAGAGGGTGGTTGGTCGATTCAATTTTCAAGCAAGGTTGGCTTCTGGGCTCTTGCTACTGCTACTGTGGGTGGCGAGTTAAATGTGAGTGGCCCCTTCGTGATTCGGATCGTCATATGCTAGCTAATCTGCTTGAACATAGATTGCGATGTGCATAGTTGTATGGCAATTCAAGGCGACTGGGCCTGAGATAATCGAGAGGATATTCGAAACGGAACGAGATCGATCTTAGAGTCTAGGAGGCTTTGAAGACTGCCCTGCATACACATCTCGACATAGTGGCGTGGCATCGACACGACTACCAAGCAGTGAGTGCTGACCTAACACAGGTGTCAAGCGCGCTCCTCTGCGCTTTACCTGCATCTTCCGTTCATGTTCGCAGGCTTTCTCTGCGCTATGGTACAGTGATCTTAAATGGTTACACATATGAGAACATCCAGTGTGGATCTCTCAGCCCAACAATGAGCAGGACGACTTGATGCTCATGATTGTGTCTGACAGCCTAGGAGAAACGCTCAAATCAATACATAGCTCAGATTTCTTGCTAGAAAACCGATCGAAGCTGAAAGCGAAGGGAGCTGAGCTTGAATAACTGTCACAAAGTCGAAGCAAAGCTGTTGCGACGGAAGAATTACGGCTAGGAAATCATAGAGCGTGCTTATAGATTCGATAAATCACGAATCCGAGGCCGAGATCTGGCGACTCGAGTTGTGCAGAATGACAAATAGAACGATCAATATTGAGAGGAAAGATGATCGTCGATAACAGGAATTGGGCAAGTCGAGATTCATACAGTATCTACCTCGCTCGTTACTGCTCCGAATTCCACTGTAGCAACTACGTCAGACCATAAAGCACTCCGACTTTCGAAAAATTGATGATAAAAATGCTGCCATCTCGTATAAAAGCCTGAAGCAGACACAAACCACATAGATCATCCTCAAGCTTGAACTCGTGTGTACAACGCAATATGGTAGAGTACCTTCCGTTTCATGGAACTACATGCTGATAATACAACAAGACCACCAATAGCAAGGTCATTCTAGTGACAGGCGCATCAAGAGGTAGGGGTTCGCCCATATAAGACTTCCTCCACAGTAGAATATCCCATTTTGCTAACCCAAGGGTGGATAGGTGTTGGTCTGGCTATCGCCAAGTTTCTCATCAGTGCACCACCTCAACACAAGGTCGTCCTCGCCAGCAGATCAGCCGCACCACTCGAGGAGCTCAAGTCATCGGCACCAGACCGGGTTGAATACAGTGCCGGAGATCTGTCAGATCCAGCAGTCATACGAAAAGCAGTTGACCTTGCCGTTTCCAGGTTTGGCCGGCTGGACGGATTGATACTGAATCATGGCACGCTGGGACAGGTTAAGCGAATCGTCGACCTGGAATTCGAAGACTGGTCTAGCTGCTTCCAAGTCAACTTCTTTAGTTGTGCATATGCTGCGAAGGTGGCGATCCCTGAACTCCGGAAGACTAAAGGTCGTATCATCATGACTTCCTCAGGCGCCGCCAGCAACGGCTATACGGGCTGGGGACCTTATGGATCTACCAAGGCAGCAATGAATCATCTTGCCCTGACACTGAAGGCCGAAGAATCAGATATCACGACGATCGCCATCAGGCCTGGAATGGTAGACACAGACATGCAGAAGCAGATTCGTGAGGAGCATGCTGGCAACATGAATCCGGAGGACATGAAAAAGTTCAACAGTGTCTTCGAAGAGGGCAAATTAGTCAAACCAGAGCAGTGTGGGCACGTCATTGCGAAGCTGGCTGTTTCCGCACCACCAGATCTTAGTGGTCAATTTTTTTCGTAAGTCAGAGTGACACAACTGTACACTCAAGCTGACTGCAGCCAGATGGAATGACAAAGCACTTGATGCTTACCAGTAGAAGCAATGCAGGAAACTATCGAGAAGGATCAGTGACATCCTCCCAACGTATTTGATAGGTACTGTGCAATGTAGAAGGTCAGGCGAAAGATGAAAAATGAATACACAATCTTTTAAGCATTAGGTTTTCACCTTCATACTTAGCATGGAAGAGTGGTTGGCTCATCATTGTAAACTGCGCCGTGTAGAGTCTAAAAACTTACCAATGCATTGCCATACCAATGTTGCTTCATCAAACATAGTGACTTAAGCTGGCCAAATCAGCATGATGGAACATGTGCCGCAGGCAACTGGTCCAGTGTTGGATATAGTGATCAGGATATTTCGTGGTTGTCCACATTGATGGATTGCGGAATTTGATAGTACATAATATCGATACATCATTTGACTGAAGAACTCGAGAAGCGAACGTACTGTTGTGTGGTGACAATCAGCGATGCCATCGCCAAGTTACTTGATCTTGAACCTGTCTAGACATGCGTTAGCTGAATAATCATAGAATAAGAAAATGCTATTGCTTGGAGTTTTTGCGATCAGAAAGTCCGTTTGGCTAGGACAGGTAAATCACCACAGTTTTTGCGTTGTATGATAGGGGCGACACGAAGGTTCATCATTGTATGATAAAAAGGAGAGGAAGAAGGGAACATACCATTGAGATCATCAACGAGACTCTACATTGCTCTCCAAGACCTGAATGAACAATGCGAGTCTCATGGTTGAAAGTGTTGTTGTAAATGTACAGTAAAAGATAGAATGGAGGACAGGTAGAAAAATTCCAGAGGAAACCTTGTACCTGCCAAGAAATCCTAACTAGGGTAGGACAGCGCATGGCAAGGTTGCGACCAGTTCGAGGCCAAATGCCCTGCTCATGCTCATCACTTATATAAATGCTCTCGTAGCACTCCCACGCGGTTGTGATGCTGGCATCATGATCTGCCACAATCCTCCGAGGAATACAATACTGACACGCATGCGTATATCCTAATCATAATATGTCGGACAAGGAGTTCCCAGGTATGCTTCGCAGCTAGTACTGAGGTCACCGAATGTCGGAGCTAACAGGCACAGGCAATGAGGATCTGTCGCTTCCCAAAGGTAAGCTTGTCTGACCTTATTGTTCGCTCTGCCTCTAACAGAGGAACAGCGACAGTCCAAAAGATCATCTCAGAGATTCTCCCACAACTGTCTCCAGATGACTCGCATGCGAATGATATGACTTTTACAAAAGGTGCCCGCGATCTCCTCATACAATGTTCGATGGAGTTCCTGCGCATGCTGTCCTCCGAAAGCAACGAGATATCAGAGAAAGAATCGAAGAAGACGATAGCAGTGGAGCACGTAGAGGCTGCTCTGAAAGACCTTGGCTTTGGTGACTACGTTGAAGGAATCCGTAGCGTAGTCGGCGAGTGGAAGCAAGTTCAAACAAAACGCGTCAACCGAGGCGAGCGAATGAAGAACTTCGGAGGAGTGCAGGCCACAGAAGAGGAGCTTGCAGCCATGCAGGCTCAACTATTTGGTGAAGCCAAAACCAAGATGGAGGGAGAACCCGACAGCGCAGTCTGATGATAACCGGCATACAACAATCACGCCTCGACTTGTGTTTTACAGACGACAAATGAATGCTACACCGGGAAGCTGTGGGCTGAGATTCGTCTATTTCTAGTTTGACCAGCGGTCATGTTTCACCGAAAACAAAGACACCTTTGCCTGCTCGGAAACCTCCTAGTGTGCCTTGGACGGCCGACCTAAGAACATCGATACTGGAGTCTCGATCCCACACGCATTCCTGTACTGGAATATCTTTAAATCTGCCGGCCTTGGTCAACCTTAACACATCGTCAACAGTCTGTTTCTTCTGGTCTGGATGCTTGTCACTCCACTTGCTGACCCAGAACCCGGTGAAGTTGATGTTTTTGAAGATCAGCAAAGAAGCAGGGAGCTCAAGCGGTTTCTTGCTCATTGCGCCATATGTGATCATGGAGGCTTCTGAGCTCAGATATTTCGCCAATGCTGTACCAGGCTTGCCTCCTACACAATTTAAGCCAACCTTGATCTGTTCTCGACCTCCTCTCGTCCACTCTTTGACTTTGTCCTTCATTTTCCCTCCCATAAGCTGTTCCTCCGTGATAACGTGGGTCGCTCCCAAATCATACAGCTCCTGCTTCAACTTCTCTTCCTCAGATTTATCCTCTCGGCCTCGAATGACGTTTATGCTCTTGATGCCCCATTCACGACCTAATTGGATTGCTGCACGACCAACACCACTGTTCGCCCCGTTCTGAATGAACCACTCATCACCTCGAAAGTTCCACTTTCCATAATCTAATAACATGCGGTATGCTGTGCAGGGATTCACGGAGACAGTGCCAACTTGTAGTGGTGTCAAGCCTTCCTTGTCGTCGATTCTCAATAACTGGCTCTCATCGAGAGCTTTGTGCGTACACCATGTTCCCATTCCCGTGCTCTTCATAATGACCCAGTCACCCTTTTGAACCGTCTTTACCCCGGAACCAGTGCTTATAACTTCAGCTACGCCTTCGTTGCCTGCCACAGCGGACGGATCAGCTGTCCCTAGCGTTGTGTTCATCTCTGGCTTCGAAGGATAAACACCTTGTATCTGGTTCACGTCGGCAGGATTAATCGGGCAGGTAAGAAATCGTATGACGACTTGTGTGCCAGATGGAGCGGATATTGAGTGACCATGTAGCTGTAGCACATCTTGCGGCTCGCCGTATTTCGAATATACAAGAGCCTTTGACTGTGTATATCCGTACGCTGTAATGTATCGCTTGCTATTCACTGCCTCTGCATGCTGTATCGGAGCTCTCGGCCTAGCCTGGGGTAGCAGAGAAGAAGCTCGTGTAAACAGGTGCGCTCGCGGCGCAAGGCGTGTAACTTGCGCCATCGATGAGCCCAGATGCTGACCGTGTTTCAGACTGGGTTGCAAAGGCTGTACAATAACAGCTGAGCTTAACTACCACTGCCATGCGAAATATGTACATGACATCGTGCTGGAGGGCATTCACAAATATCGCCGCACCTTCCCTTTTTGGAACACGCTGTCAACCTGTACTTCTCGATACCGAATATCCAAGTCTCTACAACCGCTGCTATCTAAGCCCGCAGCGGCTCTTTCGTTGATGCCTCGCATTACAAGAGCGCTACAGCACTTTCACTCACGTTTTGTATGCACATCGCCAGGAAATTACAGAACGGACAAGGCCCTTGCGTCTGCTGAAGCAATCGAATCGGCCCAGCGCAGACGAGTGCAGCTCACAGGTCGCCATGGCGTGTTCATCAGTCAGGCAGAATCTGTACATAAAGTTGATGGTGGAGATCAGACGCCCCGTGTGAGTCAGACGGCAGGGGCTCCAACTACATCCTCTAGTAAGAGTATTGGTTAAGGAAGCGTTCTCATCGTTAATGGCGAACAGGTTATAAGGATATCCAGCAGAAGCTCGACCATGCTAAGGTCATTGCTGTCAAAGACAATTTCATGACCCATGGTCTGCCCACAACGTGCGCCTCCAGTATCCTCGATGGCTTCTCCGGCAACGCCGAGTCTACAGTATGCCATCTCCTGCGTGAAGCTGGAATTGATATTGTAGGCAAGACGAATATGGACGAGTTTGGCATGGGCTCTCATTCACAACACTCCGCATACGGTCCGGTCCAGAATGGGACTGGTAGAAATGCACAGTCTCCTGGCGGTAGTTCTGGTGGAAGTGCCATGGCCGTCGCAAATCGTGTTGTCAGTGTAGCTATTGGGTCAGACACCGGAGGCTCAGTCCGATTGCCTGCTGCCTACACGGGCACAGTCGGCTTCAAGCCATCTTATGGAAGAATCTCGAGAAACGGCTTGATCCCATACGCAAATTCTTTGGATACCGTGGGCATTATCGCAAGGAACACGAATGATGTGATGGCACTCTATACAATACTCGACAAACACGATCCGGCTGATCCTACATCCCTGAGACCTGAATCTAGAGCCAGAATACATGAGGCACGCAGGAAACGACAGGTTGACTTTGGCCACCATTACCTAGAAGGGGAGGATACGAAGATTACATTTGTTGGCTCAAGGAGCAACAAGGAGATTCCAGCCAACGACTCCGTACCTAAGGACAAATACAAGCGCTATGCGAGCGGCTACTTCCGTCGTATCGGTGTTCCAGATGAATACAATATTGCAGAAATGCATCCAGTAGTGCGTCAGGCCTGGCTTAGGACCCTCAGCATGCTAGTCGACAAAGGCCATACAATTGTTCCAATCTCTCTTCCCAACACGAAACTCGCATTGGCAGCCTACTACGTTCTTGCCCCAGCTGAAGCCTCCTCCAACCTAGCAAAGTACGACGGCGTCCGCTATGGCACCCCTCGAAATCCAAACACCGCAGACAACGAGAACGGCCCACTCTACGCGAACTACAGAGGCCAGCACTTCGGAGAGGAAGTCCAGCGCCGCATCCTCCTCGGCACGTTCACTCTCAGCGCAGCAGCAAAGGACAACTACTTCATCCAAGCCCAAAAAGTCCGCCGCCTAGTGCAGCAAGACTTCAACAACGTATTCGCATTCGGACACCCCCTACTTCCACACACACGGCATCAAAACTCATCTTCAGACCAAACAGTCGACCTTATCATTGTGCCAACCGCACCAACTCCGCCACCCAAGATTCAAGACCTACAGGGCCAATCACCGATCCAATCATATATCAACGACGTCTTCACAGTACCAGCCAGTCTAGCAGGTCTACCAGCAATCAGTATCCCAGCAGCGATAGACGAGGACATCCCAGCTACACCAGACAGACACGTCGGCATGCAAGTCATCGGACAATACGGAGACGATCTGAGCGTGCTGAACTTCACGAGATACGATATAGAAGGGACGATGAATTTCGATGAGGCGAGAGAATTGACTTGGTCGCGAAAGAGGATGTAAGGTAATCGTTGCAGTATGTACGAAGCAGAACTTCTTCATGATGGGTAGGTAGTACAGCACAATCTTGTGTACATGTGCGTATATACAAACACGACCTGCTCGCTACGCACAGCTACAGTGCACGCAACCACACCCCATTCCACTTTCCGCGCATCCACTCTCCCGTGTTGTCTAGTTGTTCGCCTCTACTCGCTTACCATCCTTATCGCCATCCATATGCACATGGCTTCTCGACCAGAGTATCCGCGCTACCATATCGATCTGCACATACTGTCGTTCTCTGGGACTACGATTTACTACGATATATGAATGATCACATCGATTCCAGGAGCACCAACCACAAGCCTTCCTGAGGATCAGTATATTACGGACGTGCCATCTGGTTGTAACTAACTTACAGAGGCGAAGTTGTGGAGGGACTTGAGGAGAATAGTGCTGTACAACATACATGGAAGCTAACATGGAATAAAATGCAGAGCGTATCTGACATTGAATTTGTGTGAGCTGACTAATAAGACGCAAGAGCAATGTGCTTATTAGAATAGTAGTTTGTCATATTTGTGCAATGATACACACTTCCTGCTGATTCAATTCTATTATAATGTACGTAACACTATAGTATGGAGTGGATGTATACTACCACCATAGCAATCCAATCTTGTTCACTGATAAAACAGGGTACGGCCGCCGTTGTCTGATGGCTATCTAGTACTTCGTCTTCCATCCTCTGGGTATCATCTATTCGTCTGTTGCTATGTTCTTCTTCCGATTTCTTCATGTCTTGTTGCTCCCTTAGCCACGTATTACAGAAAGTTGAGAGCCAAAATTCCCATAGCGCCACGCTGTGCAAAACCCACTACTGTATTAACAATTACTAGTCTTAGTCCGAAGACGCCTCCTCTCTGAAGAAATCGACAATCGCTCTGATACCCTTTTGGCCCAGACCCTTAGCCGGATAAGCAATATATAGAGGGTCATTCCATGTATTGAATTTAGCTCGGAAGCCACTCTTGTTATCGAGGTGGAATCGACTTGTGATCGAGTGGTACATCTTGCCTAGTGAGGCAGCCTTGGTATGGCCGATGTGGTGGCCGGCCTTGAGTTCGTTTGAGGCACCTGCGCCGAAGGTTGCTTCCTTGTTACCTGCGTTTGCAGCTGCGGTTAGTGCTTCTTGTACAGTCATCTCGATGGTGCCGTTCGTAGCTTCTGGAAAGTCGAGCGCCCATTTGACCTGTACGCCATGATTTGTGGCGACCTGGGCCAGGACAACCATGGAATGTATCTTGCCGTTCTTGTCTTCGGCAATGAAGTACTGTCTGTGTGCTTGATCTACCCAAGGCGTGATTTCACTAAGGTGAACTTGCTCACCAGTGCGATGTGATTGCCAATCTTTGATTCGCTGGTCCACCTTGGCCTTGACTTCGTCGGGTATTTTGTTGCCGTAATCCTCAACTTCAATACCCTCGTGTCTGGCATGTCGGATTTTACGTTCAACATCCTTATCGATTTGTAGGTGAGCAGATCTCTCAAGATCGACTCGCTGCTCAGCAGCTACAGTGAACGATCTGAAGCCGAATTTGGTACCCAGGACCTCTTCGAATGGTGCGCCTACCAGGGTCCAAATTGGTTTCAAACCTTTTTCTTGTCGTAACCAGGCAATGAAAGCTTCCGCCACATCAGCATATTGACGAGAATCACAGAGTGGATCTCCTGCACAAATCGCGCGGCCGTGTACAGGGGTGTAAGCCACAGCAGCGCCTGTCTTATCATCTCGCCATATATTGAACCGTGGATCCATCCAAGATGTGTTTGTGGCGTCTCCATAATTGGCAACAAGATTTTCGAGAGGTTGCAAATAGCCCTTACTTCGTGTAAGTGTTGAGTCGTCTGGAAACCGCAATTCGGACTTGAGTGGTTGTGGGAAACTCTTTGGATCGCGGTGAAACAGCGAAGCATAACGTAGATTGCCAAGCTCAAGGATCAGGGAGGTCAGTCTTTCCAGACCAATACCTGCACCAGCATGAGGAGGTGTCACGTAGGCGAAACCATCCATATATTCTTTCAAAGTCTCAGGATCCATTCCTTGCTTTTCCACGTTCTCCTTGAGCATAGCGTAATCGTGGATACGCTGACCACCGGACAGGATCTCCTGCCCTCGAATCATGAAATCGAAAGAATTAGTGAGTTCGGGATCATGCGGGTCTGGCATTGTGTAAAAGGGTCGCGCAGAGCGTGGGAATTTATCCAGAATGTAGTAATCAGTGTTGAATCTCTCCTTTACCAATCTGCCCAATTCTCGTTCTGCTCGAGTAGAAAGATCTTCAAGTGGTGACTGCGGTTGTCCATCGTCATTTTTCCAACCGGACTGTGTAAGCATCTTCGCACCCTCAGCGAAAGTGATACGCACTGTCTGCTCGTGCCACACAAGATCCTCATGCGGGAAATGGTGCTTGACTGTTTCAAGTTCTGGACGATGCCTTGCGTAGAGCATCTTGAAGATATGCTTAAGAGTAGCATCGATAGTGTACATAGCCTCGTGATAATGCTTGTCGATAACCATTTCCAGGTCAAGACCAGTGTATTCTGTCAAGTGTCGGGGCGTGTTCGAATTCTCTGCACGAAAGACTGGACCGATTTCGTATACTCGTTGGAAATCTGCTGATATACACATCTGCTTAGCAAGCTGAGGACTTTGAGCAAGGAAGGCTGGTCTGCCGAAGTAGTTCAACTTAAACACTTCTGAACCGCCTTCTGTTGCACCACCTTGCATCTTGGGGGTGTGTATCTCCACGAACATCCGGTCGTCGAGAAATTCTCTGAAATAGCGACCAATGGCTGCTTGAATTCGAAAAGTTGCTTGGGATGTCGGGGTCCGTAGATCGAGGATACGATTAGCCAGACGAACCCTGTCAGCAATCTTGTGCTCGTCTGTTATGGCCTCTGCTTCGTAGACACTAAAAGCGATAGGGACAGTACGAGCAGTTTCGACATAGAGATCAGTGATTTCAATCTCGACATCGTGGATACTTGTAAGCTTGACACGTTGTTCTGCCCGTTTCAGAATACCTCTTGTAAGCGCGATTGTGCCTGGGCGCATGTGCTCGGCGAAGCGAACCATATTTTCGGATATTTGTCCATCTTTTGCGCGAAGCACGCCCTGAATCGTTGTGATACCTTCCCGAAAGACAATGAAAGCCATCTTCGCACTCATGTGTCTTACCACATGGATGCGGCCTCGGAAGACAACTGGCTGACCTGTCCTCTCTGAGGTCATTTCGTTGAGATGCCACCAGCGCTCTTCGAGTTCATGGTCCGTCCGCGAAGGAGGTACACTCTGCATAAGTGGTAGCTTGCCATAGTGTTGGCGAATCTCTGGAGGGTCGTTGTTATCGTAGAGGAAGTCCTCGATAGTCTTGACCACCGGATGAGTGGTGTCGGAATCCGAGTCGCTCAACGAGTCGGCCGACTGTTCAGTGTCTTGTACTTTTTTCTCCACTTCCTTCTCGTCGCCGCCTCGCATGGGCGATTCAGTAGAGCCACGATGCTTCCCAGGGACCTTGTCCATTATGCTCTGTCTTTTACTTGAGATGCCCGAGATGCTGCCTCGAACAGACCGCAGCGCAGCCTTGATCTGAGACATGTTGAGTTCGGGAGTGATCAGGGTAGGTGTTCTCGAGAACTGGCAGCATAAAGGCTGCAAAATGAATGAGTGTAGCAGATATTCAACAAAGGATGCAGGGGTATGGCGTCAAAGTTGTGAGCAACAGTTGCAAGCATGAGAAAGTGTGTGCTGGTCAATTGTGAATTTTGTTGGTATGATGTCAGGGCATCGGGCCGCGAGGATGGCAAGTCCGCGACGCCATGCCAGTGCTGTTCCATGACAGACTTGAATGCAACTCTACCAATTTGTCGGGGCTGAAACCTATTCAGGCGGACCTCAGTGGTGGCCGTCTGAACTTTTAAAAAGCATCTTTGACTTTTGAGGCTCTTGTGCAAGGATGACTTCAGGTTAGTCCGCTATTGGATGCAAGAGGTTTCCGGCGTTCACTAGCACCTACTGTAATGCGGGAGCTCAACTCTTCTGGGCTTAAGCGTAAACGGCCTGACTAAGAATTTCATCGATTTACTCGGACACGCGATCATTGTTGGTGGAATAGGTGTTTTCTAGATTTTGGCGCTTGCTCTCCAGACTACAGGTATACATGTTCCGAATGCTTGTTGGCTGAAGGAACCAAGTACTGCTCAGGTTGACCAAAATCAGATAGATACACAGTAGTACACAGTACTTGGATGAATTGGTCTTATTGATCAAGCGACGTCACTTCTTAAGCGAGTCTCAAAATCGGCCACCGCATGCAAGCTCCGGGTCGCCAGCTTTGGTCCAAGCTTGTGTGTGTTTACCGTGCAGCGGCCACGGCCTCATCTTCCGTCGATTTGTCCCTGTCGTGCCGTTTTTCTCAACGTTCCTTTTAGCACTTGCACTTACTGTAATTAGGTCAACAGAGCAATGGGCAACCTCTGAGAGGATGCTCACTCTTGGCTCATCAAACAACTTATCGTCATCTGATGTAACTAACCGGCGTATCCGATTTGTATCATCACAAGGAGTATTGCCAAGACGATCGACCGAAGGCTTGATGTCCGGCCCATACTACTTGCTGGCCAATCACAGGCTGCACGTCTCCATGAATTTTGTGACTATTCCAAGCTGCGGTGGCCGCGAAAAATACGGTAAACCTCTCCAAAGCGTCCGAAGACCATGAGGGTTCAACTCCACCCTCCACCACTGCTAGTGGGTAGATCTGATATTGAGATCCCACCGACGTACTGTTTCCGCGCACCGCCCGTTCACTCCGATCATGTATTTCTCAAGAATGAGTGGTGATGGTGGATAATTCAAGTTATGCCTGGCACTGATATGATCCATCAGGTCCCGCGCCTTGCCGTAACCCATGTGGCCGTACTCCTTGCCAACCACCCAGCAAAACGGACAACCATACACCGCGGCTCGTGCTCTCACAATCGTTGTAGATGAAGCCAACTGCGGTGTTACAGCTTCGGACTTTGTGCGTCGGGGAGGACTGCCAAGGCCGAAGACTGACGATGCCCGCGAACTTCGGACTGCAGCCTGAGGCCTCACTATACTTTCACGACGACTTTTGAGACTATCTCTCCGCGAACTCGGCTGGGCCTTACCTTGATCTTCCGGGTTCGACCCTCGTCTGTCTGTCGATTTTGCCTGATACAAGTGGCATTTGACCAACCACGACGGCCGGTATTCGACTTCTGGTATACCCGAGTGCGACCTGACATCGTCAGTTGCGTGAATGTTTGAGCCCATGCTACTGGTTATGTGGTATTTGACCTTGAAAGCACACCCTGGGCAATCCCAAGATAAGAATGCCCCTCCATCGTTGCGAAGTCTTTCCAGGTCTTCACTTGTCAGATCACCAGACAGGACCTGGGACAATTTCCCAAAGTCTCGACCATTGGTAAATGCTACCGCAAACCGGCAGAAAGTAGGTTCAAGGGATGTGGGAGGCAATGGGTTCAACGCGTCTGCCGGACGACGTTGTGGGCTTTGCATCTGATCTCTCTGAAATGTCTTGAGCTGCCTTTCTCTGTATCCAAGTGTGTCGTATATCGTGCCATACGGCTTCCTCTGCTCAAGATCTCGATCGTAATGATTGATAAAGATCTGCTGTATCCCATGCACGGCGTTCAGCAGTTGGTCGACAATGGGCAGTACAAAGGCTGACACTAGTGCTGCTGCATCATCAATAAGCAACGTCAGTTTTGGTAGATTAAGAGCATCTAAACTTTCCAACCGGCCATACAGCGTTTGTAGCCTTGGCTTGTATGCTTCGATCTCTGAAGGCGTGGGTGTCGGATAGATGTAATAATCGACCATGGTACGGTTCTTGCGCATGATGTCTATAACGATATTCCTCAACGACTCGATAGCCTCTGGTATAGTGATTGGGAGTATGTCCTCCTCTGGAAGCACGACCGCCATTTTGTGCTACGTCCTTGCTTGCTGGGATTGTACTGAATAGTACTCTGAGGTGAGGAACCAGGTTACGCCTCACATTGGTAAGCTTGTTAAGCACAATGGAGTCCTATCAATGTAGATATTTGACCAAGGCTACGATGGTGTAACATGAATCCGGTGGCACATGAACTTGTGCAGGCCCAACCTCAGGCTTCTGCATCGTTACATTTGTCGACACAGGGCACTCTAAATCGTAACCTGCATTGTAAGTGGCATGGACTCGCAATGCAAGGCACCATCAAAGGCAAGTCACGAGTCTTCAGGTGAATCGCACCGTGCAGTCTCCGGCCGGCATGTGAGGGGTGGTTCGTGACAGAACAGCGACCCCACTTATTGTATGAACTTTCGCAAGGCAACCGTCCGCTATTGACAGGCGACGCATTGGCAGCCAGAGCACCAAACAACTTCATCGCGACCCGAGCCAGCGCGTTGGATTTGACCGTATATCGGCTGTCCACCGCTGATGGAAGATGGTCATCAATTGGCAATTGACCTCAAACTAAATCTCTACCAAAAGCTTTTCGTTCAACTGACATCTACTTCGTGTCTTGTAGTTAAGGCCGATGCCAAAGATCATGCTGGTTGACATTCGTATTTGTTGACATGCTGCTTTGGTTCTTGGAGAGCGCGAACGAATCACGCAGACGTGACCTCGAACTGTGGATCGTGCTCGTCATTAACGCGTCAAAAGACAAGACGCGTAGTGAAGACCGAAGCACCATTTTCATCCATAGTATCTTTGACACTTGCAAAGCGTTCGTGGTTCTGTTATGTTGAGATAGGTGACATTTGTTTATCGTCGCATCCGAACTCTTGAGTACCTAGTATCGTTGCTATGGCTGTTGGGCATGCTTTAAAGATTAATCTGTTACATGCAAGAGCTCCAGCCTCAAATCGCAGAACTCCTTCGCACTTGCATCTATCCTACCTCACTTCTCCTTCGAGTCGCACACGTCGAACTCATCGATGTCAAGCCGAACCGGCCTGAACGTGATTCTACTGCTGTCACAACCACATTACAAATTTCGGATGGCGCGCATCGCTATGCAACAAGATTCCTCTTGACGGATGGTCACCTTATGATACAAGCACTGCTACATCGCAAGCTGAGCACACTACGGGATGCTGCAGAAGTCAAGATTGGCGACTTGTTAGATATCAAGCACTTCAAGGTTAAGCAGGCTACAAGAACTAATGGCCGTGGTTGCGTGGTTCACCTTGCAATTGAAGATTGTCATTTCCTGAAGCAAGATTCCTCGATTCCAGCGGTACATGCCGACCCAGAAACTGGCTGTAAGAGGCCTCGAGTCTGCTTCGAAAGTCCTATAGATGATCCAGTCGCTGCACTTTCGAAAATCCGATCGATAGATGCGGAAGAGTTCATACGAAAGGTCTCGAGATCACCATCTAAGCGACCGAGACTGTCGAATAGTCATAAGCAGACCAACGTTGCCGATGAAGACAGCTCCAGTGAAGGGTCTACTCTTTCGACTGGCGTCTCAGGCCGCCTTTCCGACACACAAACATCTCTGATGATTCAAACTTCCATGGGTGCGGGACCACTTTCGTCGCAAAGAGCTGTCAGCAGAGCTCAAAGTATACTGCAACCAACTATGGCAGACGCTGCCAGCCCCGATTGGGAGAAGAATGAACCAAGCGTAAATGTGGGTGTTCGACATGCCAATGAAGACGATGAGGAGGACGAGGAAGCCGACTTTTATGAGTTAGTAAGGGTGGACCAAAAACTTGTTGCGCAGCGACGACAGGTTTTACGAGACCTCGACCACAACGTCTCTAGCCCAACACACTTTGGATCACCAGGCTATACCACGAATGCACTTGCACCAAACCTTGGCGCAATCATAGCCAAATCAAGTGCTAGCCAGTCAAACCCCTCCAATAACGTACATGAAGAGGCGAACGAGATTACAAAAACACCAGACCATGACTCTAGCCCGCCTGTGGTGCAACCGCCAAACACCATCCCTCGTGTACAAGGTACAAACGCTCTGTCCCAAGCTGCCAATATCCAACCTCTACATAATCAGCCCCGTCCGACATCGCTAATTCAACCACATCCGCCCAAGACTCACACACAACCACCAGATCGACCGCCCTTACAGTCCCAACCACCGTTCCACACTCTTCAATCCCTACGCAATCCTCCACCAAGCCAACAACTTCCCCCAAAGTCATATATTCTGACGACTCTGGCTTTCATAACCTGGTCTGGTACGACTCTGATTCACCGTCCCGGATCACCATTCCCACCAAAGCGGCATCTCAAGATAGTTGATCCGTCGCTCGCTGCTACTCGACCTCCGTCCAGGGATGAGAGCGCCACACGACAGCAGTCATTGTCGAAGGATAACACTCTGCAATTTCAAAGTCAAAACAGCTTCCAAGAGGCAGTGACGGTTGCGATCTACATTGACGCGGCGGACTTCAAGCCCAAGGCTGGAACGTTGGCGCTGTTCAGGGGTGTAGTGATGCAGAGACTTAGTAACAGAGACATTATCCTCAACGCCTATGGTCGGCTTAAAGAGATACGGTTTGAGGATGACATTCCATTGGACGACACGACGCATGGAGTGAATGGCGTAGAGGAAGGGCAAAAGGAGCAGCATCGAGAAGAGCATAAGATGGACAGGCATTGGTTCATCACAGATCATGACAAAATCCGTGCCCTCGGTCACGGTAGTAGGCTTGATTACTACCTCGATTGGTGGAAAGCAAGAAAGGCCTGAGCATTTACTAATTCAATGTTCTTGGCCGTTACCCGTTCGTCACTCACGTGTCTGCAACCATACCTGTGCCAACTAAATAGTAGAGACAATCGGACACTCATTCCCGTAGCAACAGCTCCCCTCATCCTCTCATCAGCAGCACCACTATCAAACCACCTCTTCAACTCCCCAATCTCCGCATCAGTCATCGCAGCATGCCCTGCTCCATCTCCTTCCAAACTGTGGTTCGCAACGATGAACCCAACCAAACTGCCTTTCGCCTGTGCTCCATCCCCAGCCCGTTTCGAAGTTTCGGGACTATCGACCATATTACAGTCCTTAAGAATCTGTTGTGACGATGATGGGTTATTGACAAAGCGCTGGAGGAGGACTAATTCGCTGCCGTCGAGGACTGGACAGGGGTCGTTGTGGCGGGTTATTATGTTTGTGGCTAGGGTGTGGGTGGCGATCATGGTTTTTACGTCTGGGCCTGTGTAGGGTGCGGATTGTTGGGCCATGGGGATGGTAGGGTAGTTGGATGGAATGGGTGACGGCGAGATTGGGTTTTCTGTTCGTGTCTTTTTAACTAAGGTGTGGATGTAGATGTAGATGTAGATGTGTTGATCGAATGTGGTTGTCTGAGGGTTTTATGATTTCACATAACCAGGTAGAAAGGTTGAGTTCATGTCTCGTGAGAAACGTTGTTGCCTGTCGACTTCTTCCACACTCTACATCTTTCCGTGTACTCGTTGCTAGCTGGATCATGGAGGTGCAGGGTAAATTTACAAGGATGCTTCAAGAACAGAGGGTACTTAAACCTTAAAGCCAGGTAGACGAGTTTTAAACACCATCATCTGGTCATGGTGGTGGGGATAGGTAGAATCGGTCTGTGTTAATGGAGTGTGACTGCTGTTCTTTCGTGCAGCATTTAAAAACAGGACGTGGAATTCTACAACCGAGTGTCCTTAATTTCAACCTGCACGAACATTTTGGAATACTGCTACACATCTCTAAAACCCTTGTTACGACTATGACACGTTACTGTACTGTACGGGTTCAGGCTACCAAATCAAATGAAATATGCATAACTACGACTGATATTACTACTGTAGACGAGTGAACGATAAAATTGAGTCACCGGTGCGGAAATGATGGAGAGGGAGACACGATACAGGCCATAACCGAAGAGATACAGTAAACAAGAGATCTACTCGCCAACACGTTCTGTACATTAGGTAGCAATGCTACGTAACGAAGAAGATCGATCAGTAAGACAGACAGCTACAGAGCTCATTACATGTAGTCTTCTACAAGTATACGTGTGTATATCTCAATTCATCAATCATAATACTTCGCCTTAACACCCCCCAATATCTCCGCCTCAGCCACCGCCTCCTTCCCACCATCCTCCTTCTTCTCCGGATACATCTTAACATTGTTCTTAACCCTCGCCTTCACCCACTCCCCCGCCGTGAGTCCCACAGCCTTCTCATCAACAAGCTTATCATAGCCCAATCGCTCCAGCACCTTGGACGGCACAGGCTGCAATTTCAAATCGCTCCGCGGCCTCACGAAATACAGTACGCCGTAGCGATCGATGCCAGCTTGATCTGGCGGTGGCGCGACGACGCGGTGGATACTACTCCTTAAAAATCCGTTTGTGATGAATTCCAATACGTCCGCGAGATTGACGGTTATGGATTCTGGGTAGGGCTTGACCCATTTCCAGCCGCTGCCGTCGGGGAGGCGGACTTGTAAAGACGCGATGGGTTGGCGGAAGAGCAGTGTTAAGCTGCCGAAGTCGGTGTGGCCTTTGACCCAGACGTTGTCGATCGCGGCGTTTTCTGAGGCAGTCTTCTTGTGGTACTTCATGTACCGGAGGTGGCAGTCTGACGATTGCTCGTACTCGTGGGATGCCGTGAAGTAGTCTTCCGGAAGCTCGAGGACGAGTGCGAAGAGGACGAGGAGTTTGCGGATCACGTTTGTGTAAATTTTGCGCGAGAAGTGCTCGATTTCGGCGTAGTGGGTTGTTATGACGGCTGGGTGGGCTTGTTCGAATTCCGGGATGAATTTGGGGATGTTGTACATTTCTGTGCTGTCGAAGTGGCCTGGCTTGATTTCGCGGAGGCCGAGGGGTCGGTAGCCGTTGTAGCCGCCGTGTTCGAGGTCGGCACGGAATTTTAGTTTTTCGGATTCAGGGAGGGAGAAGAGGGATTTGCCGATGGCGAATTGCCGGTCTACTTCGTCTTGGGTGAGGCCGAAGTTTATGATGTAGAAGAAGCCGATGTTCTGGACGGCTTCGAAGAGTTGTTTTGTTAGGCGCTCTTTGCCGCCTGGGCGGTCGAAGTCTTCGAGGTCGAGGGTTACGAGGTCCGCCCAGTCGAGCTCTTGCTTTGTGGTGGTTGCTTGGATATACTTTGGTAGAGATGACGGCTCTGTCGCCGTGAGAGTCTCGACCGTAGCCATGTTAGGAAATGATAGTGTGAAACGTGTTACCTCGCTTGTGTAGAGATTGACTTACTATGGGCACTCGGAACAGTGTATATAAAAGGGATTGTGTAGAGACGATTGGGGACCTCGCTTGTACTTGTCTCCGCACTCGTAGTGGAAGGTTTGCGGGGACTACCACAGCATGTTTATGCACGGGTTCTTTTGACTTCTCGTGCTGCTGCCTCGGTGTAGACAAAGCCATACAGAAGCTCCATACGAAATCGCGTCATCTGAACGTGGGAAGACTTCGGATTAAACAGGTGTTTGTAGCCGAAGAGGACAGGAATGGGAACGGCTAAGATGCATGGTCCCGGGACAGCATTAATACACGAATTCTTGTTGCTACAACCAGGTGGACAAGCTGTTTGGTCGTCTAGACCTACAGAGTACTAGCCATCATTGATGTATCGATCATACACCTCAGGGTAGAACTCCCTACCTGCTTTTCTATGGCTGCGGATTTTCGTGCGCAGCAGCGACTCACCCCAGGTATCGTACTTTCCACGTAGAAAAGCAGAGTCGATTTGTGCTGCCTCAGTTGATTCTTGAGATTCATGTTTAAAGTGCTCGGCAAGCGAATTGAGAGCTTCTGACTTGGTCAAATCACCTCGAACGCCAAGGAAGAATGGCACGCTCAATCTCTCAGATGGCCCGCCAAGCACTCGATGAGTGGTCGCTTTACAGGCACCGTGTGTGAAGACCTCAAAGGCCTGGCCAATATTGATGACAAACGTGCCAGGGACGTTGGGCACATCGATCCAATCTCCTGCTTTGTTAAGCACTTGGAGCCCCTTGACTTCGGGAGGAGAGGCCTGTAGCAGAAACGTCCAGCAGCCCGAGGAATCCTTGTGCGGACCAACACCTTGGGACTCACATCCATCTTGGGCTGGCGGATAGCGAACAATCTTGAGTCTGTTTTGTAAGCCCAGGAATGATAGAAAGGTATCTTGTGGCAGCTCAAGTGCTTCGGCAACAAGACGCAGAAAGTAAGAAGCCCGTTCGGCCATAGAAGTCATGTAATTTTCTATGATGGTTCGAGCATCAGGCAAAGACGGCGGATACTGGTTGGGTCCAATCAGTTTTTCGTGTAGTGGATGACCAGGCTTCCAGATCTCGGTCTGTGACAAACCAAATTCAAATTGTTCTCTATTGTCTGCTTTTCCCGCAGTTGTTTCAGACCACACCGCGCTGTAGCCAAGAAAGTGAGGAGAAGCCTCAAGTTCTATACTTAATTTTTCTTCTTCAGGAAGGGCGAACAATTCTGGCAATAGATCAGTCAAAGCTTTACTTTGAGCTGCGGGTAATCCGAAGTTTTTAGCATAGAGAAATCCAACTTCCACTATAGCATAGCGAAGCTCTTGAAGAAACTTTGCTTTCGACACATGCACGTCGTCGAAGTCGAGAATAGGAATCTGTTCAACGGAGGCATTGACAGCCATGTTGAGCTCTTTCCACACGAGTCAGGGGGATAACCAGCTCACAGTTTAAAGGAAGGTAGTAACCTGAAGAGGAGCAGAAGAGGCACACGCGACTCGGGTGACCTGCTCTTTTGCCGTATTCTCCTTGGTACTTTTTATTAGGACTAGTGACAGAAGAGGTGGTCGGCTCAAAACGGCGCAGTGCAGTGGATCAGCGATAAGAGAACGGACTTGCCCCTGCGGTGACGCCATGCGGGCTAAAATACCGATTTGCGGCGAGAAAGTTTATGTATAGTACTATCACCACTCTCTCAATACCATAACACCACAGTCAATTTACGCTATTAAACGTCGATATAGCACCTTGACCATTACAGCTGTGTTTCATCTATCGCAAAGATGGCTACGTTACACGAAATTGAGACCGAAGACGCCTTCTCAGCTACAGTGAAGAACGCGGACTCATCAGCACTGCTTGTCATCTACTTCAAAGCTGCTTGGGCTGCACCATGCGCACAGATGACCACGATCCTCTCGACCCTCGCCTCCACATATCCCAACGACTCTAGTGTACAGTTTCTTGCGATTGACGCCGAGAACTTACCCGACGTCTCTGAGTCCTACGATGTAACGTCCGTTCCCTATGTTGTCTTACAGAAAGATGGCAAAACAGTCGAAACGATAGGCGGCAGCGATGCGACAAAAGTGAGGACAGCAGTGGAGAAGCATGCGTCTGGGAAAGGATCAGGTGGCAAGGCCGGCCTTCCTCCTGCACTTCAAGCAAAAGCGCCGGAGCCATCGCAGCCAACTACCAATGGTCAAACGGCTGATTCAGCCAAGAATTTGAGCCAATATGCTCCAGGTTCCTCAGATCCAGCCACTGCACCTCAATACTCTACCGACACACTCACCAGCTCAAGTGAGGAGTTGAATGCTCGACTGGCCAACCTCGTCAAAGCTGCCCCGGTTATGCTGTTCATGAAGGGCACACCAAGTTCACCACAATGCGGCTTCTCCCGTCAGCTTGTAAGTATTCTACGGGAAAATGGTGTCAAGTACGGTTTCTTCAATATTCTGGCCGATGATGAAGTCCGACAGGGCTTGAAGGACTTTTCGGACTGGCCAACATTCCCACAGCTATACGCCAAAGGTGAACTTGTAGGTGGTTTGGATATTGTAAGTTTTCGCTGGCTATCGTGCAACTCATACTGACGGCTAGCAGGTCAAAGAAGAGCTCGACTCGGACCCCGATTATTTCAGAGAGTTCTCCGTCAAGAACGGCACCAGTGGCCCTGGAATTACTGCATAGATATAGACAACTTCAGCAATTTTGATCATTAGCGGCTTCGAGTTATGTATTCAATATTTATGAACAAAGCTTTTGCTCACGCACATCTGCAATTTGCTCATTGCTAGGATTCTTCTTTCCATACATGCTTCAACGAGTTACTCAGTACATCTTGTCTATCGCCATAAACACCTTTTAGCCAACGCTTGCCACTGTTCATATCGAACGCTTTCCGGGCGTGCACGACGCGCAGATTGTCGAACACTGCACAAGTTCCGGCAGACAGTTTTGTCTCGTAGATCATCTCGGGCCTTTGCAACACTTCAGCAAAAGCTTTGGATGCATCGACAAACTCTTTCACATTGCCGTCATGAGCAGCATTCGCGATCGAATTTATGAACGGTGGACTCCAATAGACTCGATCAACGGCGCCCATGTATCCTGGATCCGCAGCATTCACGACGGTCGGGGTAGGAGCATGCTGATTATCGCTTACCTTGATCACTGGCTTATCATCAGAATAAAAGAAACCATCGTTGGAGTATCCATAGCGGATCTTCGATTGCACCAGTCTATCGACGTATTCCGGCCGTTCTTGCCGTAGTACATCGACTGCTTTGAACGTGTCTGCAAATTCTGATTCTCCACCCTGACACGAGTTTTGCAGACAATGTAGGAGTTGCAGGCCAGGAGGTTCCTTCATATATAGCAAATCCATATGGAAGCCAAGTATTTTGCTTGTGTATGCAACGTTTTTGGCTTGTGGCACAGAACGGACATCCCAGCTTTCACCGTAGAAGGTGTTTCGCAACCTTCCCAATCGTGCGACCATTATCTTTACAGCTTCAGGATCTTCTGGAATGTTCGTAATGAATACAAGGCCATGACGCTGAATCAAATCTAGTGCTGAGGATAGAGTTTCGTCACTGTCCAGAAGCTGTTGGAAGTCAATATCTTTTGTCTCTTGGGCGAAGCTCGCTCCGTCCCATAACGAGACTACCCGCTTAATATCAAGACCGGCGGGAGCACCTCCCAGAAGCTGTGTCAGAGTAGGCTCAGGAAACATAGAAACATGGTCATCGTATCCCGGGATATCGTTGGTCCAGTGTACTTTCCATGCGTTTGTTGCTGTGTCCGGCTCAACGGATGAAACAGCAATGTTTGTGGGTATATCAGAGTAAGAAAATTCTCGCTGATGAGTCGATGTGTCAACACAACGTGAACACTGACATGCATCTCGAAGAAGGATAGGATTGTCCTTTGAAAACTGCTTGAATGACTCAACTGTATAGCTTCGGCATCCTGAAACTAAAGACCTGGCTGGATGGGAATGCGACATGCCCACTCGACTTTGACCGGCTCTACCCATCAATGGCAAAAGGCAACTTTGGCTTCGCAAACACTGTGATGAGGTCTGACATATTTGTGATCTCCAGGCATAGCGAAACACGTTTCTGTGTCTCAATATATGTCTGCTTGTGGATAATGAATACATGTTGCACAATAAACCAGATGTACAAGCTTCCGTAAATGCTCACTTTGAGCTCTCGATGCAAATACTGCCCACCGTTGCAATGATACTTCCACTCTTGCTAGCTGACCCTGGAGCTCCCCAGAAATGCAAACGAACAAAAAGACGTCTTGTATCCAGGTTTTGGACGACCCAAGGACGAGGAGTAGGACGGCTTGCAAGTGGTCACGTTCTGGCCAAGACATTGCTGCCAGCAGCGTTGGCCGGTCCTAACGCTCCAGGTCGACGTTAAAGCGGTCATTCTGGTGAGCCATGCGTGGGGAGGAAGACTCGAAGTGAGGGGCGCTATGACCAGCCGGAGTTATGAGGTGCCGGGCAGCTGAACAAGCAAACCTTGCGAACAGAGCAATGACATGGGGCGTGCCCTTTACCGACTATAGTAACGTAGTATCATGCAAGACCTTGATCTCGAGGTCAGGTACAATTTACACCACGCATGTCAAGCTCATCTCAGTCATCTGGTCATCGTGCTTGCCTGCCTATCGTTCATCTGATATATTTTGGTCTTTTGGCTTGCACAGGCAATCATTGATTATTGACGCCCAAGCAAACGTGGCACTCCTGTCAATCCACCTTTCACTACTTCAATATACCACTTCCGCTATCAGTGCCAGCCTATCACAAAAAGGACAAAGCGCCTAATACCTTCTCAGTCTGCTGGTACTCTAGGCAACTGTTCGATCTTAATCACCTTGAATCCTCCTCTCCTCCGTTTTAGGCATTGTCTATTGTACACGCAAGCAACATTCCGAGCATATTGCTGTCGTCACAAAGCAAGGATTAATTGGAGGGCCATGAAAGATGGTGGAAGCTGAAGTTTCCACTCCAACATGGAAGTTTACACAGTGTTTTGGAGACAAGGGAGAAGTAGAGGATATCACTGAGGCTGATATAATATCCACCGTTGAATTCGACCATACTGGCAATTACCTCGCTACTGGCGACAAGGGTGGACGAGTCGTATTGTTTGAGCGCAATGAGACTGTACGTGGCACATACCTGTGTACGATTGGTATATGCTAACCCTTGTTCTAGAAGAAGACTTGCGAATACAAATTTCATACCGAGTTCCAATCTCACGAACCAGAGTTTGATTACCTGAAATCTCTGGAAATCGAGGAGAAGATCAACAAGATCAAATGGTGTCGCCGACAGAACGCTTCACACTACCTCCTCTCAACCAACGACAAGACAATAAAGCTATGGAAGGTCTTCGAGAAGTCCTTAAAGGTCGTTGCGGAGAACAACCTATCTCATGAAATAACCCCAGCTGGTGCAGGTGGAGGAGGTGCACTACAACGAAACCATCCTACATTCAAGAACACCTCCGAGCTCAAGCTACCTCGTATGACACATCATGATACTGTCGTGGCTGCTGTGCCTCGTCGAACTTATGCCAATGCTCACGCATACCACATCAATAGCATTTCAGTCAATAGCGATGGAGAAACATTTATCTCCAGTGACGACCTACGGATAAACCTGTGGAATCTCAATATACAGGATCAGAGCTTTAATATCGTGGACATCAAGCCTGCGAACATGGAAGAGCTCACTGAGGTCATAACTGCTGCAGAATTCCATCCACAAAGCTGCAATTGGTTCATGTACGCCAGCAGCAAGGGAACAATCAAGCTCGCGGATATGCGTGAAAGCGCTCTCTGCGACGGCCATGCAAAACGTGAGTCTCTTTTAGTTTTCATATCTATAAATGCTAACGTTCTCAGAATTCGAACAAGAAGAGGATCCATCCTCCCGATCATTCTTTTCTGAAATCATCTCCTCCATTTCCGATGTTCGATTTTCCAACGATGGCCGATACATTTTGTCGCGTGACTATCTGACTGTGAAGATATGGGATGTGAACATGGAGAAACAGCCGGTAAAGACAATCCCGATCCACGAACACCTTCGGCCTCGCTTGTGTGACACCTACGAAAATGATAGTATCTTTGATAAATTCGAGGTGGTCTTTTCTGGCAACGGCCGAAACGTGATGACGGGCTCCTACAACAACAATTTCATGATTTACCCATCCGACCCTGACCAAGAAACCGAAGTTGTCCTACAAGCAGACAAATCAGCCTTCAAGGCCAAAAAGGTTGGAGTGCCTACACCAATCAACTCCGCAAGCCCGAATGGAACGAAGAAGGGTAATTCTCGAGCAGGTAGCCCTGCTGCTGGGCAAGGTGCGAGAATGCGAAAGGAGACGGATGCGGATCAGATTGATTTCAACAAGAAGATCCTTCACATGAGTTGGCATCCATTTGAGGATAGCATTGCCATTGCTGCAACGAACAACGTAAGCTTTTTCGAGTCTAAAAGCCTCGCAATACGCTAACCTTTGGTAGCTCTTCGTCTTCTCCGCATTGTGATATTTCTATGCGACAACCGTGACAAACTACATCGCGAACCCGATTTGCACTGGAGCTCATATAAAGAACAAAAATTTCGAGGCTTTGACCTCCAATTTGAGCACCAAACCATGGATTATCAGTGGTCAGCATATGGGTGGGATATCATGAACCGGTGGCACGAGAATGGATAGTGACCTTGACGGATATTAGGTGACCGTCTTATCATGTGGAGATGTGGCGGGAAAGATCATCCCAATTTTGAGATGGTGAGTATGGGACAAACGACAATGCTAGCCGGAAGCAGAGGACGATTGCTGAGATTAGCAGCATCCTCGACGGCTCTCAACAAGGCGCAAGCCAATAGAGTGATTGTTCCTCTGACTAGCAGACAGCTCTGCTAGCTGAGGATCATAGAGACTAGCCAGAATGAGATGAGATCCAAAAAGTTAAACCTAATCAATTCATTGTTTCAATCACAATCCCTATCCTATATCCAACAATGCAACTATATGTGTCGTTGAGTTACTTGAGAACCCACTTTGGCACACTGTATAAGGGGAGACCTTCTGGATATCGACATGGAAACGGACATTGAGCAAAGGTAAAGAAACGTGAACAAAACGTGAACTTGTTACCGTCCATCGGATGGATAGGAAAGACTCGCTATATCATTTACTTGCACAGCTCTCGAGCAACAAGGCCAAAAGGCGTGTTATCATCAACCACCACCGCTATTACTACCGATATTCTCAAGGCCCCTATCTACCTTCCCACTTCCATGTCCATTCACAGCACGTCCATCTCCATCCTCCACTCCAGCAACAACAGCAATCCTCACCTCCTCAAGCTGCCTCCCCAAATCCTCAAGACCATCCTGTATCCTCCCCTTCTCCGTCTCAATCTCACGTAGTCGTGTCTGGATCTCCACCTTACGGGTTTCAGCTAGTTGACGTCGCGAATCAGCTTGGTCTTTTAGGTCGCGGAGGCGTGTGAGAGCGGTGGTGAGGGTTGGAATTGGTGTTGTTTTTTCGGGTGGGCGGGGACGGGTAGCTTCTCTTTCTAGAGCGCGACGGTGAGTTTTGGAGTTGTGGCTACCGCCGAATGTGGTGGTGCCGTGGGATGTTTGGGCTGTGTTGTAGGCTTGTTCTAGACTTGCGTTTGAGGAGGAGCTTTCGTTGTCTGAGTTGGAGTTGTCGGAGAGGGAAGCGCCGCCTTCTGCTTCGGCAATTAGAGCTCGGAGGGTCTTTTTGTCGCGGGCGTCTTGGGTGCGTTGGGTGGCGCGGGACATGAGGATGCGGTTTGAGCCAGAGTCGTCTACGAAGTCGTCGAAGCCTTCGGCTATGTCTTCGTCTTCGGGGATTAGTCGTGTGAATTCTTGGGCGTCTTGGATTTGGTCGGCGCGGTTGTAGCTGGCTACTTGGAGACGGGAGGGCTTGAATTCGCCGTCGCTGTTGTACGCGTCTAGAGAGACGTAGTCGTCGTTGTGGCCGATGCTGCCACCACCGTTTGTGCTTGAGAGCCCGGCGGCTTGCTGCTCTTTTGCTAGGCGGGCGCGACGGTCTTTTTTCTCTTGTATTTCGGCTGTTGAAGGGATTGTTGAGGGCGCAATTGGGAGAATGGAGCCGAATTTGGAGGCGACGTCGAGAGCATGGCTGGCAGGCGATTCATCGTCTGTGGAGGAGTTGTAGCGTGAGAGATCTTTTGGTGTGGTTGGCGTTGAACCCTTGAGTTCGTCTAGGTATGATTTGTTGTAGGTTGGTCGATCGGAGTCTTGTCTATCCGTTATGTTCGAGCCATGACGAGGCAGAGTTGTCGAAAGTGTTGATGCGCCTAGTCGAGGAGGCTTTGTGGTTGGTGCATTATCGGCTTCGGTCGACTCACTGGGGTCAAAGGATATTCGCAGCTTTGATTTCGACTTTGGTGCACCGGTTGGTCGTCGTACTACAGGACCTGTTTCTGGAAGGCGACATCAGCTATTGTTTCAGCCGGCTGGAAGAGAAATGTCAGATTATGTATTGGTGGAATAACTGGGTTGGCAAGCCTTACCTTCCTCTGGTTGTGAGGTATCATCTCGTGCATCTGACGATGCCACGCGCTTCGCCTTCCGTCTGGATGCAAAGAGAGAAGCCATGGCTTCGATAGCGACGCGGTGTTCCACGGCTTACGAAGGGACAATAAAGTTATTTGCTGTGCGAGCATGGGTTGATGATAGAGAAATGAAAGTTGCACCGCTAGAACTTCGGTCAAACTTTTCGCTCTGGACTTGAACCGCGACTGGCACCGCAACAGGATTTCAACGAGAACTACCAGGACGACAATTTACCACACTCTTGCAATCGAAGCTTCTGGGTGTTACGACAAAGATCGCAAATATGCCTCAAGCCCAGCCCGAGTTGAGAAAGGTCAGAAAGCAGTCAACCTATTGCGCATACCACTAACAAGCGCAACAGTATATGGAAAAGAGGCTCTTCGTGCAACTGAACGGCAACCGCAAAGTGCTCGGCGTGCTACGTGGCTACGATGTGTTCTTGAACATTGTGCTGGACGACGCTGTGGAAGAGAGACCTGGTGGTGAGCGACAACGACTTGGTATGGTTGTCATTCGAGGGAATTCAGTGGTCATGCTGGAGGTTAGTAGGCTGAAATCTTATGAGCGCATGAAGCTGACGACTACATAGGCACTTGAACGTATGGGAGACGATAGACATAGATCGTGAGAGCTTGACATCCTATTTTGACGACATCACGAGACGCTACATCACCCGCTGCGATCCCTGCGAGACGCCATGTATGGGTATCATAGTACAAAGAACGAGCTACCTCATGCCAACCCTAATGTTGTTTCGCGTTACCAATGACTCAGACCTAAACCGCATACTTCCGGGTTGCCTTTGAGGCGACGATCGAAATAATAACATTCAACGAAGCCGATGAGATGACGGCTGAGAGTGCAGCTCAAGACGGGAACGAGCTGACACAATAAAAGTATTTCAAGAACGAGGAGAGAAGTTTGCCCGCGATTTCACCTTGGAGACGTGCCAGCGTTTCATGAGACTGTACTGTGGAAGCCTACATCTGAGTGTATGGCTGGACCTAGATCCATGACATGCTATGCTGCAGCACCAGCTTGCATAATCGGGTTAGAAGTAGTTGCGGGCAACCAAGTTTGGGGGCCTAGCTATATCCTCTATCCAAAAAGCATGATTCATCTCGTAGCTCTTTCGCTTTGCTTTGAGCGTCTCTGCTTTTTGATTGACATCAATGAACAATAAGTTTATTTTCGCTAGATTCGCGCTCCGATCACAACTCTAGCTACTTTGCTGTACCTCCTGGTGCCTTCAGCTTCAGCTTCAACATCGGTCTCGCTGGCTGACTTGTCTGCTGCGAAGCCGTCTGCGGTGGTGGTGTGGGTGTAGCAGCCACAGGGGTTGGCGATGGCACCGAAAAACTATTCTGCCTCGACGAGCCTGTAATAGATTCTCGCTTTCCGAACTTCAACTTTATTTTACCAGTGCTCTGTCGTGAGGGAGCTGTTGGTGGCAGCGTGTTCAACTTAAGTGGGATCTTCGGTTTCCATTTCTCAGCCGCCTTGGTTCTGACCTTGTTACTGCGGGCGAATTTGAGCTTGCCCTTGCCTACCGCTTCCACCTTCCAGTAGCGTGGCAAGCGAAGGGAGACGCGCGCTTCATCTCGTTCTGGGAATAACATTTGACAGAAATCCAGCATGGCTCGCACGTCTTCAAAGCCAGAATCTGGGTAGTTTAATGCTTGCCAAAGAAATTGTTGAAGAGATTGGTTATCGCCCAGTTCGCGTTTGAGAGCGGCGAGAGCAGCTTCAACACTTGTCCGTCGAGCTGATTCTTCCTGAACACCATCTGCTGCAGGGTTGTCGACTGAGAGGCCAAGGTCCATAGTTTGTGCAACATTGTTTTGAAGTGGCTTGTCCAGCCCAATCGCCTTGCGTGCCAGCGCTTTACCAAATGCCTGTCTCAATCTGTCACGGATCCATGGTGATGTGTCTGCGACCATACAGTGAATAAAATATCGCAACACGATATCGTTCGCGAAGAGCCCAGTAGCAGCAATGATATCATAGGCAGTACATCTGAGCATGTCAAAATTTCCTGGTCTGGTGTACTGCAGGTAATGTAGCGATGAAGCATTGCCAATGGTTGCTCGCGCAAGCCTCGCCTGGCATTGAATGACTGTTCTCGAATACAAATTCTGGTACGAGCTTGTCCATTCATCCATCCTGCGATACCGATCAATTTCGTCGAGGCAGGACTTTTCGAATGCCATAACGTTTGCCCAATGTAGCTCCAGGTTTCGGTTCTCCTTAAGATCGTCTTCTGGTGGCACAGGAGGTCTGTCAACTAGTGCATGTGAGAGTGCCTTGATTAGAGTTGACACGTAGTAGGCATCTGAGTAGTCATTTTGCGAGTTGTCGTTAAACTTCAACTTGTCAAGTAGAAATTCCTTCACGTCTTGTGGCGTGTAGCCTTGATCATCTCGGACCCGAGAGATAGCTTCTATAATCGCGCATTGCAGCAAATAGGACAATTGATCCGAGAAGTTGTTCGGCCGCGTTATGACTGAACCTCCTTCAGAGTTGCAATACAGCTCTTCAAAGGCCTTTCTCAAATGAAAGAGTCCCACCATATCCGCATCGTTCTGGGTGGACGCATGTCTGACCAACGCATGTGCTGCAGCAGTACGAATTCCATGGAAGTATCGACTGTCCATCATGGTCCGTAACAGAATGGACGATATCAAGCCACTGGCAGCATATTCGCTAATGTGCTGAATAGACACGAGTTGTGCTGCCACATCACGGTCCTGCTGTAACTGCGACACGAACATGTGACCAGCCATACCTAGACGAATCGTCGAGATCCATTCAAAATCGGCATCCAGACGAATCCATTCATATGATTCGGAATTCATGCGAGTTTCGTCTTCCTGGGACCACTCCATGATCTTCCATGCTTCAACGTCTTCGTCGTCCTGCAAGACGTCGCCTAAGCAGTACACCAAAGCATCGTTGTCGTCTTCGTTCTCACCTCTTGCTGCAGCATTCCTAGCTCGCTGCTTCTTGCTTCGCTTTAATCGCTTGTATTTCGTGTTGTAAGGCACTTCTACTTTGGTGACTGCCTCTTTGATATGGATGATATGTTCGTAAGGTGTGCCATCTGCTTCATGGATTCGTATCGTCATCGGCCCTGTGAACACATGTTGGGGTGTTGCTGCATAGACATTATGGAATTCTTCGCGCACATCGCGCATAAATGTGTCTGGGTCGAGGTCATTCTCATTAACTGTGTTCGCTTGTACTTGCCTGATAGTCATCTCGATTACTAGCTTCTTCTTGTTGAACTTTTGGCTTGCCACAAAGCGAGGACATCCAGCGCCTTTGATCCACTGGTTTACAAAGTCGTCGATGTTGCTATGAAGAGCTTTCTCCGTCACGCGACAGAAGTCGTGTGTGGACAGCAAATTGTCTTTGAGATCGTCGTTTCTAGCTCTGCTCATGAATTTGCCAATATTGATCCCGACCTTGGGCGAACCAATTGTTTTTGCTATGCGGCGGTCGAGTATATACAGCACTATGGGTGACTTGAGAGCCAGAAACTCATACTCCGCTGAATCCACGTGCAGAAGCGCTCCCATGTCCCATAAGGATGGTCGCTGGTAGTCGAGCTTGCAGATTCGGTCGGCCATCTGTTTCATTCGAAATCGGTATTCGTTGTTACCACACAAATCCTTCATGAAGAGCTCTGCAATATACAGTGCTGAGCCAAGGACAACCCAAGTATCCTCTGGCTGCCTCGGAATGATTTGTATGCCCAGCCATTGAGTTGCCATGGCATGGATGAGTGCTCTCGTCGTCTCTTGAGCAGGATCAATAACGTTTTCGGGATAGAGCATTCTGGAACTGCATACAGCAAGTCCTGCGAACGAAGTTGGGCCATCTGGATGGTCATCAACGAAGCAGTAGGAGAAAGAATTGAACGGGTATGGTGCGTAAGAGATAACAAAGTGGTCGAGAGCGTCAGTCGTTGGTAAACAGGTATTCTCAGTTTCCAACTTTCTCCCCGGGAGGCAGTAAGCCATGATGGGAGCTGCATTCTCCTGCAGCAATTCAAGTTTGTCTGCATCTCGGAACGTGGCAAGATCAACCTTCTCGAAAGGTCCAATTGCAAAGCCGATGTGATGAGCAGCTACATTTTGGGATATGGCATAGGACACTGTTCGTCTTGCCGAATTGTTCTTATCAACCACATCATCTGTGATCTCCCCAGGACAAACAAACACCATCTCTTTGGCTTCGTAGGCACGAGCTTCTTCCGTCGGCTTCTCATTTTGCGCACCTAAGCCAGAAATTTGGCGTAGTGCATCACCAACTGTGGTAGGTGCCGTGATGGAGATCTCCCATGTACAGCGGTAGTATGGTGAGTCCATGCAAGGAAAGAGACAAGAAGTTCTGCCAGGAGTGAAGCCACCACGAGTGTAGACGTGCGGCCAGCGACCGCTTCCAGGAGCACCTGCCGCGAAGTGAAGAGCGTCCCTCGTATGAATGGACGAGAATTGAATCACGACTTCCAAGCGCGTATATCGAGAGACTTGAGTATCAGTCAGAGTCTCAGCCGCTTCGGCATCGTTTCCAGTAGCACTTCCTAACTTCGTGGCCTTGACACCATCGGCAGTCTGTACAACAAATTCGGGGTTTTCAGTGATCTTGAGACCCTCAGGCAACAATATCACCAATTCGGGTTCTGGTGGGGAGATCAAGCTAGTTTGAATCTTTTCCCTAAGGACATGATGCTGATGCACCGAGGCATTGGTGTGCAGGGTCAGAGTATCGCAAGGATCTGCAAATGCTATGCTAGCAGGTTTGAGGCCATTGATGGTCACATTCTCTATGCGACATTGACGGGCATTGAGAACAACGGCTTTGATGTCAGGTGATTCTGGAAAGATCGTGAGCTGGGTGGTGCCTCTGAGACGCTGGTCAAAATCGACCTCCAGAACGACTCTTTGATTAATCAACTGGTACTGCTTCGTCCGCACCACAGGCGAAGGTTCTGGCTGCTCGCCTTCCATCGCCAAACCTTACCAGAGACCCACTCCGCGGTACCACGACCAAGTTTTTTGGTGAGGGACTATCATGAGCGGTGAATCACGCTATGCAGTTACAGTATGTTGGACGTGGTCTTCAGTTGGCATATGTTTTGAACTGATCTGTCGCAAAGAGAGACTGCCGTCAAGCCCGATTTCCTTTTTCGAATCGCTTGCGACAGAGATGGGAATCAACCGAAAAGAGAGAGTCCGAATTCACATCAGCATTAGTATGGTAAGGAGAGTGTGGTTGCGAACCCGTTCTCCAGAAGGATAGAGTAACTGCGAGGCATGAATGAATTGGTAGGAAGTGATATTGAAGTTAGCGCCTCAAAATTGAGTTTACACTAGCGATTGAGCACTAAAAACAAAGGACAGGTAAAACCGGCGGCAATCGGTTATAGTTGCTATGCTTTTCCTTACCCTCACCAAAGACCAAGGAGTAGAAAAAACAAAGGTTTACGGAGGATAGACCTTGCCGCTGGTCAGTTTGTCTTGTAGAATATTGTTCACCAAAGTCCCTATTTCCTTTCTGAAGCTACCTAATACCTTTGACGGATCAGTGGTCGAAACAGTTCAGTCTGGCAGTTCTGCTGAAATCGTGGAATAAAAATGTCAAAAAGCAAGTGAAACTTACCCACTGGTGAACAGTGATATAGCTGTCTTGACGCCCAAGTGCTAATGTGTGATAACAGATGACCCATTAGCACCTGATGCTCTGCAGAACCTCAAATACTACAAATATTCGAGTGTGGACAAGTCTCCCATCTCCAATTACATTCTCAGACATTATGTATGATGTCCATGTCGTGATCAAAACTGTGGAAGCTCATGCTGAAGTAGTGGAATACTGCTGTTAAGCTGCTCCCGTTATGGCTCGCTCCCAACTTGGTCACTCTACTGGGCTTCTTTTGTATCTTGGTCAACATCGCACTAGTGGTTATCTATGTACCAGACCTCGTGGGTCCTGCGCCGTCATGGCTTTACTACAGTTTTGCTGCAGGGGTCTGGATGTACTCGACCATGGACAATATCGATGGCAAACAAGCGAGAAGGACCGGTTCCTCAAGCCCACTGGGAGAGCTGTTTGAGTAAGTGAAGCCATCACCGATCTGCAATCTGTTTTGACAACTGCAGTCATGGTATCGATTCCCTGAATTGCACCCTAGCAAGTCTACTGGAAACTGCTGCTATGGGATTTGGTCCCACCAAGACTGGAGCTTTTACTGCCATGATTCCCTGCTTGCCCATGTTCTTCTCAACTTGGGAGACTTACCACACGCACACCCTCTACCTTGGGTACTTCAATGGTCCTACTGAGGGTCTCATCATCGCATCCTCCATCATGGCCATGTCTGGATACTTCGGACCTCAAATATGGAAACAACAAGCCGTTGATGTCTTCGGATATCCCGATCTGTTCGGCGACCTCAACCTCCGCGATCTCTGGGTACCTGCACTCCTATTCACTTTCTTCGTCGCGCACCTTCCAGGGTGTGTCAAACACGTGGTCCAGGCTAGGAGAGCAGCCGACTTGCCGGTATTGCCCGTGTTCCTCGAGTGGACACCCATGCTCGTTTTCTGTGCCAGTTGCATAGCCTGGCTCGGGTCTTCTCACAGTCGTTTACTGGAAGACAACCATCTAGTCCTCTTTTGTTTGACCATGTCTCTTGTCTTTGGCCGGTTGACAACCAAAATCATCCTACATCATCTCACTCGCCAACCCTTCCCTTTCTTCACAGTTATGTTAGTACCGCTGATCGGAGGTGCTGTACTCACGAACTTGCCGCAATTCGGAATTGATGCCATTCAACCGGAGTACGAGTACTTATATCTTCAAGCCTATTTCGTCTTTGCCCTGATCGTTTATGGGAACTGGGCTTGGCGGGTGATCGACGTCATCTGCCGTTTTCTGGACATCAATTGTCTGACAATCAAGAAGCCGAAAGTTGACAAAAAGGAGGTGCGTGCCTTCGAGCAGAACGTTCAAGGTTCAAACAGTTCAGTCAGAGAGACCAAAAAGCAGGCCTGAAACTGTAGCTACAGCATTCCGAGGTAGCACGGAAGCCACAGGTGCCACAGAAGCTCACAGTCGTCAAAATCTACTGTGGCTCCTCGTCCTTGTACTTCTCCTGCATGCTTTTCACATCAAAGCCAATGAGTTCAGCCTTCTTGACAATAGCTCTGGCCTTGCCTTCAACTGGTGCGTCTATCATCTTGCCGTCCAGTGCCCAGGCACCCTTGCCGAGCTCTTCGGCTCGCTTCTGAGCGATAGTGATTCGGACAGCCCATTCAACTTCCTGTGGAGAAGGACTGAAGATCTTCTGCACAGTAGCCACTTGGCTAGGATGAATGCATTGCTTGCCGTTGTAACCCATCCTTTTTCCCTGTTCGGATTCCTCCTTTAGTAGCTCCAGATCGGCCTCAGTCTTGAACGCAGTTGTCACAAGATCAAGGATAGAGGGTAAATTATAGGCCCGAGCATGTGTGGCAATCATTTGGCGCGCGTAAAGGAACTCGGTCAACGAAGGTGTGCGGGTGATAGACATGTCAAGTGCAAAGTCCTCTGCAGCAAACACAAGACCTGAAAGCAAATGCGGTGCTGCTTTGCAAATTTCGTTTAGATTCGACAAAGATCTCGCAGATTCGATCAAAGCAATGACAGACACAGGTGTTGTGAACTCCTTGGATCTCGAATGAGCTAGTACGTCGCTGATGAAGGTCATATCTGACGCTGATTCGACTTTGGGCACAAACAGGGTGGTCAAGTTTGGTGATTTGACGAGCTCTTCCAGATCTGCGAGGGCCAGTCCTGATCCAACAGAGTTTATACGCACACCTCTTTCCCTGATACCTTCTGGGTTCTCTTTGTCCAGCTCCTTGCGTACCCGGGCTCTTGCTTCCACTTTTCGGCCAGGCGTTACACTGTCCTCCAGATCATAGGCGACGCAATCGACATTTAACGTTCGGGACTTATCGAGGAACTTTTGGGAGGATCCAGGAACTGTGAATGTCAGAGTGTACTTCACAGATGCTTCACGGGCTGGGTCGCAAACCATAGAGCGAAGCTCTTCGCAAGATGTTTTTTGCAGCCATTGTAAACTTTGATAGCCAATATCTTGGTTGAACAGCGTAAGAGGTAGAACAGTATATTTCGGTACGGGCACGAGCACGAGGGCTAAACAGTAAAGTTCGATTCTCTATATATCTATTCAAATGTAGCAGCTAACGTCACTCTTTCAAAGCTTCCGACTGGCAGCACTCGCAACCTCGGATAATGCCCACCAGAGCCGCAAGTCCAAGTTCGGTGGAGTGCCGTAGGAGTCTTCCCCCAATATTTAGTGGTGCTAAAAACGGATCTCAGCGTTCGGGTCGGGTAGGTCTATCTGCTGTACAGGATTTTTGTTGATGGCTACTTCCATTGACAGATAGCTACACATGTGCAGCTAGTGCCTGTCATGTTCACAAGTGGCACCTTGTTGACTGTATGGTAGGCAGTGTCCAAACCGGCTTCTGAGTCCTTGGCTCAGGTAACATGAAGTGAGGATGCATACAACCCTGACTGCGTTGATTAAAAACCTACGAGAGCAACTGCTGCCCAGCTGGCAGTAGGTTAAACCGACCAATTGTCATGCCAATTGCTCCCAAACTGCGTTATGGCTAGTACAGGTGTAACTAAAGAGTCGTTCGAAAATGCACAGACTTCATCTAAAATACTCGGGACGTTTTCGACGCCGCAGGCGTTTGAGCTCAGAGGAGATGAACAGAGAAAAGCGGCGGAACTCATTCAAGTCCGTTCGATATGCTCAACTGTCACCATGCGTCAGCTATTGACCAGGGTATAGAAAACGTTTCGTGGTCACCGAACGCGACGGCAAATCCAGGGCTATGGCCTTGATGCTTCAACGCGTTGGATGGAGGTGAGAACATTGCGAGATGTTTTCTCGAGATGAACTAACCACCGTAGACGGTCCGCGATGTGGAATACCAAAAGTTGACAGCACCTCGAGGGCCTGATGGTCCCACCCTCCCTGCTAGAGATAGATGGCAGCAAGTAGCACATATTGCTGGACGCGCTGGCGTGGATGATTCTTCCGACTCGGACGATGTCTCTCTATCCGAAGCTGACTCCAATGCAGCAGACCGTGCACACCGGACGAGAGAAGAACAAGCTGAAGGAAAACGCCGTCAATCTCTGGCCAACGAGAAGCGTAAGCACACTGCAAAGATGATGGACCTACAGTACTTCCTGGAGATGGTGGACCACAAACACCGCTACGGCAGCAACTTGCGTAAATATCACAACCATTGGAAAACACAAAACACAAACCAGAACTTCTTTTATTGGCTCGATCAGGGCGATGGCAAGAATGTTGAACTTGAGGAATGTAGTCGAGCACGGCTAGACACGCAGCAAGTGCGATACCTATCACGAGCAGAGCGACTGGACTATCTCGTCAAGGTCGATAAGCAGGGCAAGCTAATCTGGGCTAAGAACGGAGAAAAGGTATGGACGAAAGACGAGCTATACCGAGACAGTATCGAAGGAATTGTCCATACCCACGACCAAACGCCGGTGTGGAAGCACAATATCAAGACTGAGTATCATCATGATTCGGATACAGACAGCGACTCCGAGGAGGAGGATGAGACAGAAGCACTAAAAGGTGATTTGGAGAGTGAAAAATATGTCAATCAAGAATTCCATCGCGCAAGAGGGCCTGCTAAGTTGAAATATGTCACCCCTGCTGTATTATTCAACCACATAACCAGGCAGAGTCTGAAAAAGGGTCATAAATGGATCTTTGTTGCTGACACCAACTTCCGACTTTACATTGGCTACAAACAATCTGGTGCATTTCAGCACTCTTCCTTCCTTCATGGATCTCGTATCCTCGCAGCTGGTCAGATCAAGGTCAAGGACGGTCAGTTGCGTCGCTTATCACCATTAAGCGGCCACTATCGACCACGGACTGATAATTTTCGAGCTTTCGTCCATAGCCTCGAGGGGGAAGGTGTTGACATGTCTCATGTCTCCATCCCGCGGAGTTACGCAATACTGGTTGGTTTGGAAGGGTATGTGAAGACCAGGAAAAAGATCAAAAGAGGTCACAGATCGGTGATACATCAAGTTGATAAGCTTGTGCGACCGGAAAAAGCCAAGGCAGATGAAGAAGCTGCACAAGACCATTCTAAAAGTGCGGAGAAAGAAAGAGAACATCTCGAAAAGGCGCGACATGACGAGCTCGAGCGACGACACGAAAGCAAGAAATCTGAGCAGCACGTGGGAACACGGCTATCTACCGCCTGGGAACGCCTGACTGGTAAATCATCTGCCGTAGAGAACCAGGGTGTGGGTGAAGAAAGAGGCACTCCTGGTACAGGTCCCGAAGATGGAGTGCCTCCGCCGAACGGACAATGAGATCCGGAAACCAAGAGGTCATAATCCGAGATTCATGGAGGAACGATACTCGACTGTTTGCGTCAATTCGCGCACTGAACATTACGGTACCCCGGTGTCCACGCGAAAAGTCGTCGACCACGAGCCTGGCGACATCCAAGCTTGCTATGATGTGCGGTAGGCTAGCTTTTCCTAGCATTACTGAGGCATCTCTAACACCGGCGTTGTAATCGTGCAAGGTCTTCCATGTGTTGATACATGTGAATTGCGGTCTCTCCGCGAAGCTACTGTACTCCTTGCGGCTGCATGCAGCGATTGTACCTGCAGCAACCCTCAATCGTGATGGGTATAGTCGTGTTGTTGAAGATGAGGCACCTGACTCAGAACAGTATCTATGACCTGCAACTGCGAACGCGACATGACACGAACACGACATCCAATACACATGTTTCGGTGCCGGTCGACAAAAGCATCACAAAGCATACGAAGCAAGTTCACAAACTAATTGTGATGTCAATTGGTCGTCGTAAAAGACTCGGAACTTGGTTGCATCCTTGTAAAGTGTCGCTCATTTGTGGGGTCACACGGTTTCATCTGGCACCTCGACTCCAGTGCGACGCGCGTGGCTCAAGCAACACAGTTTGACCTTCACCAACGGTTGTGTCAGCGACGAGCCAGCCACGCGCTACAATGGAGTCCGATGCTGACTTTACACCACTCAACGGCCCGCATTGAAATAGCTGTCAATTGTTTCTGCCGGTCAGCCACATTGCAGTTCATCGTTGATCACCAGCCGCAACGCTCGTCAATCGCAACGTGCAACTGACTTTCCCTCTCCACGAGGTGATCTGCAAGACGCTAAGCTACATCCGGGCCATGGCCGCTCAGAAAACTTGGTCCGGTCTGACCCCTCCGGTCCCCTCAAACTTGCCAACAGGACCGTGAGTTGCAATCCCTGACACTGCCATGCCATTCGCCACAGGTGCTTCAAGCCACATCATGGTACACGATTACGACCTTACTCCAGCCCCACTCGAGACGTCAATCTTTCACGGTATCACAAATGCATCCCTTCAGCAAAAGGGCACAATCATCACCTACGCAGCGCTTTGAAGAATTGATACGAGCCTATGCAAAATGTGAAGTGTCCATCGACATCGCCGTACAGCACTTCACCTCACTAGGGAGCAGCACATTGCTTTTTCCGCAACCAGTTTCCCATGTGGGATACGACGGTAGCTACCAAGCATTCTGTGGGAACATGGATCAGGCAGGCAGCACCAGGTATATCCCAGCAACCACTTCACATTCCTTCTGATTTGTAGACCACTCGAACGCACGATTTGACCAACATCCTTCGATCCTTTGCAGTTTCCAAGCAACATGTCGTGCAATCCCTACCGAGTCTGTACCACCATTCCCCACTCCCTCACTCCCGTCCACTTTCCACCGCGCGCAACTGCTTGTCGCATTGCATTGCATTTCCCATTCTCTATTTCCCTGTTGGCTACAGTACAACTACTCCATGGTTCTATTCGTACTTGGCCTGCCTCACCCCCCTTCATCGTGACGCAATCAATTCGGTCTTTCGTCCAACTTTTCTTTGGATTGTTCAGCCACATTGAGGCACCAGCCTGGCTGGGCTCATGCTGTGCAAGCCGGCTCGTGGCCATGATCTTCGTCAGTGGTCCAGCAATAGGTACAGTACTAGTATGATGTATCCACGCAAGCTCTCGACGACACTGCTTGCTTGACGGACGGTCAGAGTGACGTATGGTTAGAATCGTGGAAGAATAAACAACTACATACGAGAGCTCTCGTCTTGTCTCTCAAGTTCAAAGTCTTCGTGTTTATTTACTCTTTGTTTACAATTGCTTCCATTGCTATTGCTTATTCCCCAGAAGCAGACTTTGGTAATACTATCTCACGAACAACTCATACTTTGTACTCGTACCTCTGTATCACTACACACCACAAACAACTACGAGCTTAATCAACGATTCTGTTACTGCTGATTGATGACAGAAACCCCTCAAAACAACAACAAGCGCTTCTCAACATCCTCATACGCATACTACTCCTTCCCACCTACCCCATCCAGAGCAACTCCCAAAACCCCCAACTCAAAAAGCTCAACCAAGAAACCCAACCAATCTCTTTCCAACAGTTCCAGCCCTAAATCAGAAGAATACACCATGGCTCCATCTCCAGCAGCTGGTCGCAATGGTGGTGCCCAAACGGCAACACAAGATGCTCCATCAACGCCGACACGATCTGGTAAGAGCGTTGAGTCAAGCTCGACTAAGAAACTCAGCTCTGCTTCAGCCGCGAAAGATAATGCCAAAGACAGTGCGAAAGATGCTGGTAGTAAATCAGCGCAGAATACGCCACGACGACCGCCGAAGTTAGGCGCTAGTAAAGCTACCCCCAAAGCTTCGCAAGCGTCTTCGAAAGCGGAGGATACGGCTGATACTGCGAAGGACACTGCGCAAGACAAGGCTGGAGATGCTGCTAAAGATGATGGCGAAAAGCATGAAGGTATCGGCATGAAAGATAATGATCCGCCTACTGACACCGCTGATGATGCTGCGTCGGGGAAACAAGCTGGGAATGATACGGGTGCGGAGACGAGCGTGGCTGATAGTGATGAACTTGAGTCTGCGGCGCCGGAACCTATTGAGTCTGATGAGGATGAGCGTGAGGATGAGACGCCTACTGGTGAGCACGATGATGCTGAGGAGACTGTTACTGGAGCTAGAGATACTGCTGATGATGCTGCTGATGATACTGAGAAAGCGGCGCAGAGACCGGAACATGCGGCTCGAGATGAGGGGACAGATGAAGAGGATGAGGATGAGGAAGAGAAAGGAACTGAAGCTGGTGCGGAAGGGGACGATGAAGCTGAAGGCAAGAGTGGAGCTGCTTCTAGCGCGAAGGCATCGGCCGGCAAAGCAGGCAAGAGTGCTAAGGACTCGGTTGCTGACGCCGGAGACAAAGCTTCGAAGGGTGATGTCGCTGGCGCTGCTGACGATACTGCCAAGGCAGCGAAGGATGGTGCTGAAGAGGCTACTGATGATGTCAAGGACGCGGCTGAGGATACGGCCCAGGGTGCAAAAGATACCGCTGACGACGCTGCCGATGATGCTCAGGACAAGGCTGATGATGCGCAAGCTACAGCAAAGGATACAGCTGATGATGTCAAAGAAAAGGCTGAGCAGGGTGCTGAAGACGCCAAAGACACTGCTGATGAGGCTGCTGAAGGCACGAAGGAGACTGCTGACGATGCTGCTGATACAGCTGAGGATGCGGTTGATGGTGCCAAGGACAAGGCCAAAGACACAGCCGACGATGCTCAGGACGAAGCGGAAGATGCGCAAGCCAAGGCAAAGGACACAGCTGATGACGCGGAAGATACTGCCGAAGACGCACAGGATAAAACCGAAGATGCGCAGGCTACTGCCAAGGACTCAGCTGAAAAGGCTGCCAAGGGCGATACCGACGACGCAGCCAAGGATGTCAAAGACTCTGCCGAAGATACAGCCGAAGACGCCAAGGACACTGCCGAAGACAAAGCTGAAGATGCCACTGAGCAAGTTCAAGATTTGAGTACTCTCAAGGGTCTCAAGATCAACGAGAACGGCGAAGTTGCAGACGAAGAAGGCAAGGTCCTCGGCAAACTTGAGGAAGGTGATCCAGAAGATCTTGAAGGCTACGAAGTCGGTGACGACGGCGAGATCCTTGATGAAGACGGCGATGTTGTCGGCCGTGTTGGTCTCGTGCAACAGAAGGCTGAGGAGGCTGCTGATGGCGCCAAGGACGAAGCTGAAGACGCTGCAGAAGACACGCAAGATAAAGCTGAAGATGCTGCGGAGGACGCAGAGGATACCGCTGAAGATGCTGCCAAAACCTACACGCCTGACATCGATGTGCTCAAAGGTCTTGAAGTGCAAGAGAACGGCGATATTGCTGACAAAGAAGGCAACGTGCTTGGTCGTATCGATGAAGGTGATCCATCTGATCTTGTTGGCATGACTCTGAATGAGGAAGGTGAAATACTCGATGAGGACGGAGATGTCATCGGACGAGCAGTCACTGTGCCTCAGCCAATCAAGGAGGAAGCCGAGGACAAAGCTGGCGAGTTGCCTGGTCTTGATGTACTTGATGGCCACAAAGTTGATGAAGATGGCGTAATCAAGAACGAAGACGGCAAGACACTCGGCAAGATCACTGAAGGCGATCCAGCTGACTTGGCTGGCTTGACTGTCAACAAGGAGGGCGAAGTCCTTGATGAAGATGGCGATGTCATTGGCCGTGCTGAAGTTGTGCCTGAAGCTGCTGAGGTCTTCAAAGATGATGTCAAGGACGCCGCTGCTGAAGGCGCCAAGGAAGGTGTCGAGGAGGCCACTCCTGAGATGCAGAAGGTCCAGGATCTTGAAGAGCAATTGAAGCCCAACCTCGATATTGTCGAGGGCCGCAAGCTCAACAAGAAGGGCAACATCATCGATGATGAAGGTGAAGTGCTCGCCAAACTTGTCGATGGAGACGCAAAGAAGTGTGCTGGCAAAGTACCAAACGAGAACGGCGAGGTCGTTGACGATGACGGTAACGTCATTGGACGTGTCGAGGTTGTCACTGGCGAAGCTGCCGAGCAAGCTATGCAAGAAGTACACCCTGAACTTGTTGACCAACTCGAGGACGCCCAGAAGGCTGCAGAGGAAGCACAGAAGAAGGCCGAAGAAGGTGAGGAAAAGGCTGACGATGCCGATGACAAAGCCGAGGACGCCCAAGACAAGATCGATGATGTTGAAGAGAAGGCTGAGGACGCGGCTGATCAAGCCAAGGACGCCAAGGAAGAAGCCGAGAAGAAGGTTGATTTCTCACAGCTCGATGGTCTCAAGGTCAATAAGAAAGGAGAAGTCGTCAATGAGGATGGTGAGGCTATTGCTAAACTCTCTGAAGGCTATGATCTTGGTGTTGTTCGAGGCAAGAAGATCAACGAGAACGGCGAGATTCTTGACGAAGACGGCGAAGTTGTTGGTAAGGTTGAGTTCCTGCCTGATGCTATCGAGGAAGGACTTGTCGAGATGATTGAAGAGGCCAAGGATGACGATGAGGATGAAGATACGTCCGTACTCGAAGGGCTGAAAGTCAACAAGAAAGGCAACGTCCTGAATGAGGATGGTGACGTGATCGCTGAACTGAAAGATGGTAAGCTCGAAGAATGCGCTGGCAAGAAGCTCAACGACAAGGGTGAGGTGCTTGACAAAGAAGGAAACGTCATCGGTTCAGTTGAGATGATCAAACATGACGATGAAGAAGAGCAGGAGGAAGCTCAGGAAGAGGCCAAGGAGGAAGGCAAAGAGGAAGCTCAGGAAGAATCACCGACGTCTGTCCTTGAAGGCTTGAAGGTCAGCAAGAAAGGCACCGTCCTCGACGAGAACGGTGATGTCATTGCCGAGTTGAAGGACGGCGAGCTTGAACAATGTGCTGGCAAGAAGCTCAATGATAAGGGTGAGGTTCTCGACAAGGACGGAAACGTCATTGGCAAGGTTGAGATGACTACGCAACAAGGAGACGAAGAGGAGGCTGAGGCTGAGGAAGATGATGGCCTGCCACCTCTCTCCGTCCTTGAAGGTCTGAAGGTTAACAAACAAGGCAAACTGGTCGACCGAGATGGTAACATCGTTGGTGAACTCACCGAGGGTGATGCCAAAAAACTCTGGAAATCTGGACTTACCTGCGACAAGGAAGGCCAATTCTGGGACAACCGAGGCAAGGTTATCGCTCGTGCTAAGACTGTGCCACGTGAGGATCCTGACGACGAAGCTGAGTTCGCTGGCCTCGAAGGTCTGACCGTCGTTGCTGACGGTTGGGTCGAAGATGACAATGACAACCGGGTCGGCAAAGTGGTTGAAGGAAATCCCAAGCGTCTGGTCGGTCGTTCCGTTGATGAGGATGGCGACATCATCGACAAGAAGGGCAACGTTGTTGGACACGCCGAGCGATATGAAGAACCTGAACCTGAGGCGGAAGCTGAGCCTGAGAAGGTCGATCTATCCGAGATGAAAGGCCTGCGACCCAACAAGCAGGGTAACGTCATTGGCCGTGATGGAGTTCCCATCGGTCGTGTTGCTGAAGGCAGCAAATCTGAATGTGCAGGCAGACCAATTGATGCCGACGGTAAGATCTGGAACGATGAGGGCAAGCCTATTGGCCAATGTGAATTGATTCCTCCGGATCAACGAGAATCGAAGCCTGAGGGGCCATTTGCTGGTCTGGAAGGTCTCGTCGTGAATGAAGATGGTCTTGTCGAGGATGAAGATGGCCATGTTGTCGGCAAAATCACCGAAGGCGACGCGAAGAAGCTCGTTGGCCGAAAGGTCGACGAAGATGGTGATATTATTGACAAGTACGGCAACGTCAAGGGTCACGCGGAGCCATACGAAGTTCCACAAGAAGAGGAAGCAGCTCCTGAAGATCTAAGTTCCTTGGGTGGCAAGACTGTCAACAAGGCAGGTAAGGTCGTCGATGCTCAAGGCAATATCTTTGGTGAAGTCGTTGACGGTGACCCAAAGAGACTCGTTGGCTGCAAGGTTGATGGCCAAGGTCAAATTTGGTCCAACGACGGCAAGGTCATCGGTCATGCTGGTCTATCCTCAGGTGGCGACGATCGTGCTGAAGGTCCGTTCGCGAACTTCGACAAAACGGAAGTCACCAAGGACGGCTACGTCGTGAACCAGGCTAACGATATCATTGGCCGTGTCACTGAAGGCGACGCCAAGAAGCTTGTCGGCCGATCTGTCGATGTTGATGGAGACATTACTGACAAGAATGGCAATGTGATTGGCCACGCTGAACGATGGGAGCCAGAACAGAAGGAACGCGAAGTCAACCCTATGTCTGGTCTAAGAGTTAACAAGGAGGGAGAGGTTCGTGACAAGAACGGCGATGTCGTCGGTAGATTGACGGCAGGTACTCTGACTCACTGCATTGGCCACGAGATCAATGACAACGGCGATGTTGTGGACCAAGACGGCAACAAGCTCGGTGAGGTTACATTGCTGGAAAACATACCTGATGAAGAGGAAGAAGAAGTGCCAGTGGAGGAGATGACAGAAGAGGAGCAAAAAGCTCAGGAAGAACGCGAGACCGCCAAGAAGATCTCGAACATCGTCAATCAGACTCTCGAGAAGATGGAGCCTATCTGCAAGCAGATCACTGAGGTATGTATTCGCCTTTCCCTCCATCGTAACTATACTGACATATCCTTTTAGCGCATTGACAAAGCAGACCGGACTCCAAAGGAGGAGCTAGACGAGGAAAAACTCGTTGAGGATGTTAAGCCATTGATTGAAGATGGTAACAAAATCCTCGGAGAATGCAACGGCGCTATTCGAGGCTTGGATCCTGACGGTCACATTGCTGCCAACGCAAAGGCGCGACATGCTTCTGGAGACGCCTCGCCTGAAGAACATCGTGTTGCTGAAGGCCTCAAGGAGCTCACAACACAGGTCGTCACGACCATCGACAATGCCAAGAAGAAGATTGCCGACATGCCTCATGCCAAGAAGAAGTTGAACCCATTGTGGGGATTGTTGACAGAGCCGCTGTTTCAGATCCTCGCTGCTGTCGGTCTGTTATTGAGTGGTGTGCTTGGCTTGGTTGGCAAGCTACTCAACGGTCTTGGTCTAGGTGGTCTTGTCAATGGTATCTTGGGTGGTTTGGGTATCGACAAACTGCTTGGTGGCATTGGTCTTGGATCGATAGGTGATGCATTGGGCTTTGGTGGTAAGAAGAAGAAATGAACGGACAAATGAAAGAATAAAGAATGAAATTGTGGGATAGCCGTGGAGGGAATTTTCTTTTGTTGTTAATGTGGCTGAACGCAGTTAGGGAAGTCACGATGGGAAAGCGTCCTTCGGAGACGAATTTAGGTATATCTATGTGCATTAGTACTATTAATTTTGGGAGGATATTGAATGATGCGGGCTGTGGGGGCAGTCTAGTCATAATAATATATTCTCTTCATTTTCATCCTGCTGCTGCTACTCGCCTTGCATTCCACGTATCATAGTCGTCTTGCATTTCCTGAGTGATGCTTCTGGGCATTTCGTTGATAGCCTGCTCCAAGTGTGCCGTTGAGATATCGAGGAGGGCACCATTGGCAAATGCTAGTTCTCCCGCCGTCTGGCAAACTGCAACTACCTCTGCGCCCGACATGCCCTCTGTCATGTCAACGTACGTAGGAATACTATCCCGTACTTCCTGGCTGTACCTCGATGATCTGTTCATGCGTTTGCGAAGTATTGCCTCCCGTGTCTTTGCATCCGGCGGTCCAATGTACACCACACTGTCGAACCTGCCTGGCCGTAGCAATGCCGGATCAATCGCTTGTGGTTTATTCGTTGCGGCGACTACGAGCACATCCTTCAACTCTTCGAAGCCATCCATTTCGGTGAGTAATGTAGTTAGCACGTTGAGCTCGCTGTGCCCACCTGCCCTTCGTGCAATCGCATCAATTTCATCGAAGAAGATGATGCAAGGACTAGCTGCGCGTGCTTTGCGGAAGATCTCTCGTGTCGCTCGTTCGGACTCGCCCACGTACATCGAAATTAGCTCCGCGCCCTTCACGGCGAGAAAGTTATAGTCTGATTCTGTTGCGAGCGCCTTGACGAGCATCGTTTTCGAGCAGCCAGGGGGACCATAGAGAAGGATGCCCTTTTTAGGAGGAATGTCATACTCTTTGAGTTCTCGAGGGTATTTTAACGGCCACTCTACTGCGTTGCGAAGGCGGGCTTTGAAGGATTCTTGTCCGCCTATATCGGTCCACTTCACGGTGGGCTTTTCGAGGAATATATTTTGGAGAGCTGAGGGACGGACTTGTGTGAAGGCATGGGAAAGAACCCAAGATTGTTGGTTGGTTGTAACAGCAGCATCTGCCGTGTCGTTCGTAGTGGGGACAAGGTCACTGTGGAGATCACGGTGGTAACGAAGCAAAAGTCTGTCCAGATCGTCGCCAACGTAGCCATGAGATTTTGCCGCTGCTTCTTTGAGGAGGTCCTGGTCTAGTTGTTGATTGGTCATTGTGTTCAAGATTTCGAGGCGCTGTCGAGCGTCTGGTATTGGTACTTCGATCTCGTCGGCGAAAGTGTAACCCATACGGAGTGATATGTGTAGGTCGTTGGGGTCTTGAATCTCACCAACAATCAGGGTCGTGTTTGAACTCATCTTGAAGAGCTTTCTGAGAGCTTTGACCTCCCCATCGGAAAGTTTAAAGGTCAGATCAACATGGATGAGAGTGCGCTCGGAAGACTTAGTTGGCTTGATAGATGAATCCCACTCCACTACCCTATCCCATTCGTAACCTGCCTCTATGGCTTCTCTCAGCAGAGTCTTACCCGTACCTGCCGCGCCATATAAAAGCATGCCCTGTGCACCCCGGCGGGATGAAAGAAATCCTTCGCTGTGTGCCATGTCGAAGATTGTTTGCACGATACGCCGAATCTGTTCCTTCTGTGCTTGCAGACCTCCAATCCGCTCAAAGCTAATCTCCTGACCGTGATTGACGCCATTGACCACGGCACTGCCAACATGAATTCGAGTAGTGCCTGATACTCTGAAGATAGCCCCTTTTCGTGCCTCAACTTCAAATTCCTTACGCTGCTTCCCAAATACTACCGTGAATCTCTGGCCCGCAATCAAATATTTGTAGTTCTCACGGACACTATTGCTTGCTAGCCATTCCCAATAGCGTTTATCTTCTGCTTCTAGACCCTCCGTGGGAGGTTGTACAGAGATAAGATCGGATTCTTGTAGCACGTCTTCTGCCTTGGACACTGATACCTCATTTCCAAGCTTGACGTTCGCCCGGTCTTGTAGTGTTTTTGAGATGCCAATCACACCGTCTTTGAGATCTGCTTTTGTAGTAAGCCATGCGACTGCATTGATTGTAGTGTCATGGTTTGATGTTGAGATGGTACATAGATCTCCATTTCTCAATTTGAGATTTAGCATCTGCGTAGCAGTCATAAAAACAAGAACGGGGTCCTTCTCAGCCTCGGATGGCCGACATTTAAGATTAACCATTTTGGTGTCTGCAACGTCTTTCACTGGTTCATCGAGTTCAAGAGGAAGACAGTGCAGACCTTCAAGTAAAATAGCGTGTTTTGTATTTGTAGCCGGTTTTTTATATCAATGCATTGAAGAGCAAAACACGGTGACTCACCTCTTCTTGAAAGTGGACAAATATCAACTGCTTTTTATTCTGCTTATCATTCAAACAATGTTTTGTTCATAACTTTATTGAAAAATTAATTGATGGAAAATCACACTCTAAGTAGTAACAGCAATTGAGGTGGTTGACGACCATGGAACAATTGAGTGGACCACTAGCTGTGGAGGCCTCCCAACGAAGAGATACGAAGCTGCAAGTGGCGATGAGTCGCTGATGCTTGTCGTGCTCAGTATTGCCTGAAACGTGAGCAGCTTCTTCACAATCAGTCATGTTATTGGGAATTGTTGAAAACAAAATTTGAAGTTTCGATCGTATCACGTGATACAGAGTTGGCATCGAGTGTCGGATCGTTGTCAGCTACTGCTATGGTCTGTCTTCCTGGTCGGTCTGACGCATCTGCGACGTCCGTTCAAAATAGACTATTGAAAGCGGATCTGTCCTGCGCATGTACTTGTCTGCTACCAGCCAGGTGATCGACATGCTTAGGAAATCTAAATCCCACTTTGTGAGTGGTATGGAGGTCGAATCGGTGTAAACTGAGCCAACCCTGACAGTATGTTATGAGGAATTCAAGGAATGTGATTTCATTGAACAATTGTGTGGACTCAAATCCCGCCAAGTACGGGCTTACCAGCACTCCGAGTCACCCGCTTGGTTACTTTGTTGGTGTTGCTAGCATGATCGGCTCCCGATGTGCCCTCTATTTCTTCCGCTAATTGACTCCCATGCTCTGCATCTCCGTCTTCATCCACATCTGATTCCTCAAACTCATGTTTCACAGGTGTCACAGGACTTGTCTCTGGCTTCTTCTCCGTCATTTCTTGAACAACTTTCGCCGCATCGGACTGCGTGCCATTCCATGCACCACAACCCTGGCACCTCCACTGGCCTAGTTCTTCCAGTGTCTTGATGCCCGGAGGCGCTTGACCATTGACCATACGACAATTCTGGCAAAGTAGAACTAGTCTGTTCTTGGCCAATGTCTCGTCCTCGCCGAGCATGACGTCCAGAATTCTGTCATACCAATGCGAGGTATGTTCGTATGCTGCGCGGGATTGCATGGACGGTGGAGGTTGTGAGAAGGCGTTCGGAGCGAAACCAGGTTCTTCTACACCCACTGGACTTTGTTCGAGTGATCGAGGCGAGGAATGTAGGCTGCTTGGAGAAGGGAGCTGTTGTTGTTGCCGATTCGGAGGTGAAATGGGAAGTCCTCGCCCAGGAATGTTCGCGGTGGGTGGAGGGGGGATGCCAGTCCGTTGCACAAGGTGCGGCTGTTCTTTCGTTTTCCTTTTCGTGTCTTGCTTCTGGGCTGCCTCTGCTGGTTTCGGTGGTCCCCCTCCGTACTTTTGCAGCAACTCTTGGGTGCTGTCATATTTTGTAGCTCTCTTGAGATCTGCAATCTTCTCTTCCCTTTGCTTTTGCAGTCTGTCAACGTGGGACTGCTGTCGAGATATCTGCCAGCCAAAACTTGATGTTATTGCTTGACGTACTCCGTATATCAGTAGAGGAGCACCAACGAGGCCGCCATAATGAGGAATGTCCCAATTTGGAGGGCCGATGACAAGAACGAGAATGAGAACAGATACGACATAGGAAAGACTGGCGTAGAGAGTCCAAACGGCTTTGACGCGTCTACTTCGAGACCGTGTCTTATCAAGGCTAACACTCGCAGCACTGATCTGAGCCGAGAGTCTGGAAAGAGCCTTCTCAAAAGTGGCAGCCGAGGAGTCGTTGTGCTGCTCATATTAGTTGTAAATACTTAACGCTTTATATTGTCCACCTACCTTCCACAACCACGACATTGTAGGAACTAATAGAGAAATATTTCAACGTCGAATATGACAGGCACAGCGAGAGAAAGACAAGGACGAGCTAACAAGTGGTGAAAGGACAGGCGCGATGTGGGAAGTCGTCTGCATTACAGAGTACATCTGCAAAACACGAATGCTCGCATGTCCCTCGAAAACCTCGGTGGAACTCGTTTGGGCTCAGAGTGACGTGTATCGAGGCCAGGATTTAGAGCTCGGGTGCTTGGCGCATGTGCCCTGTCGATCACCCGCTAGGCGACTCCATTGTTGGACGCGCAGTCGACCCTGCACTTTTGAGGAGAGCGGATATGTGAAGACAATTTTCTTGACACGTCGTCCTCGCTTTGCTCTGCTTGTGAGCGCAGTCTTTCAACATCTCCTGTTACACTTGTGAAGTTCGGTTTGTTGTCAAGACATCTAGCACCGTTATGATGTGGCTCTCAGATATGCAAAGTACATCATCCATGCTGTGTCCGCGACATAATGTATGCTAATAATCTTAGAAATTGGTGTGGCCTTTTGCGCCGGAGGTGGTGTGTTCCTCACGCTAGGGGTGCTGATGTTCTTTGATCGGTCACTGTTGGCTATGGGAAATGTAAGGAAGAAACCGAACAAATCTTGAAGACATTTAGCGGTGCTAATATAGTCAGATTCTTTTCGTCATTGGCCTCACGTTGATCATTGGACTACAGAAGACCTTTGTCTTCTTTGCGAGAAAAGAGAAGATCAAGGGTACAGCTGCATTTTCTGCCGGTATCATTCTGATCTTTCTTCGATGGCCTCTCACCGGTTTTCTTATTGAACTGTACGGCATATTTGTCCTATTTGGAGACTTCTTTGCAACGATAGGATCATTTGCTGGGAACGTTCCTATCATCGGCCCATACATACAATTAGCGTTGAACAAGATCTCCGGAGGCAGAAGAAATGCTGAGTTGCCTGTATGAACACATGGATATTGGTGTCCCCTGATTCTCAGGAGTTCTCGCTGAGCACAATAACAAACACATAATGCTTACGTGTCAAATTTCGTCTCTGGAAAGCACCAAGAAAAAGTCCGATTGAACTCAGTTAAACGAAGTCACGAAATACCACGAACCACCCTTAGGTCTAGCAGCGAATTGTGCCAGCTATTGGAACGGCCCACACTCAAGACCTGTCTGCTTGATCTACTGCCATCGGTAGACAGACAGCCTCGAAATACATCGAGAGTTGCACCGAGGCGTGCCTCATGATTGGTGTAAGGACTAACGTAAAGAAGAAATCAGAAGGTGTGACAAACGCCAGATGTACGTGTAGGTATGCTCATCCTTGCGTATTTGTGGTTACCTTGTTTGTGTTTATCAGCCATACCGTGCTTCACTTCAGGGAACAAACACAAACAGAGGTCAAGGTCAAGGTCAAAGACAAGCACGACCGAGGCAGGCATCTGCCGACCACACCTACCTACTTGGAATATTGTGCTCCTACCACGTACTGTATTCATGGTCTTCTTCACTGGTCATCCAACCAAATGCCCGCCAAATAGCACGATTCTGTCAATGCACCTCGCTCCGCACTATGGCTTCAACGAACCAAGTACAATCCAAGCCTCCGATTCGCTGGTCCGACATACCAGAAACAGATCTTAATATCGAGAAACTGAAACTACTGACACATACTGTCAAAGCGCTCAAGAGAGAAGGTTACACTACTGAACCATTAACCGAACATGAGATATGGGCCAAGATGCGATGTCGAAATTGTGGTACAAAAGTAAAGAATTACCGGCCATCATCTCAAGTCCCACAGTCTGTTCGCGACGAGCATTACAATGATGATGTCCCCTTGGGATTCGAGAGAAATGGACAAGGGATGAAAGAACTTACCGCACAACAACAATACACATTGGAAGTTGAGAGGGCGAGAGCTACGATGCACTCTAATCAACGTGTCAAGCACATCTGCTTCTTCCATGACGGGAGACTCTTCAAGGGCGAGTACGACTGTTGCGGTGGAAGGCAAAACACCCAAGGATGTTGCTCAGAGATTGCTCATGCCCCTGGTGACCTTAAAGAGCTTCGAAAAGAATGGCAATTTTATGCATCTCCTGAACACAAAATTACTCCATCTCTCCCGTTGGCTCAAGCGACATCCTCCGCCAATATAAGAGGTGGTGATGGAGGCCTTAAGAGAGGTTCAGAAGCTCGAGGACGCATTCGAGGTCGAGGTGGACGCTTCCAGAACAAAAAGCAGCCACCGATCCCTACGTCCCCAGCAGCCATACTGCCAAAACGAAGGGCTGTTTCTCTTGATTGCGAAATGGGCCTCACTACACTCTCAATGTCAACACTCATCCGCTTGACTGTTGTCGATCTCTTCACTCGCGAAATTCTGATAGACAGTCTAGTTGCTCCAGCGCCACCACATCGCATCCTCCACTACAACACACGGTACAGCGGAGTGACATTCTCGGCGATGAACCACGCGATTCGTACTGGCAATGTCATTCACGGCTCCGACGCAGCTCGAAAGCTGTTGTTTAAACACATCGACAGTGAGACGATCGTGGTTGTGCATGGAGGAGACAATGACTTTACCACACTTCGATGGATCCACCCAGTGAATCGAATCATCGACACACACATTCTGGAAGGCTGGGACCCGGTACACAAAGAGATGAAGCTGAAGAAGAGCCTGAAGGAAGTTGTCTGGCGACGTTGTGGTGGGATCGAAATCCAGAATGCAAAGCTAATGAATGGACGGCAAGCCGGACACGATAGCGTGGAGGATGCGTTGGCTTGCAGGGAGGTTGTGGCGGCTTGGTTGACTATGATTCCTGATGATTAGGAGACTTTAGGCATCGTGCTGGACAGAAAAAATACTCATCATCTAGATGTGGAGGGTGATATCGCAGCGTGGCTATTCACAATGCCTGAATATTGTTCAGAAGAGCTCGAGCTCGTTATCGTTTCCCCGACTGTTATGGGTGATGGAGAAGATTGCTGCTATGTCAATGGACAGCTGCGAGGGTTGCTGGCACGGGTGCGTCTGCCATAGTATGCTGATCCGACGAATAGCGGAAGGTTGCAGACCACACGATACCAAAGTCAAACGTCTCAGCTTCAGCCCTGCAAGGCGGAACACTTTCATATATCAGAAGCATCATTCAGAATCATGAATTCGTAATTAGCTTTACTCATCCATGGCCCACTGGTACTCCAAATTCTCATTCCTCACTTTCCTTCCACGTGCTTGGAACCACTCTTTCTCAAATCCATTTCCTCTATCAACACCATCCCACCTCCATCCAGGCTTAATCCCATATCGATTCGGCGGCGCGGCCCCCGCATACTCCTTGTTCCTTACCTTCACAACCGCCCCCTCTCCACCACCACTACCACCAGCCTTCTTCCTCCTCCCGCCATGCTTGCCCGCCTCCTCAACCTCCCTCTCCGCCTGCCGTTCCGCAATATACTGCGCCATCGGGTCATCCCACCGCAACTCCTCCTTCATCCGATCATTCATCTCCTCGTCATCTGCTGTCCGGCCTAGCGTTAAAAACTTCGCATCCTCAAGTTCTTGCTTCGCTTGCTCACGCTGCTGTAGCTGCACTTCGCCTAGTGCGCTTTCGCGCTCTTTCTTCTCCGCTGCTTGTTTTGCTAGTTTTTCTTTGCGTGCTTCTGCTCTGCGGAGCGTGACGTCTATGCGTCGACCTGTTGCGTCACGGTAGATCGTTTCTTGTTCAGGCTCGGGGTCGATGTCGTCTATTCGTTTCTTTTTCTTTTTTGCTTTGGTGTGCTGGTCGTTATTTTCGCGCGCTGCTTCGGCCGCTAGGAGGGCTGCGGTATCTGCTGCGGTTTGGAGGCCGGCGCGGACGCCGGAGGACATGAGTGGTGCATTGTCGGTTGTGGTCTCGACGACTGCGGGTGCATCTTCGGCTTCGATTTCTTCGCGGCGTCGGTCGGAGTCTATGGCTGCAGCGGCGAGGATTGCGTCGGCTTCGTCTACATCGTTTGATGTGCTGTTTTTGGGTTGCTGTGCCGGGTTTGGGAGGTCATCGTCTTGAATTGCTTGCCAGTTGCTTGCCTTTTTCTTGCGAAATTCGGCGCTGCGGACCTTGGTGTTGTAGATTAGGGGGCTGTCTTCGTCTTCGTCTGCGCCGCGTCTGTTCTTAGGGGAGGAAAGGAGTAGATCAGCGTCGTCGTCGGCGATTAATAGAGTGTTGGGAGTATCATTGGTGTTTCTGTCTTTCTTGCGCCGTTTCTTTGGCCGGGTCGAGTCGTCGAAGTCTGGATTTGTGCTTGAGGATTTGGGGTTGGAGGCGCTGAGGTATTTGGTGAGGTAGTTGGCGGAGACTGGCATCGTGCGACTGCGAGTGAGAACGGCGACTCGCAGGCTTTGGCTAGTTGACTGCGTGGCCGTTGAGCGGGCACTCGAGTACAAGGCATGAGGAAGTTTGGGGCGTGTTTGCTAAGTTTGCTGAGATCTCGGGCGAAGCTCAGCTATTCAGAACGGCCATCTTGCTTTCACATGTCAACTCTCGCGTGATTCCTGGGCGATCTTCGGCAATTTCTGGCTAGCATTCGGATGATCGCATTATTCGAGCGCATTGCGTTTATCTTCAAGACTTCTCCTCGACAGGAGTCCAAGGCAAACAAACGAGTTCGAAGGAGACAGGTGTCGGTCGCTGGCGTCATGCGAAATGGCATAGCGAGGACACTCAAGCATGTGTTGAGCTTCCAGCAGGTGCAGCCGCGTGCCGCTACCCTCATACAATCGCGACGATGGCAGAGTACCACGCTTTCAACATCTTCGTCGCCGGTACCACAACGGCGGTGGTCTACGCCTTTGGCTGAGATGATATCCAAGGCTATTGAGGTACGTTCTTTGGCTCAAGTATAACCCATGGTGCTGATATATTATAGGTGACTGGACCTATCTCGATAGCCTCCTACATGCGACAATGCCTGACTTCACCAGAGGGTGGCTATTACACGACGACACGACCATCTTCCGATCAGTTCGGCAGAAAAGGAGATTTCATCACATCACCTGAAATATCTCAAATCTTCGGTGAGCTTGTAGGAGTTTGGTTTCTCACAGAATGGATCGGCCAAGGACGACCAGCCACGGGTGTACAGTTTATGGAGGTTGGTCCCGGACGAGGCACTATGATGAGCGATACACTCCGAACAGCGGCACAGTTCCGCAGCTTTGCTCAGGCTATTGAGGCTGTATGGCTCGTGGAAGCTGGTGAAGGCCTTAGAAGGCAACAATGCGACCTGCTCTGTGGTGAAAAGGCTGAGATGAGGCAGGTGGAAGTAGGAGGAAAGCCGACATATTGGGAGGCCAAGAGCAAGTACGGAAACGGCATACCCATACGGTGGGTTGAGGATGTAGCCCTGCTGCCCAGGAACAACGAAGGTGTCGCGAAGATGCCATTCATCATTGCGCACGAATTCTTCGATGCACTACCAATCTACGCATTCGAGTCTGTCGCTGCAGCACCGGAGCAGGAAAAGACCCAGCTCCTTGATAAGACTGGACGGCCCATGGTCAGACAGGATCCTGCCAGCAAGGTGCCTCAGTGGCGAGAGCTATTGGTTACACCTACAAGACCAAGCCTCGACCTTTTCTCGATGGGCAAGGATGGTGCAATCGAGGCGAAACAACCAGAAGCTGACTTCCATCTCACAATGGCGAAAGCCAGCAATGCCAATTCTCTTGTCATTCCTGAACGACCTAGATATCAACAGTTAAAGCAACAGCCTACATCACGAATTGAGGTGTCTCCTGAGAGTTATCGCTACATCCAGGATTTCGCCAAGCGAATTGGTGGTGATGTCTCTGGTAACAAGCCAGCCGGTGCTGCATTGATCATTGACTACGGACCACTCGATACGGTTCCTGTCAATTCCTTTCGCGGGATTAAGGAGCATAAGATTGTTTCACCTTTCTCCTTCGCTGGCCAAGCGGATATCTCAGCAGACGTTGATTTCGGAGGCCTAGCGGATGCTGCTCTAGAAGGCAGTGACGGTGTAGAAGTGCATGGACCTGTTGAGCAGGGTGCTTGGTTAACTCAACTCGGAGTACAGGATCGTGCCTCTCGACTTATGAAGGATGCCGAGGCGAGTAAGAAGGCCGACATCGAAGCTGGGTGGAAGCGACTGGTGGAGGGAGGTCCAAGGGGTATGGGAAAAGCTTACAAGGTCATGACGATACTACCAGAGAACGGTGGCAAGAGAAGGCCTGTCGGATTTGGAGGATCTGTTGCTGCTTGATAGGGTGATTCTAGGGGGATCAATCCAAATAAGACTATGGTAACCTTGCATCTCACCCTCCACACAGAATTATTACTAGCAGGATAGAAATTGCCTCTCATCGATGATTTGAGCCACAGCAGTTTTCAACGCCAAGGCGCAGTCCTATCTGAGGAGATTTACCTACCTAGAAACTCAGCCCTTGCCTGGTGGTGGTGCTCACATCAATCTATAATAGTTACCGATTCTTATGCCTCGGCTGTTTTGGTTGGATCTCACAGTCCGGTCCTCATCGACCATTGTGCATTCGAGGATCAACGACTCCATGGAGTTGCAAGCGAGCCACAAACCAGATCACTTCGCAAAATCGGATAATTTATCGTCACCTCGTATCTTCAAACCTTGACACCCCAACAAGAACCATGATTCTGCTCCATGAGTTCCGGCGAACCTCGAGAATATTGATGGCACGTGTTTCAGCACTCAGTCGTGTGGTTGCACGTCCTTCTACAGATCAGTATGGATGATTCTTCTGTCTGCGGCTTCAACGAGTTTCGCATACGGAGCTAGACCAAGCAGCATTCCGTGCAAGGAAGAATTTGTGGTCCGAGTTTTGAGTCATAAATCCTCGTTTCCTCACAATGAGTTGCAGACAAAGCCGGGAGCAACACTACAGTACTATCACCAGCTGGGAAGTTGTTAACTCGGAAAGCTGTATCTGGTTTCCCGTTGTGGCTGGTCTAGGTCTTTCACTAAGTTGAAGCTGAAATTTCGCTCGAGGACAGCTCAACACCGATTCGCTTGGTTAAGTATGCAGGTTTGTAACAATTGAGCACTATTTTCTAAACGAGCTGCAAGTGAAGTCTTGTTCAGCGCAAGCTTCGGTGAATTGCCAGGGTCGTTCACGACGTGGCGCTTCCACTATACCAGAAAGAGTTGCTGCAGGTATCGGCTGCACCAGTACTCATGCAAACCATTTTCAGCCGCAGGTCCAAAACCTACTGTATTGACAATCCTGGAGCGCGACATCCACGTGTGAAAAGTGTCCCGAGATCGCTTAGTTCGTGGAAGGAATTCTCTCCGCTGCAGTGCCTTCCAACGAATTGACACAATCTGGACCTCGTACCTGCCGCTTCTGACTTTCTGTACTTGGTTAGATTATGTTCTCGCGGGCGACTTCTCTATTTTGAGGCTTAGTCGGAAAGCTTGTTTCAATCTTACAACCATCACCGCCCTGGTGTGCTCAAGCAGCGTTTCAACCAAGTCGCTGTGCGCTTTCCGTATGCAGATAGGTCAAACTGTTTGCTCTACAATGTCAGTCATCCAGAGTTTTTAGCTTCGAACACAGATCTGCCGCAGGACCTTTCTTGGGTGTATGCCATACGATGGTTATTACACCGTAGTGGCTGTGAGCGTTGGTGTATATTACGAGTCAAGGGGCGCGAAGTCTGCGGTCCTCTACCACGACTATGACCTAGCGACACTGGGTGACCAGAACAAGGACAGTCACAAGTGGGTGGACATTGTACAGCACTCAGCTTCCGCCCGGCTGGGTCATGAAAATCTTCCCCCTCCAGAGCTGCTCGCTTATGCTACCGTGCAGCCAATCATAGGCGACTGTCTATTGATCGCACACGGGCATGTCGAGCAGCTGAACCTTTGAGTACCGTATTCCACCTGTTCGACTTAAACAGCATCAGAGTTCTAGATTTACGTATACAACGATTCGACTGCCGGTAAAGCTAAGTTCTTCCTTCTCTTTGTATTCGTTTCTTTTGCTCCATTTTTCTGTTCATCTTCGAACTGCAGTCTTGCAGACAGATCCAATATGACTCCTACAGCCATTTTTCTGAGCGCGTTTGCCGCTATAGTAGTTGCCGCTCCTTATCTCGAGGGTCGTGGCGACAGTGTATGCTCCAGCGGCATCTATGGCGAGCTTGCCCCAATCCTCGAACAGTACCCGATTGCACTAGAGCTGTGTTCCGCTGTTTATCCTGTCAAGTGTACAACTGCCGCCAAGGTGAAGCGAAGTCAAGCTCCAACCACCACTACTTCAGCACAACAAAGTGGGAGCTCGACTTCAACCGACGTGAGGCCTTCAGCCTGGTCAAAATGTCAGGGTCAACCAATCAATGTGGTGTCTACCATGTGCTCGTGCATCGAAATCCCTACCGCGTGTCATACTAGCACCACGAATCCCACAACCACCACCACATCCACTGCATCCTCGAGTTCGACGATATCTCGAACAATGGGATCCTCTTCATCGACTACCACAACTAAATCAAGTTCAGGAACACCGACATCCACATCACAGACCACTAGAGTAACAACTACAACAACTTCCACTACTACAACCATGAGGACGACGACAACAACAACAACGACAACATCATTAGTCACCACCACAGCATCTACATGCCAGACAGCTGGTCAGAGTTGTTTCCTCAATAGTCTTACGGTTGGTACCCTGGTAACGGTACTTGACAATTGCTGCGTTCAAGGTGCGTGTGCAACAGGAGCAAATCCAACCTGCAACAGTAACACCAGTCCAACGACGTTGGTCATTACTTTGGTCCCAAGCACCACTACGACAACTACGTCGACTCCCACGACAACTACTACCACTGATGTCAGTATGCCAACCGATTGTGCCGAGCCTGGCTGACATTTTCTAGTCTACAACAACTTCCCGATCAAGTGGTACGACAACTTTCACGACCACCAGTACCACCACCAAATCCACGACTAGTTCTACCTCTAAATCTTCGACCAGTGGTACGACCAGTTCCGTAACAACCTCTACGACGACTTCTAGGGCAACTTCCCTAACTAGTGCCACGAGCAGCTCTTCAAAAACCATGAAGACCAGATCTACTACTAGCACTACCACGAAAATCACAATGAGTCAAACAACGACTTCCAAATCAGGCTCCACATCCAGTCCTACGAAAAGTGCAAAAAGTTCTAAATCAAGAACCACGACCAGTGCTTCAACCACTTCCGCGACCACTTCTGCCACCACTTCAACAAATGGTGTGACAATTAGTGCTACGACCAGCCCTACAACAAGCTCTGCAGTAAGGAAAAGCTCGCAAGCCGAATAAAATATGACTAACCGTTTTCAGACCACAACAACTGCCTCCACTCCCACCCCAGCCTTCTACTTCAAAGCGTACGGAAACAGCTACATCGCAGACGGCACCACCCTAGGCAGAGGCCAATACGACGCCATGTTCGACAAATCCAACAGACCATTCTACGTGAATTCAAGCGGTGCCTTCATTGACATAGCAACTGGCGACGTAGCCGTAGTCAACTTGGCCACGACCGCAAATATTTTTTTCCTGCCCGATGGTCAGGCCTCCAAGTACGGCGTCTGCAAATGCAATGTCGGCGCTGCCGACGCTTTCAGCTGTATCTGTGATGGAGTAACCGGTTTCTCCGCCGACGCTGGTGGCTACCTGTACATCGGCTCCGGTCCCAGCTCCAAGAAGAGACGAAGCATGAGAGAGTTTTTCCGTCGCCAGGGCGGCGCCTCACCAGTTTCTATATCTGCGCAACCAACCGCCGCTGCATCATCATCAACATCACCCACATCAGCCCCCCAAACAACCAAATACTCCACCAGCTGCGGTTCCACAACATCATATAGCAGCCTCGGACCCGGCACAACAGGCACGCTGGTCATGGCATCATGTGCGGTCAAGCCGATTCCGACGACGTACACGACGACCGAGATGGTTACGTACACGACTTGTTCGACGGGTGCGACTGTGACTACTGTTTTTGCGAATGGGAGTACGGGGAAGAACTACCAGGTTGGTTGTCGGAATACGGGGACTGGGACTGTTGTTGTTACGACGGTTGGGAACCAGTAGTATGCTTTTTGGCGAGCTTTCAAATCCGTAGGCAGGTATGAAATGCATATAGTATGTAGTAAGGACGTTTTACGTATATACGTAATGAATTTACGATCATTCTTATAAAAAATAATGTCCAGGAATACAGCTGAGTAAAGAGTTCATTCTCGCATCACACATAGTCCTCCGTCTTCCGCCTCGTAATGCGCACCCTCAACGGCCCCTCAATCTCAAGCACACTACGATCCTGCACCAACGCCTCGAATGCCAATTTATCAAACTCCTCATCGGCAAGGTGCATATCATACCTGCTCACGAGCGTAGCAACAGTATACCGCATCTCCTGCCACGCAAAGTTCCTGCCTACACAGTGATACGGCCCCGTCAGAAATGGCAGCGATGCTTTCGGGTTGAATACCTCGTCTGGCTTACGTTCCGATGGCAGCCAGCGCTCTGGGCGGAAGGAGTCGGGATCCGTGAAATGCTCCGCTGAGCGTGATAAAGCGTAGATCGCGGTGCGCGTGTTCGTGCCGGGCGGGATGAAGATGGAGGATACGGTGACGCCGCCGGAGGGGACGATGCGTTGGTTCTGGTAGGGGATTGGAGGTTGTAAGCGCATTGCTTCGGCGATGTACGCTTCTAGTAGGGGGTGTTTGGCGAGGTCGTCGTGGCTGAAGCAGGAGTTCGGGTCTTTTGGTAGGCCGTCGAGTGCGGCTTGGAGTTTTTTGTAGTGTGGTGGCGAGCAGAGGAGGCAGTAGAAGAGGTAGGTTATGGCTGAGACGGTGGTGTCGGCGCCGCCGGTGACGACTTGGCGACTGTCTGCTTGGAGCGCGCCGATGCTGAGTTGGTCGGTTTTGTCTGGACTGCCCTCGCCGAGGAGGTGGTAGAAGACGTCAGTCGCTTTCTCTTTGTTTTGTGAGGTGCCGGCTGCGGCGCGGGTTTCGAACATGTGCTTCGCGAACCGCTTGAATTCTCGGGTTTGCCTCTCTACTGAGGGGAATTGAATGAGGATCTTGGCGAACCAGGGGAGCGCTTTGGTCAGCCCGGCGAGATGCAGCGAGTAGCGTAGACTTGCGATGGCGCCGTCAGGGTCACGGCCTCGGAGGGTAGCGTCGCCGCCGCCGCCCCAGGCCAAATCGGTCATCACATCGAAGACAAGGTAGTGGATCCATTCTTGGAGATCTACTATTTCGCCCTTCATTGCGATCTTGTCGAATTGATCACATAGTTGCTGTACGCGATGAGCGATAAAAGGTTGATAATTTTTCAGCGCGGAAATGCTGAATGCTCGATCCCAAATTCTTCGTCTGATCTTGTGTTCGTCGTGGTCGCGAATTGAGGAGAGCGCTGTCTCGCTGGTTGAGGCGCCACCGCTGGCGGTGAAGGAATAAGCGGTGCCTTTTTGCCAGGGCTTGGCGCCAAATACAAGCTGTAGCATGGAGGCATCGCAGATTGATACTTCGTTGGGGCCAATACGAACGACAGGGCCATAGTGCTGGTGTAAGCGCTGTTGGTCGACTCTTGGTCGTCCGAGGTAGAGTTGGTATAACTGGTAAAGCTGCGTAGAACGTGCAAGAACAGGACCGGGGATATGGTGAAGCGGGTGGGAGTTTGAAAGGAGCCGATAATACAGTATCGAAGACGCAAGCACCAGCAAGAAGGTGAGAAGGGTTATGGTGCTTTGGAGTAAATTGTATGAGAGGAGGGTATATGGCAGGAGAAAACCAGCTGCTGGGAGGACAGCAAAGCCAGTGACAGACCTGGGCTCGAATCGCCTCAGTAGACCTTGTGTCAGCAGTCCCAGTATCGGGCCCAATATGAATTCAGGAGCATCCAGGTGTAGCAGCTTCTTGCTCCACAGCGGGCTGGCTGGCAGGAAGTTCTGTGTAGTCCCGTTGATGTTCATGCTGGCGGAAGAGGGCCAACAAGGCAGCATTTCGACGATGAAGGGAGAACATGGCAGACATACCTTGATCTCTTACCATGGAGAAGTCATTCCTCGGCATTAGGTAAGCATACGTTCGGCTAAGGTGATGGTGTGGAGAGGGCTCGAAAAAGGCCTTCCCCCATAACGAGAAATCCTGTAGCGTTTGAAATACTCTAAGACGTCAGCCGATCACGATGAACTTGAATTCGGCTCGACTACATGTCCGAGTTGAAGTATTGTCGCAGGTAATGAGGGGTGAGTGAGGCAGCTGTAAATGCGGCGGCATGGGTTTTGCCAAGACTTAATGCAATGGGTACCTTCAGAGCAGACCAGACTGTGCAGCTTGGTTGGTGGAGGTGAGATGACACTCTTATTAAGAACCAGTATTAAATATGCATTCTATCATTGTACCTTTGTGAGAGAACATGATATCCTTGCTATCTCCACCTTCAATGCTCGCTGTCACTAAGATTGACCCATCCTCTAGCCTTGATTGTGGATAGGACGCGTAAGGAGATTGTAAAACCACGTAGTGAAATGTTTGGCTCCTGAAACTTCAAGATCAATGTAACATCACCTTTCTTTTGATCATGCGACTGGTCGATTAGTCGAGATCTCTGTACAGCACTGAAGTCTTATTGCTTTGTATAGCTTGATATGGCATTTCACGTTGTACAGCGAACACGCAATGACATCCACTAGCTTTTTCAGCTTGGCTCTCCTATTCTTCGCACTTCAAGCCTCACCAGCTCTCGCTTCGGTGGCTACTAATTGGACAAATCCAAGTGCGTACCTGCCGTCCTTCTCGAGCACTTTCCTCGTCGGCGAACGTATCCTCCTGTCATGGCTCGCCCTAAACGACTCAACCGATGACTTATGGCTCACGCGATACGATAACAATGTCGATACTTTCAGCCTACGTATTGCGTCCGAGGTTGATGTCAGTGTTGACGGATCTTTCGCATGGACTATTGCCTTGAGCAGTCTAGAGGTGCTCAAGGACACTCGCTTCGATTTTCAATTTGTACCTACTGGTTCGACCTACGATGCGGCAGCGGAACCACAGCTGGAAAGCCCGGCCTTCAATATCATGCTTGTGAATCAGTCAACTCCACCGAATGGGACTGTCGCAGCAACGAGCAGCAGTGCTCCCGCAACCGCCACATCATCTTCTGCACCAGATGCAACCTCGGTGCCGGCGAAGAACTCGACAATATCATCTGTGCCGCCACCTCCAACCAACAATCACTCTCATTTTAGTACTGGTGCAATTGCTGCAACAGCCATCGGGGTTTTGGCTCTTTTTGCGCTTGCAGGCTTCGGCGCAGGCTTCTGGACTTTCAGGAAGAGGCGGGCTCGTCACAATACAAAAATAACTCTTGGTTCTTCAGATAGTACTCCAACAACCACCGGACCATATGAGATTCTTGGGGATCGCAAACAGCCTGTCGAAATAAACAGTAAAGAGCTACGAGAGTACGAGATGAAGTACCCGAAGGAAACTGATGTGCACGAATCTCTCAGTTCACCTATTCATGAGGTTGGAAACACTTTGAAACGGCCGGGGTTGCACGAGATGCCTGGATGAGGAGCGATTTCCAGGATATGTCATACTAGGATTTGAGTCAAATACGATGCCCAACCTTTCTGGTCTAGTATCGGTTACGGATGTTGTCTTCCTCCTGTGACGAGAAACTGCTTCTCATGTATGACTGAGCTGTGTTCCCATCCTCTGCATATGTCTTACCTTGCTGCACCAGAATAACACAACCACATATATTACAGCACGCACTAATACGGCGGTCGCGGGGTGATGGCGTAGAAACCATGATATCCAAGTTGATTCTCTCAGCGCTGCGGTATCGGAGGAGTACAGCAACAAAAGATAATCGTAGGTCGGATCTCCTACTTCGTACATGGATCATGTGGGAGCCCGGCGGAGCAGCCCCACTATGCCAAGACACTGTCTCCACCTGAGGGCTCACGTGGAGTGTTCGACTTCAATGTCCTTTTGTTCGTTATAGCAGCCTTACGTTTCATCCGACCTTTCACGGACACTGGTAGCATGCACTGTCCTTGTCTATTGTGTTAGGATCGTAAGGTATGGAAACCTGTTCATTGTGAGATGCTGGGTGTGTCAGATGAGCCGCTCCAAGCGTCCGCGAAGCGGCTCTGACAGTCCCGCCGCGCTTGACTTCATTACTACTCAGCAAACTACGCCATCAGATCAAAAAGATCCGGCAAAGAGAACCTGCTATAGCCAATCATCATCTAATAATACTATCGTTGGGCCTGCTTACCGACTTTATCCCGCGACATTGCAACATGGCCACCCCGACGGTCACCACTTTAAGCCAACCACCATTGCCGGACATGCTCAAGTACAAATGGGGGATTCGTATCACAACTACACCGCCGGCGGCCAGGTTACAGGTCCGTTATCAGTGGCGGGCAATATGATAGTCAACAACTCCACTGGATATGAACAATACCTGCGGCAGCGTATGTCCCAAAGCGACAGTGACATTGCTCTCAAACAGGCTCTTTATTACGAGGGTATGGAAAGACGAAAAGCACAGCTTGACGACGTGGATCCTGCCACATTCGATTGGATCTGGACACAGACTTCTTTCGCAACCTGGTTGGAGAGTGGCGATGGGCTCTATTGGATCTGTGGCAAGCCTGCCTCAGGGAAGTCAACTTTAATGAATCATTTACTACGTGCAGAGTCCGCCAGGGTCAAGTCATATCTGGCTGTTAACGGCAAAGATCCGCTGCTCCTTCATTTTTTCTTTGACTTCAGGGCAGGCTCTGGTACTGCCAACACCATTATAGGCTTGCTTAGATCATTTCTGCTTCAGCTCATCCAGAACTCTAATGCCATCGAACACTATGTCCTAGATCGGTGCAGCTATCGTCTTGACGGTGAATGGCCAAAGATCGACACGGAGCTCCTTGATCTGGTTTGTGAATCATTACAACACGAGCCAAGGACGATCTGCGGGTTCGTCGATGGCTTGGATGAGTATATAGGTAACCTTATAAAATTGGCAGATATCATTATTTTACTGCAACGAAGGTCTGGAATGAAACTTTGTCTGGCGAGCCGACCTTACCCAGAACTCAAGCACAAACTTGGACTTACATCTTTTGAGATGCAGTCACACAACCACGCCACCATCAGGGCGTATGCAGATACTGCTTTTACGAATCTAGAAGCGTACTTAAGTCAGAAGGACTTACAGGATGTGGCCGCACAGATCGAGGACGACGCCAATGGTGTCATCCTCTGGGCCCGTTTTGCCGTAGACGAAGTAGTCTGTGCCGTCCTTCGCGGCGAGGGGTTGCGAGAAATCTGGCAACTGCTTGACGAATTTCCGCTAGAAATGGCACAAGTCTATGAGCGAATTCTCGGTCGGCTGAGTCACTCTCAGTGGCGACAAGCCGCGGTTGCGTTCTTCATCATCGAGCACTGGGAAACCAGCTTTTGTGGCCTAGGCGGTCTCCTTGAATTGCCGTCCGAGCCTATGATGCTACTTTACAGCAGGATACTCTTCGAATTACACGATGCTGAATACTCGGACTTTTCTAGTGATCAGGATGAACCTCGCTTCTGCTTAAAGTTGCGTAGTATGCTTCAAGGTCTCATCATTTTCACGGACTATAGACAAAGAAACTTCCGGAACCCTGCACTTATGCACAAGACACTTGGTGCGTTTCTAGATTCCTCGGAGGAGTACACCTTGATGAAACAACTCATTAGTCAAGTTGTCGATTCAGAGACGTTAGCTCCAGTGTTCTTGTGTCAAAACACTATGACGGCTGACAGGTTGTGCGAACCGATAACCAATATCTACAATGCTACTAATCCAAGACCGGTAATAACTTCTCAGCTCAGGGGACATATGCTACGGTATGACCAATTCTCCCGAGCGACCATCAAATACCTTCGTCATGCCAGTGCGTTCAGGGCTTGGTCGCACCCGAAGATCGCACCGTGGTACTTCTCAGCAGGGGAGACCTCGATAGCGCGAGAGCAAGAGCATTGGAGCGACAGGGCCACGTGGTGCGAGCCGCAGTCAAGGATTGACGAAACGGTATTCGATGATATATATGCAGAATACCCAGAACTTGTCCACACCATGCTCGATAGGTATCGTCCTTCCCTCGAACAGAGTCTGCCACGGGATTCGGCAGCTTTGAGGGCAGAGGACAGAGAACTATTAATGGTCCAATGTCTCGAAGCGCTGAATACTTCCGTTAAGAGGTATGAAAAAAGGTTGAAGGAATTCTCTTCATCCGAGCTTCAATATGAAGAGTGCAGCCAGTCTGATGACGACGAGAATATATCCGACGATCCAGCAGAGGAAACCAACAACTCGAGCGACGCCGATGTAGCTCCACCGCCACAAGACACGTCGATGGATCTGCCTCTGTCCATTCCTAAATCACGCCGGCCTTGGCTCTTGTGACATGGAGAGTCAGCAAAACAATCTCTACCAGAGAGCATCGCTAGCAGTGCAGACCGAGAAAGAAGTACCATTCCACGAGTTTCATCTCTGGTTAGACCTAGGGACGGATTACCCGAGGTTGGCAGATACGACTGAACAGCTAAACGACGGACTGCATGACCAGTGCTCTCGGAGCTCATGATACCGGCGTATATCGAAGAGATTTCTACCGATTCCATGAAAGAGGGTTAGCAAGCTTCGGACTGTGAGCTTCAATTCGCGGCATTCCAATACATAACCGTTCGTGTATTTCAGTTCAAGCCAAACTTACATACCTAGGTATGAACCAAAACACGCAATCCATCATACTTCTGCCCTCAATCTCCCTCCCTTGTCCAAATACCCAGTAGTAAAACTCATCATCCATCTACCCAACCCTCCCACCTAAGGACACTAATCTCACTGGCAAGAAGATGATGATAGTCAAACCATAACACTGTCTGTACTCTGAAAATGAGGGACAATATAGTCTACTGTCAGACAACCGAACTACATCTACATAAAACCAACTGCAGGCTCACCTTCAAGCGAACGGAGATAAATAAAGCATTGCATCACACTATCTGCAATGTGAGATTCCTCGACTCATTGCTTTGCTACGACTAGATTCTTGTTTTATGTGTGGCACAAAGATTGTATAATGTGAGTAGTAGGAGAAACTCTTACACCACGGTACTGTAGCTACTGTAGGCTGCTGGAGCAGGAGTGATAATACAATATAGGTATGTCCTGTGGTTTCGAACCGCGATATGCTCGGATAGTCGATGTGATGCTGTAGAGGCTGAAGGTGGGTTGTGAGCAGGGTTGGTTGATTGTGCGTCAGTAGCGGGTTGGTTGATCACGTCAATGTAGGCTCATGAGTAACGTGAGCCACATGTTGTGTTGTAAACTCGAATGGTGAGTGAAAACATATATTTTAATACAGAGGATGTACAATTATTCCAACAAACCCATTCCAATTCAAACCCAAACCCATGAACAAATCCATGTCCAAATCCAACTCCAATAAACCACAATCCCATCCCAACTAACCCACCACAACTAATCAACACTACCCTCCACACTCTCAACATCATCATCAACACCATCCTCCACATCCACAAGCGACTCACTCCCCTTCCCCGCCGCAATCTCCTCCCTCAACTGAATAAGCTCATGATCATCCTCATCGAGTTCCAACCCCCTCAGTTTCGCCATCGTCTGCGCCACAGTCCCACCTTTATACCCCTCTGTCTTCATGTGGTCGAAGACCTGCCTCATTCCGCGCGCGTCGAGACCTTCCATGATGCCGACGCTGCTGGACCAGCCTATCTTTCGTGGTTTGGGTTTGGTGGTAGTGGTCATGGTTGATATTGATGTTGAGGGTTCGGTACTGTCGTGGACTTCGTCTTCGTCGCCGTCATCGATGTAGCGTACTTTCGGACCTTCTTTTGTGACGTTCTCTGCGCGACGCTCTTCTCGCTCTTCTTCGGTGAGACAGTAGTCGTCGCCGTGCTCTTTGATCCAAGGCTTCATGATTGAGGCTGTGATTTGGAGAGGTCGGAGATCGACTTCTAGCCATGGTCTTAGGACAAGGAGGTTCGGTGCTTCCAAGGGGTCGCATGCTACTAGGAGTGATAACTGTGGGATTACGCAGACGGCGCCCTCTGGTGTGTGCATAATTCTCGATGCGTTGCCGTCGTTGTCGAGGAGTCTGGGTTCGAGAAGGGAAAGGATACGGTTTTGAACTTTCATCATCAGTGTGAGGGCGGACCTGAAAAAGGCGAAGTAGTCGAATTGGATGTCGAGATATTCGACCTGTAGAGAGTCGTGCAAGATGTCGATGAAGATTTCGAGGGGGAGCGTTTTGCTATGTTCCCAGCGCTCTGCGATTTCGTTCCATGCTTCTCGGCGTGTCATTGCTATACCTTCGGCCGAATCGTCCTCTTCGTCTGTTGTGGAAGGTATTTCGTCGTCTGTGTCAGTGCTGCTGCCTGATGATTGCTGTTTTTCGCACATGGAGTTTACGGCTTTCTTGGGGTCAATTCTAAGTTTACCATTGGAATGACTTGAATTAGTATGTCCTTCACCAGTTATTTCGGATGTTGCAGCTTCCTCATTGGGAGCTTTCGGTTCTTTCTGTTCTGACGCATGCGTCTTCATCTCTTCGAGCCTCTGTGTCTCTTCATCTATGATCTTTTGAACAGGGTCCGTCCAATAACAATCGAATGCTGCATCACTAACGGAAAGCTGGGCTATAAGTATGAGATTTTCAAGTGACGCGGTACCTTTGTCTGCGTGACTCTCAAGCATTGAACAGCACAACAAAAGTTGTATCTTGCCGTCTTCCGTATCAAGGTCGAGCTTTTCCACTAAAGTGTTTATCTTTTTGTTGAACGCGATCTTATCGTTCTTGTCTTTTTCAAACCTTCGGCCAACGATAGCGTCTAGTTGTTCCAGATGCCAATCCTCGTTGGGAACTCCGGAAAGATACCTTGCACCAAAAACTCTTGCCACAGGTGTTGAGGGTGTGAGGAATCTGCTGCCTGCGCGACTGCGAAGTACACGATGGTTGTTTCCTCTTCGTCGTCGTCGAGCAAAAGTCTGAGGAGCAACACCTTGAACAAGCGCTAACCTCTTCGTGCAATCCTCAATAGACTTAGGCCGGTTCTGACCCAAAAACGTATCCTCGGCTCGATGTAAGTCGAGAAGGTATTCCATGTCCTCCCAAGTAAGTTCCTCGTCGCCAGATCCAAGATAGCCATTCTGGAGTAGGGCGTTGTAGACATGAGCGGCAGCTACTATTCCAGTATCATTTACAAGGGTTATTCCCTTCCACTGCATTTGAATGTGGAAAGAATACTTCCACAAGCCGCAGAGGACAGGTGACATTCGCAGGATTTCAAAATCTTGCCACACCCTCCTTTTTTTGGTTTTGCCAAACATTGGAGCGCGGAGCAGTATCTGCTTCATCTTGTCCTCGAGGACCCACTCTTCAATTTCTCTCAAAGTTTGTTGAACGGCAGCCTCGTCCTCTCCCTGAATAGGCCTCATGTTAGGCATAGTATAGTCACGGAGGAACTGCTGATGATCTTTGATCGTCCTGCGAGCAGATAGCGCAAAGTCACGAAGTTCTTCATAGGGTCGTTCACCGCGAGTTTGCAGTGTAAAGTGGATGTCTAAAAAGTTCTGGCAAGCGAAGAGAAACCATAGGGGTGGATCTGCTTGATGTTGCTGTAGGTATAGAAGACCTTGCATAAGCATATCGTTGTTGGGTGTGTGCTGACCTATGATGCAGTAGCCACCAACAGTTGCAAACATATCATTCAATAACGCAGTTATCTGCTCATACTGTTGTTCAGGTTCAAGGTCATCAAAATCCAGCTCGGGGTTATATGTCCCGTAGAATGCTGGTCGTGTAATGGCGTAGATCCTATCACGCCCTCTCAGCCCTGGAGTAGTACCTTTCAAATAAATCACAGCCAGACGGTGAAGTAACATGTAGCTTTCTTTGGCTTGTTCCCAGGCTACCATGGGGACAAAGAACCCTTGATCGTCTTTTCCAGGGCGGGTATCCCTGGGTGACAGACCATCGCGGATACAGCATTCCATGAACCAAAGATCTGAGGTTGACATACGATCATACGCCCCGCCCGTGTTAGGTTTCTTGACCTTGTTGAATTCTTCTTCAGCTTTCTTGACCATTTCAATAGCAGTATTGGTCGTGACAGCCACTGTTGTGAGATCCAGTTCACCATCAGCATACTGCTCCCAGAAGTCCTGGAGCTGATGCTGTAGCGTTGTCACATCACTTGTCAAGCAAGCAAGCGCAAAGTGAAATTCGTTCATATCATCCAGATCTTCAGGCACGTATTTTGTTTTCGAAGGATGCGGTACCGTGGTGTTTGAAGCAGCACTCGGGGTGGCTGACGCCGGTTTTGACGCATCAGCCATTGCCTCGTAAGCCTTTTCGTCGATGTCTTGTATTTCGAGATGAGCATAGCGATTTTCAGGTCCATCTGTAGTTTTAGCCGGCTGAACAGCAGCTTTCGAGAGCATAAACCGATTTTGATCCAGCTCTCGAAGCTTTACCACAGGCACCAGAACTTGCAGCGAGCGTTTGAGGGTTTCAATGAAGAATTGATGACTGAGGTTATCCTCCTTCTCGTCCTCGACGGCTTTGGTTTCATACCACTTGTTCGTAGTACCCCGAGCAGTGATGCAGCTTTTGAAGGTTTTCAGTATTTTCAAGGGAATGACGACCTTCTTATCTTCGGAACGTGCGATGCTCTCGGCCATGGGGACAAATTCCTTTACTTTGACAACGTAGGTCTTGTTGCCAGATGTAGAGTTTGCTGTAGCGGTAGTGGTAGCAGCAACATCTCGAACGAGCTTTCGGGCTCTGCCCTTGAGCTTCGGCTTCTTCGATTCACCATCTTGCGAGGCCTGGTTCGGATCATATCCACATCGCAAGGCTGTATCAGCCAGCCATTCAACTATGGTCTTGGTATCATCCTTGTACTGTTTGTACGTGGTAAAAAGGGATCCCGGCAACATGATACATACCGCTGCAGACGGATGCTGGTGCTTCCCTCTTGCGCGTTGTTGTCTGTAATGCGGGAGAAAAGCTCCGAATGGGGCACGTTTGGCGAGGGTAGTTCACGGTTTGTGCATCCAGTATTCACAATAGAGTAACACCAGTTAGTAGTAGTACACGTAATCGGACAACGTGGTGCCCTCGGTGTTCGCGAGGAGCACGGTCCCACTGATGCTGTTGGCTGGGTGGTGAACTTTGCAACAAGACGCGACCTCACGGTTATTTTGTCATGATTAGCTCATTCCCTACTGAATATTACAGAACACGAAGGTGGCTCGACCACCCGGAGCAGGAGTTCCGCTATCCAAACGAGGATCGGCAAAGCAGTAAACTTTGCTCGGTAGTGTAGTAAACTCTCAGTCGCGAGCGTACCTCATTACCTTCAGGGTCGGTTTTACGATGAGGCTCAGGCTCTGCCCTGTTAGCTAGTCGTGGTGGTGAAAGATGATCAAATACAACTCCGTGATGGCTGTAGGCCGGTATCAAAAGTTGAGGCCTTGGATATGCCTAAGCTTTTTCGAGTCAGAAAGTTTCGCCGCATGTGAGAAGTATTGAACGCGCTACAGTAAAGTTATCGATAAATGGAAGGTGGGTATGACGCGGATCGTGCTCAACCAAGGAAGCCGGTGTCTGAGCTTAAGCACAATGCTGAAGTAGTCACTTTGATTTGATTTGTGCCTTCAGGATACACCACAACCCCGCTTTCTCATAAAGCGGAGACAGTCACTATGCGAAGCAGAGGAGAGGATCATGTGCCAATTTTTGAATTGATTCATACAGAGCTCATTGAATGTAAAGACTGCAAGGCAGCAGGCAGCATGTGTTTCGTTGGGCAAAGCTGCTGAATGTTCTCCATGCCTGATATACCATTCGATTTGTTGTTCCTTTGCTAAAGAAGAGAAGACCGTGTTTGTTTTGTCCCGCAACAAGGGATGTAGTCAAGCCATGCTGTATGTGCTTCAATCTGTGCTCGCCTGTGTCATCGGCATTGTCGAGTTCTGGTGTTCGTCGCTCATTTGCATCCACACTTTCCGGCAGGGCATCCCTATTCAATCAGTCAGCGGAGGGTGATTGTATGCACAGCGTGAAACTCACGCAGGTGGCGCCGCAAGAACAGGAGCATGGACCCATTCTGAATGTATTAGATATCGGAAAGAGAAAGTTGTGTGGGTTGAATTGTGTGCTTTGATTTAAGAGATTGTGTGATGTGCGTCGTGTACAATAATAAGATAGAAGAAACGAATATTGAACGTGGGATGAAGTTTATGTACACTCGGCGGAAAGAGCCGATCAGAGCCCAGGCTTGGCTTGATAGCCTAGTAGCAAGTTTTGCATGTGCAAACGAGTCATCTGCACACCGAGCAACAGGATCACTTGGCTTTGACAGTAAAACGACTTGATAGCCACACCTAAAGGTGTCCATACAAAGGACGGGCTTCTGCTACACGGCAGTTTTGTACCGTACTGCGGACGCGGGGCCGACCAATGTACATTCACTTCTTCAAGGCAGCCTTCCCATGTCTACCCTTCACTTGTTGTCCAAGACGCTGACTCTTAACTTGGCACATGTTGAAGTGAAGCGCAATTTGTTCGGAAACCCTGTCACGACTAATATACTTGGTACCCTGCGAATCACATTCAACTAATTCGTCCAAGTTGAGTTCTTTAAGCACGCAACTCGTGGAAATTCAAACAGGAACAGACAGGTGAAAACTATGACCGAGGCCAGCATTTCCTGTCTATGTGGCGAATCAGTATGCAGAGTGAAGTTGGTCGACACCATCCCGGTAAAGTCGGTTCTCTGCCACCAAAGTTCATGCCGCCATAACCTGGGTGCACTATGCCACACTGCTATTCCCATCAAGACACGTCCCAAACTTGTGGACCTTCTGCACAAGTATCAATGCGACGAAGTATCGAGGTACTTCTGTGGTACATGTGGCAGCCACATGTTTGAACATGATGGTGTCTGGAAAGTCCAATCAGGTGTTGTCGTTACGACCCACAGTGAGCAGATTTCTCACCAGCTAGAAGAAGTCACTAGTCACCGATACGTCCAGGATACCGTAGATGGCGGCTTGTCACTGTGCTTCACTGGAGCAAATGGTCATAAAGAAGGGTCTCAGACGCGGACGATCGAGATTCCTGCTGGCGAAGCGAGAGCTGCTTGCGTGGATGCTTACACGAATAACAGTAGAGAGGGGGCGCAAGGACGCTTGTCGGCCGGTTGTTCTTGTGGTGGAGTTCAATTCTTCGTCACACGACCAAACGAACAGTCTCGCTTATGCTCATCGCCCTGGCCAGATCTCATCGTCCCTTACCATTCAGGCTCTTCGGTCAACCCGCACGACGTGAAATGGTGGATCAGAGATAGAGGAAAATGGTTAGCAGGGACATGTGCGTGCAAATCTTGCAGATTAGCTCTAGGTTCGCCCATCCAGGCCTGGACATTCGTGTCTCTGACGAATCTTCATAACCCTGACGGTACGCCGCTGTCCTACACTCACGGCACACTACGAGCTTTTGAGAGCTCGAAGGATACGGTACGTGAATTCTGTGGCACATGCGGTGCAACTGTATTCTGGCACAACCTGGAAAGACCTGGTGTCGTAGATGTAAGCGTAGGTGTTTTGAGGGCCGAGGAAGGTGCCATGGCGCGCAACTGGTTGGAATGGTGGACGGAACGCGTTAGTTTTGCTGAGGAAGCCTTTGACACACAACTCATAGCCCAATTGGGCTCTGGTCTTCAATACCTATCAAAGAACGTGGAGTACGATAATCCTCTGCAATGAAATAAATCCGCTGTCGCTTACCACTGTGCCGGACGAAAAGCGTAGACAGGAATGTGAGTGACACTCCATATAACAGTCATCTTCGATCCTGTGTTTGTAAGTCCACTTACTCTGGATGACCTTCACTATCTGGAAATCGCATTCGGAACTACTACGAATTGAAAGGTCGCGGGCGATACCTGCTAAAGGAACTAATTGGACACTTCTTGACGAGGCTGCGCTAGCAATCACTTTTTCGATCTTGGCACAACGACGATCGCGGCTCTGCTGCGCTTTCCTCAATCCTTGTCGTCATCTACAGATCCCACCAGAATTTCGTCAAGTCGTCGCAAAGCTCTATCAACGAAGTGGACGAGTTCTTTGGTAACAGCCTCGTTAAGCACGAGTTTGCGAACACTGTAAGATCGCGTTTTCTTGCAATGGACTCGTATCGACCTCACTATCGAGCCAATCTACCTCCACCGCCGCCGCCGCCTTCAGGCCCAGCAATGTTTCGCTTCGGAGAACACAAGAGACACGGCTTTTCTTTCAAGCCAAAGGCCTACGAGAGAGATTTGCTTACTCAATCGCCGTCCACTTTCGAACAGCCAGTCCTATCCACTATTCACACTGATCCCAAATTTCGAGATGTAGACCATCTGACCGACAGCGACGAGGCTGAGATGGAGGAAAACTCAGGCCACGAGGAAGACAGCAGAGGCAAGAGAAGAAAACTCGATAACGGTCATTCTACAGTGGTTCAGCAGCCAGTTTGGTCGAACCCCGATCCATACACTTCACTGCCTCCAGGTCCAGAAGTGACCGGTAAGCGAGTCGACGTTGTGAAGCTAATTCGCAAAGCGCGTAATGAGCCTGATGACCAGCGAGCCTCTATTGCTGAGCAAGATGATTTCATTTCGTTCGGTGACTTTGACGATCCACATTCACTCCCTCCATCCGATGCGCCATTGGGTCCTAGGGCAGATGGTTATGGTCAAAATAGGGATCGCAATACAAGCTACATAGATCAGTCAGGTGGTAAGGCCCTGGGCAAAAGAAAACGTGCAGAGTTCGAAGCGGACCAGCTCATGGGTCATCCAAGTCGGCAACAGTTTCATGCTAGTGGCATAGTATTGAGTGACTGGAGAGAGATTGTCGGAGTATCGAAGACACCTTGGATACGACCGCCTAGTCCATTTGATTCTGCCATGGTGGCCTTGCACAAAGAAGTACTCGATTTTTATGCTTGGGTTAAGCCGCAAGAGTATGAGTCTATGGTACGACAAGACTTAGTCCACAGGCTCGAGTCAGAGCTCAATAGACTCAAGGTTGGTGAGCTTAAGGCATTTGGGTCGTATGCTGCTAGCTTGTATCTGCCAACAGGTGATATGGATCTCGTCTATTTCACTCGTGGTCGCAAGTTAGATTTAGGCATTGGTCCAACTCAATTCAACGAGTTTGTTAGTTTCCTCCGCAGAAGTCGCCTTGTCGAGCCTGGTTCAGTGAAGCCGATTGGCAAAGCAAAAGTTCCTATCATCAAGTTTATTGATTCAGTCACGGGTCTGAAGGTGGATTTGTCGTTTCATAACACTACCGGCGTTGTTGCGATTGACACCTTCAAGAAATGGCAAGGTACGTTTTTGACCTATTTCAATTGTTTAACAGAGCACTGACAACCAGAAGTGGCCTACCCTGCGATGCCAATCATTGTGTCCATCATCAAGCAGTTTTTGATGATCAGGGGTTTCAGCGACAACTCCGTCGGCGGCTTAGGTGGTTTCTCTACTATCTGTATGGTCACCAGCCTTTTACAGCACCTGCCTTCATACAAACACTCTAACCTTGGTGAAATATTGATTGAATTTTTCAATCTTTATGGTAATTTGCTCGACTTTCAGAATGTTGGCATTCGACTCGATCCTCCAGGGTATATTATGAAGGTACGTGGGAAGCTGATGCACATTCTTCATCTTTTGTCTTGTTTCGGATTTTTGGATGAATCATTACTGACTGGTTTGACAGAGCTCGTATATGCCACTCAAGAACGGTAACGAGAAGGTAGACAGACTTATGATCATCGACCCCAACAGACCCGACAACAACATTTCTGGTGGGAGCCATGAAATTCGCCGAATATTGGCAGTGTACTCCAAGGCACACGACACCTTGCTGCAGAAGCTTGATGAGTTTGCAGACCGAGACACGAACGGCACGGCCTTCAGTTTTATTGGTGACCTCGTAGGAGGCAATTTCACTGCTTACAACGTCTCGCGTCAAGCGTTACACACGGCATATCAAAGGATCAACAATGGTAAGCCCTATCAATGATATACACGCCAAGGTCCAGGCTATGGTGTCCTTGGCTTGCATCTGCTCGCGAGTTGACAGGCACGCACTAATGAAAGCAGTGAGCTTACCCATAGTTCAAATACCACCACCGCCACCACCACCAACAACAGATGCGATTCCACCTCCTCCTCCGGCACGTACAAATCCACCAAATCTACCGCAGAAGATTGCACAAGTCAAGCGGGCTTCAGCAAAACAAGTATATCCTAGCGCTAGGTCCATACACCGCTAGGCTAACACCTTATCAGGACAAGGCGCCCTCTAACAAGCAGCAAGCTTCTGGTGAAGCTAGCGGTGTGAGACGCTTGAAACGACTCAGAAAATTGCGTCCAGATCTCGCATCGAAACTTAAGAACGTGCACTCAATCAATAAGAGCGAAGCAGTTCGTGTCGGCGGATACTCTAGTCCTGATACAATGCATCGTGACCTAGACGCAAGAGATGCAGCATTGCAAAAGAAGGGTAAAAAGAACGAACAGAAGACATGACGATTGAACGAATGGCGCAGAGGTTGGGACGGCTTATTCTTGTTTCATTGATTGTGATACCCCTGTGTTATTGACAAGGTAACAGCACTTGCCTTTCGTTCTCGCGTATATTTCGAGCTTTCGCTTCGGTCGAACTCAGCACGATACGATTCGAATTATATACAGAAACCCACACTTAGTCCATGGTCTGACTTGACCCTTCTTCAATTGATCCAGCTGTAAGAGGCTGATTACAATGGAGCGAGCAATCAATCAAGACATCTATACTTCGCTTCCGGGAAGAACAATCTGCGACGCCCAGAGCTCTTAGGATACACTTTACCACTGACGTGTCACAGCGATCAATATCTTTTTAATATTCCATGTGGGATTGATATTCCCTCCATCAGGAACTTATCAAGACCACATCGAAAGAACAAAATTCAGCCATGGAACCAAGATCTCAAGTCTTGCGCCTCTCTCACACAGAGAGTCTAGCCAAGACGTAAACCTTGTGTTCCATGGCATCTTTCTCACCGGTCACCCTTGCTATATGCAAGAGATCAGGGAGGGAGGAAAGGCGCTTCCTGTGTTATCGACTTATACAAACAAGGACGGCAAATCTCATTTTGTGTACACCACTCTCCTCAGATGGAGAAGCATCGATAACTCCCAAAACGAAAAGCTTCACGCAGTAAGTACGCGGGGCATACCATAATACCGAGATGAGATGCAGTACACATACCCGATCTTCATCGCACCAATTACACTAATCCCTAATCATACTGATAACGGCCTTCCTCCGATCGAGATTTATACTGAAGGCGCCAGGCACTGCAACTCGAGTCACGGGGCCTCGAGCGAATCTCGACAAATGGTATGACTAGACACCTATACAGTTAGGAAGCGTATTTCGAATACCAAATCCTTCGTTATCCCGGAAGTGAGTTAGGTGTTGAAAGTCGCTTTTGGAGGTTGGGATGATGAGCAGCGCAGATGGAGGGACCTTTGGACAGTGGGAACGAAGATGACGGTGTGGACATGAAGGTTGAAAACGGTGGGGACTGGTTGAACTCGAGATATCAAGTTGGAGCGATATTCGGCGGTTGCAGCGAAGGATATGTCAGCCAGTCTTATTCGCGTTTTGAAGTTCAGATGATCAAGTTGATGTATTTGTTTTAAATAAAAAAACACTTTCGGTGGAACAATCAAATAGTCCTGCATTATGCTCGTAGCTAGTGATTTGTAGGCATGGCCAGGCCGACGAGCTACCTACGGTTGCACCTCAACTCCATTTCAAAGCAACGGATTCCGAACACTCGTGTCAATGTGACATGTTTGCGTCTTCTGTGCAATAACTTCCAAACTCACATCTCTTGGCGTCAGGCATTTCGTGCTGAACGACAACAGGACTTGACATCCCACGCTTTCTCAGTTCGTTCCCCATTATCTATCCATTGCCACTCTCTTTTCCAGCGGTCAGCATCATAGCCTATAGCTCATCTCTCTTCCACAAGTTACCCTTCAAGTAATCCAGTCATCTCGAGAAAACAACGGTGCTCTCCATGCAAGTGATCGAACGGCCATCTTTGGTCTTGACGTCAGCGAGAACAGTGTATTTGCCCGGGGGAACCTGTCGTGGGATGTTGACTTCTTTGTAGACCTCCATGTATCCTTTCTTGATTGGGCATTCAATGTCGATTCTGCAACCACGTGTTAGTATGCTGACTAGTTATGGTGTATGTATGAAGAACACGGTGGTGGTGGTGGGTGACTTACTTTGGTAACTGTTCGCACATATCGGCTTCTTGTTTGATCAACGTGATCAATCCATATTTCACTTGCAGGAAAACAGTTGCGCCATCCTCGATTTGTTCGTGGAAAGTACCGTTGCCTTTGATGGTGAGGGTCTCGCCTGCGACCGGTGGATTTGGACTAAGATCGACGGTGAAGACTTCGGCTATGTAGTTTTTGGGGTCTTGACAGTAGTTCAGTGGCTGGTTGCCTGGAACTGGGAAAGCTGCGTCTTGGGTTGTGACATCGGACGAGGAAGGACTGTAGATAGAGAGAGCGGATGCAAGTAGAGGTGCGAGGAGTAGAGTCGATGTGAGCTTCATTGTGGCTATCGGTGTAGTCGTTGGATGTAGACGCTGGGTTTTTGGTGGCGCTTATCGCAGGTGACTCGAGCTGACAAAGTCTGCTCGGTGGTACGAAGAGTGTGTTGAGGATCTGTAGGTCGAACCGGAGCAGTAGTGCGAAGTTTGAGAGTGTAGAGAGGCAATACAAAACTACCAGTGATTCAAGTAGCTGGAGGCAGCAGAGATACAACGAGCCGATCACGAAGCTTGATGGTGCGTAGACGGGCGATTAAGCGTATTTCGATGTCATCGTTGGCTGCTTTTTATGGGTCAGTTGACCACTAACTTCTCTCCGTTGTTATCCGTTATTCACACTAGCACTGCATCAGGTGGCACATGGTAGCGGTAACGTGATTGTTACATAGAGCTCTAGTCAATGTGCTTGGAAGCATTCATTGCTTTATGAGACCCATTCTATACATGTGCTCAAAAGAGGTAGCGGTACTGAACCATCCACACATCATGTACTACCAATTCACGGACTCATCTTGGTGTCGGAATCTCGAGAAGCTAAGTCCTCGAGACAAAATGCGAGCGACAAGATGGCGTGGTCGTTGTTATGTACCGCGGGTATTGAGTAATGCATAGCTAAATCACCTCAGACATGACCCAGAGTCCGCTACAGCTCTAGACGGGTAGTAATTCTCAATCCTGGCCAGGCATCGTGACCGTCCCTACAGATCCAATCCATGCCCTCCCGTTGATTTGTCAAATCTCCATAAGTTGCGTCAACCCAGCATTGCCCTCCTGAGCTCCAGTGGTAACTGCCGCTATCAATGTTGAAATAGGCCCTGTTGCCTTTCTTGATGGAAGCGCAGGAAATAGCTGCGGACCAACACGATCGGATTGTACCGTCGCCCTTCGTCGATTCCCCATAGTATAGATAGCTCGTGCAGTCTGCCTTATCGTTCAAAAGATGAGATTGTGAAATTTCACCGTCGCGAGCTTGTAGTGGTGCTGCGAATGCGGTTGCTAGAAGAAGAATAGTAACAGGGAAAATGTGTTTTTTCAGCATCTTTCTGAAAGACTGGTTGATTCTCTGTACCGTGTAGGTCTCCGTAATCTGTAGGAAAATTGATCAATATGTAGCAATAGAAATGAGAGAGGAGTGTTGAGATATAGTCGATCCTGACTTGAGATATGGTAGTATCGAATGAACGCCGGTTTCTAAATTTAGCCCTCCTTTTTCTGACACCTGAAGGGCATAGTGATATCGTGCATCTCGCTTTGACAGCTTGCACACCTCTGCAGTCTACTTCCCATTCCCTAGCTCTAGCCAGGTTGGTATAGAGACAGCTTCATCTTTAATGGATGCAAACTACCTATTCTGTAATTCTGCATGGTGGCTCAAGAATACATGATATGTCCTTTTGCAACCATGCCCCATCCGACCATGGCCAGTCCAACATATGCCCACACTTATTCACCAAAGAGTCTCCTTACTCGTCGTAGCACACTGTCTTTCTCTGGATCATATGGGTGGTCTTTTGCTGGTATCTCGAGCACAGCTGGGAAGGCATCCTGGAACTTGTCGACTGTGTCCCGTATCTTTTCGGCAATATGTTGGTTGATGAGTACAATGCCAATGTCCTTTCGCTCTTTTGTAAATCTATTGAACGCGGACTCAATCGTGGATCGTTCAGTCTTGCTGTCGCATACAAGGAAGTTTCGTTGAGAATCTGGAGGATCTGTAACGTGGCCGACACCTGCTAGCAGGAGACCGGTGACTGAGCTGACACTCAATCAATAATTGGTCGGTCTCTTTGTTCTTTCAAAACATACTCTTCATCGCCAATCACAGCCAGGAACTGTCTATCCTACATCAAATGTCAATCATGGCTGTGACAACCAATACTTTTCACTTACCCTATAGGCCGACGGAGGTGCTGCCATTCCAGTTCGATAACAAACAGAGCACGTCTTCCCTCCCCGAAGTAGCTTTGCGGCGTGAGTTCTTAAATCTTGTTCACACAGTAGGTCGCTTTGATGCTCAATTGCATAATATGAAAGCCAATAGCATCGTCATAATCGAACACAGCAAAGGGAGCAAACAGTTGCGGCGAGCATGGTCTGAGCTGGCCCCGCTTGGGCTAAAAGTGCCAGAAACGGCCCAATTAGACTGTTGAATGCAAGCTTTCACCGCTCCGACGATCTCAGTTAAAGATTTTCTTGTCAATCCCCTCCACCCGTAAGTTCTGTCATGCCCGCTGAGACCCTGTCGCGCTCAATATTTGACTCATCAGCTCATATACTCATATAGACATTCAATATTATTCTCCTTTAATCCGCTTTTCTTCCTTGCTACCATCTTAATATTTAAACCTGGAACTAATCAAGGTCACTATCACAGCTCTACCCATTTGAAGACTGACCAGCTCTACCGCAACAATGCCCTCGGCCAGTAGCGAAGCACTTAACGAAGACGTCCGTGTCCTAGGATATGATCCTCTTATCCCTCCTGCCCTTCTGCAGTCCGAAATACCTTCCAGCGAGACTTCCGTCCAAACTGTTGCTGAAGGCCGGAGAGCCTGCAAAGACATCATCCATCAACGAGATGATCGCCTCCTTGTCATGGTCGGTCCCTGCTCGATCCACGACCCGGAAGCAGCTCTAGAGTATGCCGCGCGTCTTCTAGATTTGTCCAAGAAACTCGAGAACGATCTCTGCATCATAATGCGCGCTTACCTCGAGAAGCCCAGAACGACTGTTGGCTGGAAAGGCTTGATCAACGACCCAGACATTGATGAGAGTTACAAGATCAACAAAGGCCTCCGGGTATCGAGAAAGCTCTACGCAGATTTGACAAACATGGGCATGCCTATAGCCTCAGAAATGCTCGACACAATCTCCCCGCAGTTCCTGGCAGATCTGATCTCGCTAGGCGCGATCGGAGCACGAACAACAGAATCACAACTACATAGAGAGCTAGCATCTGGTCTTTCCTTCCCTATGGGCTTCAAAAACGGCACAGATGGCAGCCTCAGTGTTGCTATTGACGCAGTCGGCGCAGCAGCAGCAACGCACCACTTCATGGGTGTGACAAAAGACGGTCTAGCAGCCATCACAAAAACATCCGGCAATGACGACGGATTCGTCATTCTAAGAGGAGGCACATCAGGCACAAATTTCGATCCCGCATCCGTCAAAGCCGCACGGGAGGCACTAAGAAAGAAGAAGCAGGCGGAGGTAATGATGATCGACTGCTCGCATGGCAACAGCAAGAAAGACCACAGAAACCAGCCAGGCGTAGCCCAAACAATAGGCGACCAACTACGACAGGGTGAGGACGCAATCGTAGCAGTCATGATCGAAAGCAACATTGAAGCTGGTAACCAGAAGGCTCCTGGCAAGGACGAAGGCGGTCTAGCAGCATTGAAGAGGGGCCAATCAATCACAGATGCCTGCATCGATTGGGATACAACGGTTCAAGTCCTGGAACAGCTCGCAGATGCAGTAAGAACAAGACGGGAGGTGAAGGGACAGAAAGGCACAAATGGTCACGCCAACCAATAAATGGATGTGACCCACCACAAACCGGAATTTCTTCGACAGATCCGAAATGAACCACTTGCTACGGATTCACAACAACAACACACCCACCTCTAAACGCATTCTTGGAACGTAACAAGCGAAGGATTTGCAATGGTCGCTCAAAAGTACTGGAAAACATGGATTCTATTTTCATCTGTGTACAGTGATAGATAATAAAAATGATACAAATGAGAACATGATTGCATTTCCACACCTCCTCCTTTCTTCTCAACCATTATGGCTGCACCGGTCAAGTAACTAAGAGTGACAAAGAAGTTCGAGGGGCAGAGAAAAACAAGCGGTAATACCGCACGGAATTCTGATGTAAGAGAAGAAATCGGATAGATATGAAGCTCGATATTGAACTGTCATTAATCATGTTCATGCAATTATAGCATAAAGATGCCCGTCCTGGTGCATCCGCTGTGTCGGAAAGGCCAGTAACACCACAATGCGACCACGCTCAGCAATTCCCCTGAACTGTCGTAACTGCTGTACCTAGTCCTACGTGCGGAAAATCATCAACCCCAGCTCTCGTATTGTGAGCTCCAAACCATATGCACAGCTACCAGGTACGATGCTCAGTCTTGGGCTCCACTTCCTGCCTTCAACGCCGCCCATAAAACCGTTCACCAATGTAAACACGCTCAACCTCTCTCGGAAAACGCCGACCATTCGTTCCGCCGCTTACCAGAACGAACACCACCCGATATAATGCTGACACAGATTCTCAACCTTGGTAGCCTGTGCAATAAGTTTGTCGACTTGCTCGGCTACTCCCAGTCCACCTTGAGTATTGAGCAAGTGACCTGTGTTTCCTTCAACCTTTGCTTTACTAAGGTCTCCATCTTCTCCGACGCTCTTAGGGTCGTCTCGTAGCATTCGAGTGTAGACATTGGGTTCTTCTCTCTTGCGGTCACGACCGTTCACTTGGTTGATGCTGTTCAAGAGGATGTTGTCGTGGTTGGTGTTGATGGGTCCGACAACAGTCTGAATGGCTGTTGGAGGGGAACTTGCGGCGCCGCCTTTGCCGGGTAAGAATTCGACTTCACGGCCTGTAAGCTTTTCTTTGACGCGTGCAAGAACTTGTAGGGCTCGAGCGTTTTGAACATCTTTGGCTTCTGCGCGGCCGGGATCGTCGGCACCACCATTCTGTTGTTGTGCAGTGAGTTTCTCCAGAAGAGAGCCACCGACCATCGCTGGGTCAAGGACTGACGAGCGACGATTTCGTCGACCAGGTGGTGCGCCAACTTGGCTTGTGTTCTGATTGAGGGCTGCTGTTGCGCCGGCATGCATGTGCAGTGGAGAATTGCGTTCGTCGTCTTGGAGGCCATTACGAGTGTTGCCCTGGCCCGGCATTTCTATTATACTTGCTCGGCGTTCAGAGCGGAAGTGTGCTCGTGGTGGCGACTCGCGAACGTTGAGACGCCAGTTCAGTAGCGGGTCGTGAATGAATGCTTCAAGCACAGCAAGCAGGGATTCCTTGTTCTCTCGTATCACGCGCATTACATTCTCGCAAGTTATGCGGAAGCTGCCCTCGATATTGCTGACCTCCATGGCGAATGTAAGCATTCTAGTAAGTCGGAAGGGCACGCGCTCAGGATACTTTTCTCTGTGCATCGCAACCTCAAAGCAGTCACCGAAGTCGATGTGAATGATCTTCCCAGTTATGCGGTCAAGCATGAGATTGGAGGGATGTCGATCGCCCAGACCGAGAATGTAGCCAACCATAGACATGACTCCGAGCGATCGGGTATAGTTCGTGCGCCGCTCGAGCCAGGCTTCACTAGATTTGGATTTGAGCCAGAGGACACGGTATAGATCTTTGCCAGTTGTGTTATCCATGGCGTAACCGAAGACCTCGACTTTTTGCATAAGCGTCAAGTTGTCGTAGTCAGGAGCCATTTGAAGCATGATACGATGTTCGATATTAAGGAGGATGCGGCGGGATTCACGATACTCTTTGATAAGGTTGTGCAAAGTGTCCGAGTTGGGGACCCAGCCAAGAACGCCAGAGTTTTGCGATAGAGGAATAGCAGGAAATGGTTGAATGCTCAAATGGCGTTTGAAAGATTCGGTGTCGTCGTTGAGAAGGGTATTGACGAGGCCGAATAGCTGCATGACTCGTTCATCCTGGCGGATATCCTCATGACCCTTTAGCACGTATGTGTACTGTGTACCGTCGGACCCTATCAGACTCATCTTTCGTGGTCGTTGTTTGGATGGTATGACACTGAAGATGTGGTCGAAGCTTATGATCTTGACCACTGGCTTGCCCGAGACATAATGACCAGGCACTGCCAGCTCGAGGTTGCGCGCATCCTTCAGTCGCGGCGATACATATTTCAAATCAAGTTGCATCAGTTGAGGGAGTTGTCGAGCAATCTTGCGGAATACAGCATAATAAAGATCCCACGCCTGATTAAGATCGCCAGATTCTCTGGTTCTTCTGTAGACATTGCAGAAAGCTCTAGCTTCGGCAAGGTCGTGACCGAAAGCTTGTGCGAATGATACCTCACGCAGAGTTTCTGCGCCACGGTCGAGCAGTTCGTGAAGAGGTGCAAGAGTATTGAACATACCCTCAACATCGTCATCGCCAAAATACAGTCGACTAGCCTCTTCAAGTCCTTCATGCCACAGTTCGTGCCACAACACAGCAATACGAATCAGCTCATGACTGACGATATCGGCTTGTTCGACCAGAACAGGGCTATGTAGACGCATGCTGTCCATAATATGTGATGCAGACTGCGATCGACGAGCAACAGCTGACTTCATTGCAACAGTCAAGGGATATACTAAAGCTTGCGGATGTACCTTTCCGAGCTCGGACAGCAATCGGTGGACGGCTGACCGAACTCGTGCATTTGGTTGGTTGATGCGTGCAATCAGTTGTGGTATGACTTCTAGCCATGTATCAATGTTGACAGCTGTAAAACCTTCGTTAACGACAGCATTAACTTCATGGTGACCGCCATGGGCGAACCACAACGTCAACAACCGCAGGGTATCCTGCAACGAGCTTGTATTTGAAAGGGCTATTGACTTGAAGAATCCGGTAACCGCAGGTAAAACGTGATTGAGAATGATGTGCTCTGGGAGCGGTCGCGATCGTTCTTGATCGTGTTGTTGTACTATGGATGTAACAACTTCGAAGTTGGCTAATGCGTAAGCATGCCATGCCTTGTACCAGGATTCATTGTATTGTGTGGCGAGCTGATATGAGCTGATGATGTCTTTGACTGGGTCTTGTGCTTCGGGGCTTGTCCAATCACCTCGGAGTAGATGAGCCTGCCATTCTCCTTGTCTGCGATAGCATTTGGAAAGAAGTCGCGTAGTCCTCTCAAGCTCTACCCGATTCTGTTGCTGCATAGAGATTTCGGTGTTCAGATCGAGTGAGCTGTTTGCTCCATGGTTACCGTTTGTACCATTCGCAATCTGTGCATTGAATGCTTGGAATTGGTCAGCTAGTTGGGCAGTGAAGTCGCGCAGGTGACCGAGAGCTTGTTCCTGATTGCCTGTAGCCCAGTTGAACTTGAGTCGTGCATAAGCCACTGGAGGTGCTGCGTTGCTGGAGGTGAAGTCACTAACTGCACCCAGATTCGCAAGAGCACGTTCTGCAAGTCCAACTCTGTCCGACTTCCGACACAAGTTGGCAAACTTGACCCAGATATCGGGATTCTCTCGAGGTGTTAGGACTAATGCACGAACTTTCAACATTCTCTGCCAGACTTCAACATTCGATTGGCATCCGAGTAGACGCTTGTTCCAGAGCTCCTTATACTCTGCTCTCATCTGCAGATCCGCTGGCCTGGACTTGTAGTGAATGATTTCCTCCAGTTCTGCTAACATTTGTGTGCGAACAACCACGCCATAGGCACGGTTATAAGACTCTCCGATAGTAGCCGTGATCTCTGAGTTGACGCCGTCTCGCGCCTGAGTGATGAAGCGACTCGCCTCAACGAAATTGTGGCGCTGAATGGAGAGGATAGCTCCAAAGAAAGCTCGATCCGGAGTGGTGTCCTTCATCACGCTGATGTAATTATCCATCATATCCCATTCCCCACGACCCCAGGCGGCCGCCGCTGCAAGCGCTGACATGTTTTTACGATTTTCTTGTGAAGCGGTGTTCCAATGCTCTTGAGCAATATCCGAAAGCATGCGCCACTCGCCAAGAGCATGTAGACATCTCATTTTGCCCATGACTATCTCGAAGTTGTCCGGTTCGATCCGCTCTCGCTTCTGGTACGCAGCTAAGGCTTCTTCCCAGCGCTGAAGTCGCTCGAACCAGGCTTCTTTTAGCTCAACTTCACCAAAGGCTTGTGCTCGACGTAGGATTCCAATTGCAGCATCGGACTGCTGAAGCTGATTGTTGATACTTATCAGAGCTTCAACGCTGTGACTATTCTGGTCTTGTTCAAACTCAAGTTCTTTGTAGTGGAGTGCTTTCGCCCACGCATGACATTTTCCTGCAAAACGGCCTAATGTTCGAATGTCGATCGGCAATGACTTGTCGTCGTGCTCCATAAACTCAGCCAGGTTCAGCAGAATCTGTAGGATATCGGGTGGGATATGGGCGGAAGTCAAGGCCTTCTCGATTGACCGGATCAGCTCCTCTTGATACTGTTCGTAGAGCTGAGTCCAGCATGATACAAACGCTGAATTGAACAGGTCCTTCGCGAGCGGTTGGTATACACCAGCTAGCGTAGCACAAGCACGTAGAGATTGCGAGGGTGATTCTTTCAACAACTCAACGCTGAATCTTCGCATCCACTCCTGCCAATCTTCCTTTGTAGACTTTTGTGAAGTGTCCCAAGCACTTTTCAAGTGCTGTTGATTGACTGGTAGTTTGACCGCGGTGATACTCGCGTAAGGTATATCCTCGGCCGACGCTCCATAATCCTCCGTTGACAGGTCTTGAGGCAGTGGCTTCCTAGACTTCAGAGCCTCAATCAATCGCGAGTACTTAGGAGAGCTAATCTGACCAGCATTCGTCGCTCGCTCCATAAGCGGAATATAATGAACAAAGTCATGGCCGAGATGGAAAATAAGAGCACATACACAGTCAAGTGCGGTATGCTTGAGAGAACGTTCTGAGGAGTTTGTGACCACCTTTTCGGAAGAGGAGAGGATGTGTGCAAGTGGATGCAGCATCAAGGACGCATAATCCGTCAAATTGACGGATCGCGATAGCTTGCCAAGTGTCTCAATTGCTGCTCTGCGTGCATTACCAGGCGTGACAGGATTTTCGAACAAGCTGACAGTAGCTGGTACTATCATGTGCATGTATTCTTCACCACTCGGTCCGATCACAAGAAATGTGTGAAGCATTCGCACCGATGCATCTCTTCGCATGTCGCTATCATTTTCGATGACTCTGAGCATAAGTGGAAGGAGGTCCGCGAGCCATTTTTTGAATTCTCCTTCAAGCGACTTTGAGATGGCCTCCACCAAAGAGAGTATCGTCGATTGTACTTGCTTATTTTGATCCCAAAAGTCACGAAGAAGCTTAATGATATCTGGAAGATGCGCTCGAATATGCTGCTTCACAATGTTGACCAAGATTGCTAACTGACTGAAGTACTGTTCCAGTCTGCTAGGATGAGAGCTTCGGATGACACTGATGAACGCCGGGACGATTTGACCAAGAAATGGAACACACTTCATCCCAATCGTCTTGAATATTGTTACAATGGCGTCAATGACAGCGCTGTGATAGTGTACGAGTGTTGGATCGGCCAGAATTGTCTGCAGAAGAATATTTATTACCACTGTAGGGTAGTACTCTTCATTGGACGGAGTGAGGCCAGTCATGATTAGTGATACATCAGACACAGGGGCCGCTTCGGTAAGGCTGTGGGCGTCCGAGACAGTCTCGTGTAGCTGTTGAGCTTTGTACGGATCAAGAGCTCCCAACACCCCGACGAGCTTGATTGCATTAACTCTCAGCTCTTCGTGTGCTTCAGTCTTGATGATATTGATTAGAATGCCGAGGAGGTCAGGATATTGCAAATATGGTTCTATCACATAGCCTGAGTTGACCGCCAAAGCCTTCAAGGTCTGCATGGCCGCCTCTCGTTTGGCATGGGAGCCAAGATCCTGAAGCGAGGCGAGAATGATGGGCATCATTTGCGGAATGTACTCTCTCATCTCAACGCCACCAACAGTTGTTAGCTGACCTAATGCATCAATGGTTGTTGAGGCAACCCCTGGATTTGGATCTGTTGCCTTCGGCAGGAGTGCGTCAACCATTGGCTTGACGTAAGTCCTCACCAATGATGTAGCATTGGTGACAAACAAGCTGATCAGTCGAGCGGCCTCCTCCTTCTGTCTAGTGGTAGTAGCGTATTTGAGACCTGTGAGGAGATTCACTAGCAGTTTGCGAAGGGGAGGAAAGACATATGCTGGGTTTACGGTCGTTAGTCGACCTATTATACAGATAGCTGCTTCTCTGACTGGGAAGTATTCGTCGTTCACCGCAAGGAATAAGCATCTGACGTTTTCCGGTCTCGCTAGGTGTTTGTCGAATTTAGCGTCCAGTGCCATGAGTACCGTATGTCTGATATCTTGATCCGAGTCTCCCACAGCGACGGTCAGCAACTGATTGACGACTTCGCCAACCACCTGTATAGCATTTGTGCTTGACTGACTCAGAATGGGATCTTGGACGAACAATTGACAGCAAGTAACGGCCGCAGCTCGTCGGATGTCCGCATTCTCATTCGTTGCATACCGTAAGGTAACATCTCGCACAAACTCATTGAGATAGTGCCCTGAGAAGTCAAAAGTGCCTAATGTCCTCAGTGCGAGGACAATATCAGGATCTCTGGTCTCAACAGTGAACCCGCCATAATTCTTTGCAAACGATGGCAATGGCATAGATCGATCTCGGGGACAGCCAAGGGGCTTGTAAGGAGTTCGAACGAGGATCAGGCTAAGAAGGTCAAGTAGTTTTTCTTGAATGACTGGTCGTATCGGTGGGATGTGATGAGCCATGTCAACAAGCGCCAATTCCAGAGGTTCCGTGAGGCCACATGCGAATATCGGATCCAGTAGCGCTTCCATATACTTGCTCAAAGTCTGACCCACAGCAAAGGCCAACATACTGATGCACTGAAACATAGGACCTTCGTCCACAGCGGCTCGATTCTTGGTCTTGATACTAAGTGACTCCCTGATGACCACGATGATGCCATCGAGGTATGAGCTAATAGCACTACCCACAGCTTTTGCAATCTTGCCGATAGCGATGAACGCTTGATTTCGTTCTTTTTCTCTTTTGAGCTGGGCTTGGAGGTAGATCATGAATTTATGCAGGTAGTTGTTGACGAAATCTAGTGGCGCATAATCAGCTAGAACCGGAACAATCTGTACCACTTGACTGCGTATCCGTGGGTCTCGGTGGTCTTTCAAACGTAGTACATCTTCACATGCTGGCCGGTAGAACTCCTGCATGAACATATTACCTTGCCGAAGTAATGCTGTCAAGATGAGAAGTGAACCGTGAATGTCATCGACACTTGTGGTAGACCGCAACCCATCCAAGGCTCGAGTATAGATCTTTTGAAACCATTGAGCTTGGAAAGCCGAGTCTCTCGCAGCCATGACGCCAAAGCAAGCGCTCACCGAATCTGCAGCAGACCTCCTGATGTTCTCTTTCGGGTCCCGAATAGCGTTCCAAATCAGTTCGAATATTTGAGGTATGAAGCCATAGACCAGAGTTGGCGAGTTCTTGGCCAGCTCTCGAATAAGTAAGACGGCAGCAAGACGTCGGCTCTCCTGTTTACTGTCCGGCTGAAGCCATTCGAAAGCACTTGTCATCTCAGCCTCCACAAGTTCAGCAGTATAGGCACCTCCAGGTCTGGCCAGATGACCTAGTGCCCTACTGGCCGCATCGAGGACAGCAGGATCGCCACTTCGTAAGGCCGCCCGGAGGAAGTTGGAATATTTTGAAGCTTTGGACGCAGCATCAACAGCTTCACAGTCGATCAGGCGGTCGAGGGCAATAATGCCGCCAATTTTATCGGAGGCATCTTGTGACTGAACGATAAGTTGACTTAGACGATTGGTGATTTTGTCGTACAGGAGTGCGAATCGTTCTGGCGACCATTCTAAGCCCTGTCAGTGTCTGTCCTTTGAAGGTAGTCAGTACTTCCTACCTCTAGACAGAAGTGTCACAAGATCCCGCAAATCATTAGCAGCGCGCTGCTTGACCTCGTCGTTCTTGCTGCGCAGCTCGAGGAAGATACGCTCGCTGGGATCTTGTCCCTGTAATTGAGACGCCATACTGTACACCCCCTCATCGACGCATCTTATCCCCAGAGCGGACGTACTTGCTCGTGAAGGTGTAAGTAATTTGGACTTTTCCCCAGACAAGAAGTCAGTTGACTGACATATCGGCGCGGAGCGCAGGCACTGTTTGCGAGGTTTGCAACACGCCATTGAGCTACGCTAAATTAGCGTCTTTTGACCACGAGTTCTTGGATTATCTGCTCGTTTGTGTATCATGTATCATGCATAGGCTTATTGTAAGAGCCACGATTTAAACCGTGGGCAGAGCAGCGTTGCATACGAACGCCAGTATGAGACTGAGACGGAGGATGAAGGTGCAGATTATTGATTGAGAGCGACAACAACATGTAACCCAGGTTAAGCCCTAACCCTAACTTGAACCTGAGCTCTGATAGAAGCCTGCCACCAAGCACTCCGATATATCGTAGTATCATTCTTCCTGTTCACCAGCTCCAATGACGAAGCTAATCGAAATGGGCTCAGTGCAAATCAAGAATATAAATTGTGATGCGCTAGAGCTCGAGAGACAGGAAAGCCATGTTTCTTAGACGTGTGAATACCTTATACAATAAATTTGCGATCTTCCGTGCACACAGCACATTGTTCGAGGGACTCTCTAATGGGAATGGGAAATGTCCCGGAAATCTAAATAGACACTCTCTGGGGACAAGCTGCATTCCAACTTCAGTTCATTCGAGCACACATGATCTGATACCTCCGTGCTGATGCACACCACAAAGACCTTACTCCTGACTTGCGGATGGCTTCGCAAATGGCCAGATTCGTCACTTCATTTACCTGTTGCGGTAATTCGTGACCAATTTCAGTGCCCACTCCTGCACGACTGCCGCCTTGGAAACTCTAGATTGCATGCTCAATTGCGCTCTTTCCACCTCTTGCTGACCGTAGACAACGCGTGGGGAGGAATCCCGCGCCCGTACGCTAATGACGTCGCCTTCTGTTGACACATGATGCTATTCCGGATCTTTCCCAGTTTTGAGGGGTGGACTGCATGTGCAGAGGAGATACAGTACGAGGAGCACCACACAAAGACCACAAACTTGGAAGCAGTCAAGTTGAGGCACATTTTGCCAGACTTCAAGTTCATAGCTACCAGCAGCCTCCCTGCTGCCAATCAACTATATGTCACCACAATTCACAATCACCACTTGACTCGTGCATTTCTTCTACTGGCCCAGCACTATGCCTCCCAAAGCGCTCCAGGATAACTTGGATGTTGACTACGTGATCAAATACAAAATCCCAAGCGATGGTTAGCGAATCGGTTGTGTTGCCACTAGGTGAATGCTAATAGCTAGACAGACAGAGAAAAAGCCTTGAGACAATTCCAAATCCTGATCCGGACATTGGCAGCAATACACCTCGAGACCGAAGTTCGAGCCGCTGACGACTCCTCTCTTTTCGTTTTCGTCAAGGCCAAAGATGATCAGACTTTTGCAGACGTGGTATATCGGTCAAGAATAAGGGATTGGCTGCATGGCGTTTGTCAAATTCAACCAGTCAGAGAAACTGTCGACGCCCTTACTCAAACTCCATTAACGGAAGCGGAACGACTGAGAATCATATACGATTTGATCACCTGTCAGGAACTAGATGGAGGAGCGAACATCACTCCCCGGCATGGTGACTGGAAGAATGTTGATGCAATTTTGCCCTTGCACAATCACACCAGGAATAAACATTGGCTGTCTGAATTTTCGAAGAAGACCTTCTTAACACCGGAGGACTTGGACCATATCCGTGATGCTGTCGGAGAAAAGGTATAAAATCGTTGATTGATAACTAATATCTTGCTAACAAAGCACGCAGGTTGCATACTATTACGCCTTCCTGCAATCCTACTTCCAGTTCCTTATGTTTCCAGCTGCCTTCGGTGCCTCAGTCTGGATTCTACTAGGGAACTTCTCTCCTGTCTACATGATCGGCATCGGCATGTGGTCTGTCGTATTTATTGAATATTGGAAGAGGCAGGAGCAAGAGCTGTCCGTCCGCTGGTCGGTGAAGAATGTGAGCTCGATCGAGTTTCGCAGACGATCATTTCGTGCAGAGAAGACCTACAAAGATCCTTTGACTCATGAAGAGGTTGCTTACTTCCCAAATAAGAAGCGCCTGCAACGCCAACTCCTCCAAATCCCCCTGGCCATTGTTTCGATCATCGCTTTGGGCATTGTCATATGTACATGCTTTGCTATTGAGATATTCATCTCCGAGATCTACTCTGGACCTTTCAAGTCGGTTTTAGTCTTTGCGCCAACAATTATCCTTGTTGTCTGTATACCAACAGTCAGCAACTTCCTCACGGGATATGCTGAGCAACTCACCAACTACGAGAATTATGAGACGAAGGGTGCTCATGATAAAGCTATGATCAGCAAGATATTCGTGATCAATTTCATCACGTCCTATCTTGCGATCTTTCTCACAGCTTTCGTCTACGTTCCTTTTGCCACGATCTTGGTACCGTATCTGGATATCTTCGGTCTTACGGTACGACCATTTGCAGAAAGTGAGAAGCAGTTGAAAGCCCCTCCAGCCTCTCAGTTCAGCATCAATCCTCAGCGACTACCAAACCAGATGTTCTACTTTGCCGTTACAGCACAGATCATCTCTCTTGCAACTGAGACTATAGTGCCAATCTTAACACGTAAGGGTAGTGACAAGATCGAAGCTATCCGGTCTGGTGCAGCCAAGCGATCTGGAGGCAGCCGCCCATCAATTGCTGCCAACGATCAGCCAGAAGAGAAGGAATTCTTAGCCCGCGTTCGTGAGGAAGCCAGCCTTCCAGAGTACGACGTCACCTCTGATCTCCGTGAGATGTGCATCCAATTTGGCTATCTAGCCCTATTCTCTGTCGTCTGGCCCTTGACGCCCGTGTCGTACTTTATCAACAATTGGGTTGAGTTGCGGAGTGATATGTTCAAGCTGACCATTGAATCTCGACGACCAATTCCCGAGCGTGCGGATAGCATAGGTCCATGGCTCAACAGTCTCGAGTTCTTGGCGTGGCTAGGGAGCATTACCAGTGCTGCTTTGGTTTATATGTTCAGCGATGGCGGTCTTGGCCCTGATGGTCGACCCAGCAAGATCAAGTTCGGTCTGCTGATGCTTTCTGTCTTCTTCTCAGAGCACACTTTCTTGGTCTTCCGCCAGGTTGTTCGATCTGCGATTTCAAACCTTGATAGCGGAAACATGCGTAAGGAGCGTTCTGAACGATTCATGGTCAGACGGAAATTCCTCGAAGAAGCAGGTCTTGGTGATGCTGTTCAGCCATTGACAAGTCCAGCTGACTCACCACTAAAAACAATGGATTCGAGGGTTAGTGCGCATGCAAGCGTTACCATGACTAAAGAAAGCCTGGAGGAAGAGGTTAGGAGAGAGAGTCTACAAGTTAGCAGTGACAAGACGAAATTCTGGAATCAACAGCGCGGTTGGCAGCAGAGCGAGCAGGTCGGCTTAAGACTAATCGACGTGATGGAGAGCCAAAAAGACAGGAAGACAAAGTAGGACACAGTCACCAAACCAAGAATTTATATCTCCACCAGGGTGGTTCGAGTTACTTTGCATCTGGAACGATGAATCAGAAGGAGTAGTCTAGGGTTTAAAGGATTTGGAAGACTTCCATGCAAGGCATCTAAGAGGACTCAAGATTAGGATTTCCCACGGCAATCTTAGCATCAAGCATTGCAGCCTTTAAAATTACTATATCACTCAATGCAAATACCTACGAACAAACCGCACCGTAAAAATCAATGTATAGCATAACAAACGCCTCCCACAAACCCAGACACAATCCACCGTACGGATCCGTAACCCTAGAACCTATGTACCTCCCTACCTGTCACCCACCCATTCCAACCACCTCCTCAATCCCCCTTCCACCTCATAACCTCCCACCACAACCGCCCCAACCCATCCAACATCTCAATACTAACATTCACCACGCTCCCAAACCCCAACCCCTTATAAGGCGGATACCCCACCGGCGTCGCAATCAACGTCACCAGTTCTTTTCGGTCCCTATCTCGTGCGAAGTCCATTCCCCGCCGAACCTGCCTCGCGCCAAAATTGTGCCCATCGTAAGAGGGGTGTGTGGCGAGGAGTTGCAGGTATATTTGAGATGTGTTAGGGTAGGCGTGGGTTACGTATTTTTGTGAGAGGTGGTGGAATTGGGTTTCGTAGGAGGACATGCGGGTTTTGTTTGTGCTGAGGGAGAGGGAGCAATTTTTCCAGATGCGGGAGAGGGTAGAGAATTGGGGCCGGAGAGGGAGGAATGGGGGTTGGAAGTGGATGGTGGGTGACTGGGAGGATGGGGGTGGTATGATTCGCCAGAGGGCTATGGAGACGACTCTTGAGGTTTCGGTGGGGGAAGTTGTGGGGGTGTGGTCGTTGGTGGCGGAAGGAGAGGATAGGGGAAGGGATGGAGGTAGAATGGGGACATCAATGACGTTGAAGAACAGTGTATCGTTGTAATCGTGAATTCGGTCCCATTGCTGCTCGATGCCTTGTCGGATGCATTCGCGGTGGTAGATTGGGTATTTGTCTTTGAATTGGTAGCCGTAATGCCAGAGTGGGCTGGGGTTGAAGGCGTCGACGAGCACGTCTGTTATGTCGCGGATGTCCGAACGTTCGGCACGACGAAATGTGTAGGGGACGTCGGGGGTTGGCAAGTTGTTCTGGTTAGTGAGGGCGAGTTGGGAAGTATCAGTGGGAATAGCATGGGAGGTTGAAATGTGAAGGGAGGAGATGGTGAGGAGAGTTGCTATGGTGGTGCGATACATAGCTACTCTCCACTTTGAGGTATTGGATGTCGATGGCATGCTCCGGGAAATGCGAACAGTATAGATCTTGTGCTGCGAAGTCACTGCGGATTGGGGTATTGAAGACATTAAAGTGAGACTCTTTCGCTTCCATCGACTGATGTCATTGTGCATTGCTTCACTATTGTATTTCAAGATGCAAAATGAGGGTACTTGCCATGTGGTCAGTGTTTATGCTCGACCTTACGCATATCACGTCCTTCTACAACCATGTCTCAATGATTTCGATGGACGTGCAACTGTTCTCTCATCTGGACCTGTTTCGTGCCGTGCAATTAATCCTTCAGGAGCATAGGCTAACACTGCCTGGACAACATGCCTGGGTATGGTATCCTCGAATCCTTTCAGTATCATAGATGTCGACTCCAGTGATTACCGGCCGTGTGTAAGGAGTAGCGATAGATGAAAGGCTGGCTGCAAGTCAACGAGACGCGTCAAAGTCCATTTTGTTCAACGCGTTGTTAGTATGGAGCCACGTACACGAATTAGGTACCGGCTACAACTAACCCAGACAAACAGCACAAACATGCTTTTAGAGACCGCCAAACTTACTCCTCAACTCAAAGAGCTTCCAACTCTGTTCTAACTTGCTAACCCGTTTTCTGCCCCTCCTTCAATGCAACGTCAAACCGGGGTATGGAGTATCCGTACTGCGACGGACAGCTCTCATGCATATCTGTATCAACTCAACGCCAATCAGGTTATCAAGCTACATTTGAAATCAAGCTTCGGCGAAGCTCTGTCAGGCTCTTGCTATTCATGGACGCCTGAGCTCGTCATACTTCTGTACTCAAGGTACAATATAAAGGCGTCCTCCGTGTAACTCAGATAGGTTCCCAACTGTTTTGTTCAGCATTTTTGCTCTGTTCTTGCCCACGATGAAGCTATTACCGTCGAGTCTCGTGCTCTCAGCCACCTTCACCTCCCTCGTTTTCGCCGCTCCTACTATTGACTCTAGATCTCTTGCTGCTCGACAGGTCGGTCCGGTTGGAAGCAACGGGCGGCCCACTTCATACACTGTCAACTCCTTTGACCAGTTGATTGATCACTTTCCGAATAGCACCCGCTATGCACCTCACACGACCCAGACTTTCAGCCAGAAATACGTTTTTGATGATACATATTATGTTCCCGGAGGTCCCATCTTTCTGTGCGTACCTTTCTTAGCATTTGCAAGACGAAACTGCAGTTCTCGTCAGAAGGTTGGTTGGTTTCAGGAGCTAATCCACAATCACAGATACATAGGAGGTGAGACCGATGTCGCGAGCCGCTTCTCAAACTTGGAGACAGGCATCATACAAATCCTGATGAATGCTACAAATGGATTGGGCATTATACTAGAGAACCGATACTACGGAGACTCGTACCCATTCGATAATTCATCGACCGACAATCTCAGGTTCTTGACGACCGAGCAGACCATTGCCGACAATGCATACTTTGCGCAGAATGTCAAATTGCCGAACGTGACAGACGGAGCCAATTTAACTGCTGTAAACCGACCATGGATCTTGTATGGTGGGAGTCTAGCTGGAGCACAAACAGCTTTCTCGCTCGTGCAGTACTCGGGAATACTTTGGGGAGGCATAGCATCATCAGCTCCTATCCATGTTGAGGTTGCGTACCCAGAATGGTATAACCCAATTCAGAAGTATGGACCTTCAGATTGCATCACAAGAATAAACAACATCATCGCCAATATGGATAGCCTAGTTAGCCAGAATAACACGCAGGCTATTCAGCAGCTCAAGGACATCTTTGGCTTAGGTACCTTGAGTGATATTCGTGATTTTGCAATGACTGTAAGTGCGATTTGAAAGCAAAAAAAAAACACGGTATACTGAGCACAAGTGGCAGATCGCGTTCCCCCTCGGTGGTCCCATGAATTATCCAACCAACACATGGCAAGAGTTGAATTGGTATCCAGCCTACGACCATCCAGACTTTTTCAACTTCTGCAGGAATGTTACGAACCAGAATGCTCCAGCTAACATAACAGCTGTCGATACCATTCTCGCAAACTACACCAAAGGACAGCCGTGGACAGGCCTCGGAGGCTACGCCGATTATGTGAAGAATGTGGTGGTATCAACGTGCCCCAGTGTAGATCTTATTGATACAACCACTTGTTTCAGCACGCAGAACCGTAAGTCATCAATCCTACGATATCGAGTTGCTTCAAATGGCTGACTCGTCCTTCAGAAACTTTCTACGCTGATGTCACTAACTCAGCTGCCCGATCATACCTCTATACAACTTGCATAGAGCAGGGCGCATATCAGTCGGCGCCTTATGACCCGAACACACCATCCCTCTTATCTCGTGTTGTCAATGTCGCCTACACCCAGCAATGGTGCACTTGGGCCTTCCCACAAGGACAGTTCAATAGCGTACCAGCAAGTGGACCCAACGTGACACAGTACGTGCAGTACGGAGGTTTCAACATATCCGCCCCCAGACTGGCCTTGATTGACGGTTCAAGTGACGTTTGGAATGATCTGTGCTACCACGGCACCAATTCTACCGCTGCTCACAACAATATCAGATATGGTGAGAATCAATTGTTGATCAACGGAGCCGGGCACCACTGGGACAGTTATGGTATTTTGAATATTACTGCAGAGCCAGATTTCATCAGAGAGGCTCATGAGTGGGAGTTGAGGACAGTGCACTCGTGGTTGCAAGAGTGGAACCAGACACATGGAATCTCGCAAAGAAAAAGAGATGAGCTATAGACGCCCAAGAATCTGGAGGAAAGGGAAGTAATGGTATGTACGAAGCATATAAACTAGATTCCTCATCCCACGAACATCCTCGGTCAGCTGCGACTCTATCGTCTCCTCCATGGAGACCAGCTTCTTGAAACCAGAACGAAGATCAAACCCAATATATGCTACCGCATCAACGGAAAACTACTCCCTGGCTACTCTGTGCGACACGTTGAACATCTTGTCCAAACTCAATCTGTCGCTGTCCTCGTCCTCGATACACGTTGCCGGCATGAACATGGGCATGCCCATCAATTGTCATGCTGGCGATGTATTGGCTAGCTTGTGTTTTAACACCCCATGCTACATCATTGCCAAAGAACGCTCTCGCATTCCCAGTGACAACAACATTGCCAATGCGCTGACCATCGTATTTAGTAATTGCATCCTCCACAGCATCTCCCAGCAAAGAATCGGTGTCCTCCGACGCGATCTGCAGCATCAGCCTTTCTTCCGTGTCCTGTGCAATCTCGTCCACCTGCTGCCACGCCAAGGTCTGCTGCATTGGTCGTGTTTGAGGGAAATTCTGAATAAGGTCATCGGTGCTCCCCTTGATCTTCAGGACCAATTCATCGAACTTCTTCTTGTCGTAAAGTGCCCATTTGACCTTCTTGACAGTACTGGTTGTGGCATTCCTTAAATTGATCATCTTCTTCGTCCGAAGGTGCATCCGCTTGAGTGCCATACTCAAATTCTCATCCTCACTGTCCATCACAGCTAGCGCATTATCCACTCCATGGTCGTCGTTGCTTGCTGCACGCTTCTGCATCCGCTCGTACCTCTTGCTCTCTTTCTCAACACTCTCGAATGCCTCTATGATGGCTCCAAGCAGATCCTCTGCAATTTCAGTCTCCCACTTCGTGAGATTGGACTGTAGTTCTCTCGCCCTGGATGGGTCATGGAGCCCGACTGACTCAGCCCATCTTGCAAGCCTCAGACGTGAAACGTCGAGTTTCAAGATCGCTGATTCATAGTCCTTGCCGAAGCCTTTTCCACACTGGACGTACTCGAAACATTGCATGCATGTTGAGAAGATGCTAAACAGACCCACGACGCCAATTGCGAAGCCAGCGGGATCCATATTTCAGCCTGAGGCACAATGGTGGGTGCCTGACACGTGAACTACCTGTTACGGATAGGATATAGTGTCTTTTGTGACTCGAGATGCTTTTCTTCCTCGACAATACCAGAGCTTGATAATTATATCTTGCAAAGATCGATGTTATCGAGTGCAGCAGGCCGGAAGGCATGGGTATATATATCGTCGGTGATTTGGACCCTTGGCGCTCTGCTGGCAGTGTTTCGACAGACTTCCGCCAAAATCCCCTGCGTTAGGCTGACTTCCATGCACCGAGGAGAGAAAGTGGCCCTCAACACGACATAACCCCAATTACCCATCACAATCAGTTACAACCGACAGATAACTAGGTATAATAATATCCTTGGTACACAGGCTGAGTATTGGCGGTGAAGGCTGGTCTTTTGATCAATCCGTACGCTGTTAGTACGAGTATGACGCATTTCTGCCTACAGTTCTACGTCCTACTTAAAATCCAGCCCATTACGCTGCGATGGCATCTTCGCTGTCTCTTCAAAGAGCACTTGATTCAATAGACGAGTATCCAGTCGACTTCACGATAGCAGTCATCTTTCTTCGCAGCTCTAGGATGCACTCCGTGATCTACGAGGGAAGTCCACCGAGAGAGCACATGAACGTCTCAATCACACGAATAGGAAACAGCTCGAATGTTACTGTAGCTCGACAGAGACATGAAAGCAGCGTTCTACAGCGCCCTCTGTTCAGACCGCCCGAAATATCTATTGCCGCAAGTGATGTTGAAAAGTTTGAAGCAGAACTATGACCATTAAAACCTAACATATATAGTACAGTCACAATGTGCGAATGCAGAACCCTGCTAGGTGGCACTAACCAATACAATCAAACTTCAGCCCTACAATGTACGCAGCGCACAGCTCGTTCTCCTGACAGTGAAGCAGACCAGCTGTCGAAACACTCTTGGTGGAGTCTGTTCAAGCATTTCGTACATTCCCAATGGTCTGCTGAATGACCACTGTATGGTAGGAAGCATACCACACATTCGACATGACTTTGCCTCTGGGGCAACGAAGGTGCCTCCTCCTCCTCTTGGTTCTTTCCTGTCTTCTTGTCTCCATCGCCTTCACTATCATCCACCTGGCTTCTCGCATCACGAAATTCATCTTCAATTTCATTGAGTCGTCTGAGCAGATCCATGTTGCCACGTTCTTTGCATTTTTTCTTCATCTCCTCAAGCTCCTGCTTAATGCTAGTTGGCATTGGTGTCTCCTTCCTCTTAGGTTCTGACATAGGCCGGCTGGTTCTCGAAGTCGTGGCAGTTCCACTGGTTCTCTGGCTGGGACTGACATAGCCTTTCAGGCTTGTTTGCCACTTGCTGAGGTTCTCTTCTGTTTGGTACTGGTGCCATCTCTTGCAGAGTAGGAGACTTGCCACTTGTCGCAACTTGTCCGTCACGTCGAGTCGTCGGTTTACATCGTTTTCGACTTTAAGAAGCAAGGCGTAGGCCGCGGATCGAGAAGCAAGAGCTACGGCGCATCCACAATCCGGTCTTCTCGTACCATAGCCGATGCAAGTCGCCTGGATGAGTGGGTTGTTGATGCCGAGCTTGGTACATAATCTGTCTACCGAAGCCATGTTGCAAATAGAGGGTCTGATCTCTGCTGGATAATGTTAAGGTATGGATGACTAAATGCTAGGTAACGACGGATTTGACTCAAAGGCAGCGACAGTCCTGCAAATTTATATACTCCTTCTGGCAAAATCACCACTAAGCTGGCCGGCACAGATGGCCGAAGCATATATTTGACCATACTTGCAACGACACAACGGCCGCTCAAGCTCACCGAGGCCATCGTCTGTGCTCGAAACCATGGAGCAAAGCTGTGGCGAGGTCAGACAAGTGCATTTCAAGACGACACTACACTAGTCTTGGGATCAGGAGCAGAGTTTGAGTGCCGCTCCAGGACTTTCCCATGCGCATACACCGTGCACGTAACGAGCCACGCGAAAAAGCTAACTACGCCGTCCAACTACCCGACCCTAAATGACAACAGCGTGTAAATACTGGTCTGACCCGATTCTATGGTGGTATATCCCACAACAAGGCCGAAATACACCAGCCACGATGGCATCAAAGGACCCCATAGCACCAGAGGCCTAATGAAATCAGAGTACACCTCATCCAACGCCAATGCAGCCCATCCGCGGCAAAACGTCCAATAACATTGTCCAAAACGCATAGCATTGCCGCAGCAAGTTCCGTGGCCGACATGGAATTTCCTGCTCTTTAATGCAATATCAGACATCAAGTGTCTCGGAACCGGTCGTGCAAGGGCTATATCATGCATTTTAGAATGTAGGCAAGACGTTACTGAATTCTACAGGTTCAGCTTCCATAGTTTGAGTTCATTAAATTCCAGAGTGTGTTGCGTCGAAGCTGGTCAGTGCAGAAGCTAGGCGAAGCATAGTATGAACGAAGAGGCTGTAGGTAGATACAGACCTATGTAAGCGCGCTAGTCGGACCGCGCCTGCCGGCCCTTCGTGTGGGACCGCTCCGCTCCGTCTCGCTTAAGTTAGCTTAGTTAAATTTACTTAAGCACTTCCTCAATCTTCATCCCAATCGATACCTGCCCTTTATAGAAAAGAGAAGCATCTTTCGTACGTCTTGTTGATCGAAATATTGCATGTATACTCCCGTTTCTCAGAGCATTTGAATGTAGCTAGCCTCGAAAGCATTCATTAAGCACAAACAATACCAGAGAGTTTTAACCGCGCACTTTCTTTTCTATACAATCCTCTTTCATTTGCCAATGTTAGATGTCCACGATAGAATGAGCATCAAAACATACGGTCATGCGGAAGGGGATGTTTGTGTATGTAATGGATTCAATGGATTGCGCCGAATAGAGAGCGATGAAAGTACACAGATAGGTGAACTGTCGTCTCCTTACTCTAGAAATATCAAGGTATGCTCAGCGAGCATTAGCGTTTAAAAACTTGTGGGACAGAAGGAAGGAGTATTGCCTTGATATCGAGATCCAAGAAGTTGTCCATGTAGATTTCATCTTGGTGTTACAGGTAATGTAAGCTGGAGAGTACTGGCTTGAAGATCTGCTACTCCGTCGTCCTATCTAGTTTCGGGTGGGACTGTCTCGGAGTGTGCTCTATTCTTGCGTCGAGAGAATGGTATGCTAGGCTGTTTAAGTTATTTTGATTTCACCACAACGACACGTTCTCTGACGCTGGAGACAGGACATGTTCTGATATTCAGGGTCGTATTGCCTGTGTCGATCACGCAAGCATAACCTAAGCACGTTTTACCAGAGACCATCCTTCCATACAAACCATAATCCCAACCACAGCGAGCCACATGTCGATGATCAAGCATGGGCATGTAAAAATAGAATACAGCTCTCACCTCGTGTGGAAATGATATTCACACCCACGCTTGTAGTAAGACACATCAATCAATCCCTGAACACACGGCACTTCTCAGAACGAACCTCCTATCAAAGTTGCAAGAATAGGCTGTTGGAGCCAACTCTCCATGAACAAACCTCCTTGCTTGGCCCGATTACTGTCGTCGGCTCAGGAAACCTCGACACCCCGTTGCATCAGGTACAGCGATGCAACAGCAACGAAAAAGCATCCAACATTCCATGCTATGCCCCAGTCGCCGAAAGCAAGCTTGGCCAACAGCACGACTATGACTAGCAAAACGCCAAGCGATGACACAACGAGACCGCGCAAGCGACTCGCGGTATCGATATATAGTGCATCGAATTCGAGTTCTCTCAGTCTAGGGCAGTGCCACTTGTTGACTTCAGCCAGAATATCTCTAGATCACTATCAATAATCTGCTCATATGTCGAGTTTCGCTACTTACTGATGGCTCTTGATAAGGTTGTTGTCCTCTAATAGGTGGTTTCCAATTGCTGCGGCTGGATTAATGAATGCCTGTTTCAGAAAAGGTTGCATCGTGAGGAGGTACGACTTCTGTCTTTCTGCGTAGGTGAGCAGTTCCTCGAAGCAGTTATCAGGGGTTGTGCAACCGTAGTGTTCTACAAATCCCGTTCCTGGGTTATATGCACAAGGAAACTCCTCCGATATGTGGCCTTCTACTATCCTATTGCATTCTGCCACCTTTTTATCCAGGTCTACCAATGTGTACATCCCTGTAAAAGCTGCATTATTCGTGGATGAGCTACCGTTTCTTCGTTCCGGCCCAGCGATGGCAATCTTCGTCTGTTAGCAAACATGGTCATGATGTCGACGAAGTCTTGTCATACTTTTACGCGTCTGACGTCTTTGACATTGAATGGAGGCATGTGTTTTCGCCACCAGCCTCGTGCTGCATACCATGTTTCGTGAATCGTCTGGAAGACAGTCTCTTCGTCTGCACCGTTGCGGACCTTAATTGTCGAGATCTTGCAATTGGTCTTGCTGCCCCAGCAGATGAAGAGGTAGGAGCAATCCGAGTCGGTCTGGCCAGCAACTGGATTCAAGAGTGTCAAGACTTCTTTTCGATGCAATTCGTGCTCCTCGATGGCCTTTTCTTGAAAGGATGACTCCATCGAAGCTGTATTCCGACCCGACCTTGTTGTGGTTTCCGCAGGTGGAGGTTGGTTCGGGTCCGCAAATTCTCGACGCAATCGTCGATGGCTTCGCTGTTTGGATCTCTTGTGATAGACTGCCGGTGGAGGCACAGGAAGCACGGTTTTCTGCACAGGATGGGGGGGTTCAACGCTGTATAGCTGTTCAAACGGACTAATCAGCGGACTGCCGGCTGCCAAAAATTCGCTCGTCATGTCAGTACTGACATTACATTCTGATAGAGCAGGATGTAGCCTGTGAGCATACGCTGGTTTGTTTTTCGATGTCACGACTGAGTCATCGTCCGAGGTGGGTTCGAGGTCTGCTACTGACCACAGCAATGCTGGCTGCAGACGTTGAGGTTCAGCGTCCATTTTCAGGTCCTTTCTTGGTAAGCACTTCGGTTAAGACAAAGTTCTGTCGTTTCAATGCTAAATTCAGGTAAGTGTCAGATGTTCATTAGAAAAACGCGAAGAACAAGTCTATCACAGCACAACACTTGACCAGTGAAGGCTGGACAGCTTGGAAGCATAAATATGGTAAGCGGAGAGACGATGGGCTGCGCCTCATCATAAGGCTGAATGCAGTTCTTCATCCTGGCGGATTTTGGCAAGCTAACCAAGGCCGTGCAGTGGCCGTTACGACAGCGCGTAAATCCTGCAGCTCGCTAGGTCCAGGTGGGTCAAATGAAGCCTCCGCTGTTGCTGGCGTTTAGATCACAGATGCTGCATCCGGGTCGAAGTTATGAAGCGATTGATCGTAATGGAAGAGTATGGGAGATGCGAGGAACACCGATCGGCAAGTACGACATGGGGAGCTAGTAAACGGAGCCAAGCCAAGCGTGTTTAACAGAGTTCGAACCAGTTTCTCTATGTTAACCTCCCGATATATAACGCAATGCTGAGAGTACCAAAGAGATACAGCATTGAACAAAAGTCGGATGTGTACACAGTATCATAGTAAGCAAGACGAATGTATAGTGGTACACGAACAGCTATTGGAGACACCTGCATTGGCAACCCTTCCTACCAGAGTCACCTTCACTCCACTTTCACCTTAATCTCAGCCTTCCCTTCTGTGTACAAACACCCATAAAAGCAAAAACACTTCCCGCCTGGATTCGAACTCAAGACAAAAACTCAATCGGACTATTAGTTCTCTTGAGAAAGATGCCTTCTTGGAGCGTGCGCTACAGCTTCGGCTGCGGATTTTATTCTTATAACTTGACTTCTTTAATCGTTATCTTACTTTTTGCGGATAACTCATCGTCCAACCGTTGCACCAGATCGCGCTATGAACGGGGTAGCAAGCTCTGCTTGTGGCTCTTTTTTGATTGAAAATTTGGGCATTAAGTATATATCTCAAGTGCATGTGCCGTTTCGGACCGGAGGGTCGACGGCAAGGTACCTAGTCTCCGACTTGACGTGTACTTAAGATGATGCCAAGACCAGCTCAGGGCTTTGCAGATGTTCTGCTATATTTCAGGTTCACGAGTGAATACTCATTTAGTGGTCCCACAAAGGTTCTAACACGCCCGGTGTATCTGGACCTTCGGCTCATATCTTGCTAGAACAGTCACCAGTGAGGAGCCAGAACCACGTCGGTTATATGCAGCTGCGTCGTTGATTGATGTCTGAATGATACACTTTCTCTGAACGACTTCATTTGGGCCACCACGATCACGACTGGGCTCAGACACTCATCATTAGCCTCCACCCACACTCTCTGAAGTAAGCAACGAAGTTGTTACTACCAGGTACCTGACGTAGCGGACGCGGGTCGACAGGCAGATACGTTCGTATTCATATGAAATTGCAAGGTTGTGACATCTTGCGAGGGACACGATGGAAAACGGTACTAACATATGATTTTCAGCATTCTGGTGAAGCAAAGAAGCATCTCGCTAGCAAAAGCTGCGTAGTAGGATTTCGAGGAGAATCGACTGTAACGTTCCATCAACGGCGTTAATGTCTATGGTAAGCTGAAATGCAATATGTTACTGAGACACAACACATATCATATGTTTGAAACAAATTTGTATTTGTCCAAGGAGCTTCAGTGTGAGCTTCGCTGGAGATAAGGATTCGTTGCACCTGCTAGTTTGGTGCTGATCTGTCAAGTATCATCGAAATCCACCAGCCCAGATCAGCATCGTGAACCTTCTGTTATTCCTTATCGCAGCATAGCAGCGAGTTTTGCTGACTATTGGAAGAGGTCGCCTGATACACCCCTACCCAGCATAAATTGCTAAGTACATATTCACCACAAACATCGGAGCAAGAACGTAGACGGATGACAAGAAAACCACACTGTGCACCCTTAGAGCCGTGGGTTGCCCATGATTCCAGCTGGAAAGCGCCGAAGTCACGGGGGATCTCATGTAGAAGTATTTGTCGAACCAAAACTGAGTAATGCCTCGCAGCATACACAACTTGGACTGGACAGAACTCGAGCGGGCCGACGACAAGCTTGATGCAGCAGCAACCATCAAACCGAGCTTGAGTTGAGTAGCAATTTGGATTGTGCTATCCTGGCCAGTTTGCAATCATGGTCGCCACTCTCGACTGGTTATAGTAAAGCTATCGTCGATGAACGTTGAAGTCTCTACCTTGCAGAGACTTATCAATTGAGGCGGCCTGTGAAAGAATGGTATGAGATCATGAAGAGACGAGAACCGACGCCCTATGCGTTGACGTGCAGCTAAAGCTGGCGAGTATCTGGACAACCATAATGTATTGGTGAGAACGTAAGCCGTGGCACTGTTTAGGACGCTCTTCACTTATCCTCCACCTCCAGCACTGGTCGCGACCATAAAAGCTACAGCTATGAGGATATACCAGTATTTCTGAAAGAATGTCTTCTCTTGCTGCTCCACCGGCACAACCTCTCGGCCCTCCGCGTCAACTTGAACAGGTTTCCTCGAATTAAGCCTTGGTTTCACGCCTTCACCAGTAACCAGAAGATTGACCCTGACGACTGGACCTACTGGAGCTACTGCAACATCCTCAACTTTCGATTTCTTGGATTTCGGGTTCGGCTTTGAGCTTGGAACAGCCTTCCCTCGCCTTTTGAGTCGTTCTTCCTTCTGTCGTTGCAGTTCTTCTTCTTTGGTCAATGGAGGCGGTCTTAAGCTCGTGACTGAAGCCGACACTATTTCGCCATTGTCTTGAGACAACCAAATATTGATGTCTTGCGATAAACTATTGTCAAAAGCATCAAGGCTGGTGACTGTGGCACTACCATTAGGTAACAGTATTCGTAGTAGAGGGGCTGATATGGGCTCGATCGAGGTAGATTTCAGTGAATCAACTGATGGTGGTGTCCAGGATGCAAGATTATACTTGAGAGTCTTCGGGTCATAGTTCACAGTCGCTAAGGGAGTCCGTGACGATGCAGATGAGCCCAGTTGTTCATATGAGAGTGTGACAGATTTTGGGAACGATTGCGCTGCTGGCTGTGCTTGTGCCAGTCCTGTAACCACGAAGAGGCTAAAGAGGAGTCCTCCAAGCCTAGAGATCGACAACATCGTGATTCTCCCGAACTTCAATGAGGTAGGAGATGTTCAGAGGAATTCTGGATAGCGTTCAGCTGGACGTTCAAGCCTCTTTGGTGGGTGCGACCGACGTGGGCATGGTGGTTGCGGACCAATCAAGAAGGTCAACCGAGAGAAAGAACGACATCAATGCAAAGCAATCGCGCCTTCCTGTCTCGTTTGCTCCAAGTATTTAGTACGAATCAAAATGCCGTGTCCCAAATCTGCTGGTGTAGCACCTCGCTCTACAGCTACAACAGCAAGCCCTCTGCCAGGTTGAAAATGCAAGCAGATCAGAGCAGGAGAAATACTCCGCTGACAATCGCTATGGACGTTTCTACCACTGCATCGACCAGTACTACAGCGCCAACCACAGGGCCACCGACTCCGACGATAGGAGCTCTCTACGAAGTGAACATCGCCGCTGCGAATCTTGACCCGCACATTCTAGCCGATCTTGAGTACCACCAGAACTTCATGCAGCAGGCTTTAGAGACCGCGGAACAGGCACTAAGAGAAGGAGAGACACCAGTGGCATGTGTGTTGGTTCTCGACGGTCAGGTGGTCGCTCGGGGCATGAACGACACCAATCGATCTCTCAATGGCACTCGGCATGCTGAATTTCTAGCCATCAACGAATTTCTTAGCAAGCATTCGATCACTAGGCTTGCGGAAACCGATCTCTATGTCACGGTCGAACCATGTATCATGTGTGCTTCAGCCCTCCGACAGTACGGTATTCGACGAGTCTATTATGGTTGTGGTAATGAACGGTTTGGTGGAAATGGAAGTGTCTTGTCAATACATTCAGACGAAAGCCTTGATCCTCCTTACCCGAGCTTTGGTGGTCTGTATCGGAAGGAAGCGATCATGCTGCTACGACGATTTTACATTCAGGAGAACGGTAATGCTCCTAATCCTCGAGCCAAAGGAAATCGTGAGCTCAATGTGATTGTCTGATATCTTGGAATGGTGGTGGACGAACCATGAAGTTATTTGAAAGAGCTACACTACCCAAGCAGTATCAAGCAACTTGTGTCGCATGACTCATGATGCAAAACGATGAAAGTGCATGAAAGTGTGTAGTATCGAGAGATTGTTGGTAGTTATCACTGCAAGCACTGGCTTCGCTTCGCGTTTACATTCGTGTCAATAGTGACATGCACGATCAACCTTTTGGTCGAACTCTCTTCAAGCAGTTTTTACGATACAAATATCCTATTCCGCCAGCAGCCAGCCTGCCACCTTCCAATTCCAAGTAATTTGCACATCTCCAACTCCAGGTGCTGCAATTAATATCAAATCCCCTATCACTACACCTTTTTCAAGTCATATTGGTTGCGTCTTCCGTATAGCCCACGCCGGGCACAAAATGCCTCCCAAACAGAAAACAAAGGTTCCTCGAGTCAAAGCTGAGAAGCTTTCACCACCACGGATAGGCATAAAACGTGAAAGAACTGAAGACGACGACTATATCGGTCATGGCATGAACACAGCTGCGGCAAGATCTCCAAAATTGGTGAAGAAAGAAGAGCGAGAGTGCGACATCTGCGCGGAAAGCAAAACAGCTTATCGAAATTTTCCAAGGACTCATTCTTGTAAACACGATGCCACTGTCTGTACAGAATGCTACAAGAAGCACTTCGTTATGCGGATGGAAGAAAACCGAGACCAAGGCTGGAGTGCTTGCTCTTGCCCACTGTGTGGTGAAGGTGTTAGTGAGGAGGACGCACGAGGAATTCTGCCACGAACCATTAGCAAAGAGATTGATGCCATGATCAAGAAGGTAAGTTACTAGCAAAGAGAAGTCTACAAGATCAACTGCTAATGCCCGCATCAAGACAGCGAAGCAGAATGCCTATAATTGGCTGTGGTGTCCGGCTCCTCTATGCGGCCATGGACAACTACACAATCCGACCAAGCAGCCATGGGTCAAATGCTCACGTTGCAAGACGAAGATCTGCTTTTCTCATCAACGCAAATGGCATAAAGGTCTTACTTGCGCCGAATTTGATGCAATGCGCAATAAGGACGAAGCTGTGGTCAAGGACATGGAAGAGATCAGACGTACGACAAAGCCGTGTCCATACTGCCGAAGAAGAGTTCAAAAGGATGGAGGTTGTAATCACATGGCGTGCACTGGATGCAAAAAGCACTGGATGTGTAAGTTGATCATAAGCATGCGCACTTACAGTGAATGAGGCTAATCATGATCATAGGGGATGATGTACCATTTGATGGTGAGAATGCTGCCACAAACGATGAAATGCTCGGGAAGCGTGGTGGAGTTCCCTCTCTGATAGGCGAACATCGAGAGGCCGTTGGAATGGTAATCAGATACCACAATGCTGAAGTCGACCGGCAGAACGCTGAGCAACGCGCGATCAAGAGACCTAGGCCAGCTTCGACTCGACTACACTTGACGCCTATGCAAGAGGGGATTGGCATCGCTGAGCGAGGCTTTGCGTCACCCATCAATCTATTACTAGAAGCCACTCTTACACGACAAAGAATGTGGGCTGCCATGAATGCAGCCACTCAACCCACAATTCGACACGGTCAACAAATGTTACTTCCACGCCCGCGTCAACCACTCCAAGGAGATCACCAGCACCGAACACTTGTTGATGGTAGGACGTCAGCTCAACTACTTCCACGAATAGCACGAGTGCACACAGATAGAGGATTCTCTACCACGGCAGTTGGCCAGAACGAAGACCGTGCCACAATCGACTTGACCCTCGAAGACACTAACATGCATGTATCACCACGAACGCCAACAATTCGACTGCGCTTCAGAGGAAACAAAAGACTCCCTGTCGGACTCAGAAGAAACGAAAGACCTACTACTGGACTTGTTAACGATCCAATTGATCTGACAAAGGATGAGATTATTGATTTGACAGCAGATGATTGAACAGCCACAGGCAGTGAAGTCCATTTATGATCGTAGGCACTTGAGCACATTTGTAGGGGTGGGAGCAGCGGGGCAGATTGAGATATCTTGGGATGTCTCCCTTGACAACATTGAACCTTCTATCACCAAGAAATGGTGGTACTGCTTACATAAGAAAAGGAGAGGATGCCAGTTGCAGTTTAGCGTAGCACTCGAGCATCTCCAAATCAAAACATTCCAGTGCCGATGATTTTGTCACTCTCCATCAGGAATTCATCGTGATTTCACTTGCGCCAACTGAACTTCGTGTCGCAGAGAATTAATTTTCACTTCATGCATGCTTCCGCTTGTCGACACTGAACCACTGTCTATAAATCATCTTGCAAGCGTGTTCTACCGATCTACGGATCTACCAATCTACAACGCGATTGTGATTTAACAAGCACATTGAAACTCTTGATCTGTCTCAATACCCGCGTTCTCCTCATTCAATCAGCCGTTCACGCTACATCCATAACATGCCTCCAAAGAAGGCTGCCGCTGGCGCAGCTGCCACGCGTAAGAGCTCAAGAGCTACCAAAGACACACAACCTGCTGCCAGTGTTGCTCAAGAAGCACCCACCAAGAACACAAGCAAACCCGTCAAGAAGGCGGCCAAGCCAGCTACAAAGGCTGCTTCCAAGAAAGATACAAAGACCTCTACATCCACGACGAATAACACGAAGAAGGTAGCTGCAACCAAAGCAACCGCGAAAGCTACCAGTGTTCCAGCTAAGGAGCCTGCGAAGAAATCCAACAAGCGCAAAGCTGAAGATGATGTGGAGGAGCCACAAACCAATGGCAATAAGAAGACCAAGATTGCTCCTACCAAAGAGCCCGCGAAGAAGTCAAACAAGCGAAAAGCAGAAGACGACGATGAAGTCGCTCAACGCGATGACGCCAAAAGAGTCAAAACTCAATCAACAGCTTCAAAATCCGAAGACGAGTCACATACAAGGAAGAAAGCTCCGGCCACAACGCGTAAAGCTGCTGCTCCTAAAGCGCCAGCCGCGAAGAAGCCCAGGAAGATTGTCGCAATCAATGAGGCACCCACCCAGAAGCTCAACGTCTATGTCTTCGGTGATGGCACAAATGGAGAGCTCGGTCTCGGCAATGGCAAGAACTGCGCAGAAGTAAAACGGCCACGACTCAATGCTCTTCTCGACGCCGACGCAGTGGGTGTCGTCTCTGTATCAGTTGGTGGTATGCACACAGCAGTCCTTACCAAAGATAACAAAATCCTCACCTGGGGTGTCAACGATCAAGGCGCTCTCGGCCGCAACACAGATTGGGAGGGTGGCCTTCGAGACATTGCCGACGACAAGAGCGATGATGGCAGTGATTCAGATAGCGATACAGGAAGCGGTCTGAATCCAAAAGAATCGACACCTGGTGAGGTGGATCTCTCTGGCGTTGAGCAAGGTGCAGTCTTCACACAAATAGTCTGCTCAGACAGCGCCACCTTTGCTCTTACAAACGACGGCCTTGTCTATGGTTGCGGTACATTCAGAGTAAGTTGAGTCCCTTCTCGTTCAACATCATGACATTGGTTACTGACATACTCTCATAG